>OZ005656.1:221358378-221723378 GCA_963930645.1 Salticus scenicus | reverse complement strand
AGTAATTAACAGTTTTGTAGATAAAGTAAAGAAAGAGGAAAACAAACAAAAGGGAGAAAACCATAATAGAGTGTTTGAGTATTTTTCTCAATATGTTACACGATGTTTTATTTAACGCTACTGATCTTTGAGCCTATAGATCATAATGATAAAGAATTTTTCGTTGTGTCCCTGTAAAAACCTATAAATGCCAGATTCACCAAAATGCTTATAGTTAGTGCAACAGTGATTTATAATATTCATATAAATTTTCAGCTCAATTGAATAAGGCGTTTAGATGCTATCGCACTTTTAAAAATTTGGTCCCATAGGCCATAATGATAAAGATATTTTCTTTGTGTTCCTGTAAAAAAACTGTAAGTGCTAGATCCTCCAAAATATATACAAATTGAGTATCCGTGATCTATAATATGTGTATAAATTTTCAGCTCAATTGAATAAGGCGTTTAGAAGCTATCACACTTTTAAAAATTTGGCCCCCTTGGCCATAATGATAAAGAATTTTTCTTTATGTCCCTGTAAGAAAACTGTAAGTCCTAGATTCTCCAAAATATATACAAATTGAGTATGTGTGACCTATAATATGTGTATAAATTTTTTGCTCAATTGAATAAGGCGTTTAGATGCTATCGCACTTTTAAGATTTTGGTCCCATAGGCCGTAATGATAAAGAATTTTTCTTTGTGTCCCTGTAAAAAAACTATAAGTGCTAGATTCACCAAAATCTATAGGGTTCGTACTGTGGTGATTTACAATATACGTACCAACTTTCAGCTTATTCGAACGAAGCGTTTAGACGCTAGCGTGTTCACTCACAGACATACACACATACATACACACATACATACACACATACATACACACACACATACATACATCATCGCAAAAATAGTGAAAACGGACTCATTGGACCTTGAAACGTATAGAAACATCAAAATCTCAAATTCGGATTTTTGACATGATTACAATACTTTCCTCACTATAGTGTTCGGAAAGTAAAAAAGAAGACGGTAAGGTGTTTTATTAATATTTATTTACAATCAGTATATACAGTATCAACACTTTATTGCGATCGGACATTGACTGAATCAAATAAAAATTTGAGTAAAACCTTTTATAGTCTAGCTTTTATTTTGAGAGGAACTAAAATTCGGTTCAATCTAACTCACATAACTTTTGAATTTAAAGGATATTTGTTTAGTGTTTTCATATGAGCAGTTCGGTACTTTTAGCTATTAAAATCTGAGAAGATAAACAAATAAATAAAGTAAAAATAAATAAATAAATAAATAAATAAATAAAAGCTTGCGCATGCGTAGCTAAAAACAATTTAGTAACATGGCTCCTATTCCCTTAGAAATTTAACATATATGAATTTTTATTTCAGTTAGTTGTTTCTAATATAGTACACCAAATTTCCAGAAACTGGATTTGCACTAGGTCTAATGTCCTATGTGTAATAATTTAAAAGGTGTATTTTTAAGCTATTGTATAGCTTTTATCGCGGGCTTTGAGCGCGGCGACCGAATCGAAAAATTCCGTAACGAAAAAAAAACCTAACACAGTTCGGTAGACTTCGGCTGTACGAAGCTCGCACAGATCGAGACGAGCTGCTCCGAAATCGGACGAATACATAAGCAGCTGTTTGTGAGAAAGTATATAGGTGTATAGGTATCTATCATCTATATACAACAGTGAATAACTGTACGCGTAAAATTTGTGTATAAAGTAGATCAGATAAAACTTGAATATCTCCATTCGACTTACAGGCCTTTAAAACCTATTAAATACCTTGTCTCTATTAAAATTTGTTTTCTTATCATTATTGTTATCTTATCATTATTGTTATCTTATTCATTAATATCAAAGAAAAACCTTGAATATCCCCATTCGACTTGCAGGCCTTTAAAACCTATTAAATACCTTTTCTCTATTAAAATTTATTTTCTTATCGGTCACCACGTCCAAAAAGTGTAACTTGAATTAATATCAAAGAAAAAACTTGAATATCCCCATTCGACTTGCAGGCCTTTAAAACCTATTAAAATACCTTTTCTCTATTAAAATTTGTTTTCTTATCATTATTGTTATCTTATTCATTAATATCAAAGGAAAAACTTGAATATCCCCATTCGACTTGCAGGCCTTTAAAACCTATTAAATACCTTTTCTCAATTAAAATTTGTTTTCTTATCGGTCACCACGCTCAAAAAGTGTAACTTGAATTAATATCAAAGAAAAAACTTGAATATCCCCATTCGACTTGCAGGCCTTTAAAACCTATTAAATACCTTTTCTCTATTAAAATTTGTTTTCTTATCGGTCACCACGCTCAAAAAGTGTAACTTGAAATTATATCAAAGAAAAAAACTTGAATATCCCCATTCGACTTGCAGGCCTTTAAAAACCTATTAAAATACCTTTTTTCAAAAAAATAGAGTTAGATCATTGAAATTTGGTACATCGAGGTTTTCGATACCTACAAATAGATTGCGGATATTTTTGATATATTCTCATTGCGGATATATTCTCATTTATTCAATAAAAGAAAAAAATTTGTTTTCTTATCGGTCACCACGCTCAAAAAGTGTAACTTGAATTAATATCAAAGAAAAAACTTGAATATCCCCATTCGACTTGCAGGCCTTTAAAACCTATTAAATACCTTTTCTCTATTAAAATTTGTTTTCTTATGGGTCACCACGCTCAAAAAGCGTAACTTGAATTAATATCAAAGAAAAAACTTGAATATCCCCATTCGACTTGCAGGCCTTTAAAACCTATTAAATACATTTTCTCTATTAAAATTTGTTTTCTTATCTGTCACCACGCTCAAAAAGTGTAACTTGAATTAATATCAAAGAAAAAACTTGAATATCCCCATTCGACTTGCAGGCCTTTAAAACCTATTAAAATACCTTTTCTCTATTAAAATTTGTTTTCTTATCATTATTGTTATCTTATTCATTAATATCAAAGGAAAAACTTGAATATCCCCATTCGACTTGCAGGCCTTTAAAACCTATTAAATACCTTTTCTCTATTAAAATTCATTTTCTTATCGGTCACCACGTTCAAAAAGTGTAACTTGAATTAATATCAAAGAAAAAACTTGAATATCCCCATTCGACTTGCAGGCCTTTAAAACCTATTAAATACCTTTTCTCTATTAAAATTTGTTTTCTTATCGGTCACCACGCTCAAAAAGTGTAACTTGAATTAATATCAAAGACAAAACTTGAATTCCCCCATTCGACTTCCAGGCCTTTAAAACCTATTAAATACCTTTTCTCTATTAAAATTTATTTTCTTATCGGTCACCACGTCCAAAAAGTGTAACTTGAATTAATATCAAAGAAAAAACTTGAATATCCCCATTCGACTTGCAGGCCTTTAAAACCTATTAAAATACCTTTTCTCTATTAAAATTTGTTTTCTTATCATTATTGTTATCTTATTCATTAATATCAAAGGAAAAACTTGAATATCCCCATTCGACTTGCAGGCCTTTAAAACCTATTAAATACCTTTTCTCTATTAAAATTTGTTTTCTTATCGGTCACCACGCTCAAAAAGTGTAACTTGAAATTATATCAAAGAAAAAAACTTGAATATCCCCATTCGACTTGCAGGCCTTTAAAAACCTATTAAAATACCTTTTTTCAAAAAAATAGAGTTAGATCATTGAAATTTGGTACATCGAGGTTTTCGATACCTACAAATAGATTGCGGATATTTTTGATATATTCTCATTGCGGATATATTCTCATTTATTCAAGAAAAGAAAAAAATTTGTTTTCTTATCGGTCACCACGCTCAAAAAGTGTAACTTGAATTAATATCAAAGAAAAAACTTGAATATCCCCATTCGACTTGCAGGCCTTTAAAACCTATTAAATACCTTTTCTCTATTAAAATTTGTTTTCTTATGGGTCACCACGCTCAAAAAGTGTAACTTGAATTAATATCAAAGAAAAAACTTGAATATCCCCATTCGACTTGCAGGCCTTTAAAACCTATTAAATACCTTTTCTCTATTAAAATTTGTTTTCTTATCGGTCACCACGCTCAAAATGTGTAACTTGAATTAATATCAAAGAAAAAACTTGAATATCCCCATTCGACTTGCAGGCCTTTAAAACCTATTAAAATACCTTTTCTCTATTAAAATTTGTTTTCTTATCATTATTGTTATCTTATTCATTAATATCAAAGGAAAAACTTGAATATCCCCATTCGACTTGCAGGCCTTTAAAACCTATTAAATACCTTTTCTCTATTAAAATTTGTTTTCTTATCGGTCACCACGCTCAAAAAGTGTAACTTGAATTAATATCAAAGAAAAAACTTGAATATCCCCATTCGACTTGCAGGCCTTTAAAACCTATTAAATACCTTTTCTCTATTAAAATTTGTTTTCTTATCGGTCACCACGCTCAAAAAGTGTAACTTGAAATTATATCAAAGAAAAAAACTTGAATATCCCCATTCGACTTGCAGGCCTTTAAAAACCTATTAAAATACCTTTTTTCAAAAAAATAGAGTTAGATCATTGAAATTTGGTACATCGAGGTTTTCGATACCTACAAATAGATTGCGGATATTTTTGATATATTCTCATTGCGGATATATTCTCATTTATTCAATAAAAGAAAAAAATTTGTTTTCTTATCGGTCACCACGCTCAAAAAGTGTAACTTGAATTAATATCAAAGAAAAAACTTGAATATCCCCATTCGACTTGCAGGCCTTTAAAACCTATTAAATACCTTTTCTCTATTAAAATTTGTTTTCTTATGGGTCACCACGCTCAAAAAGTGTAACTTGAATTAATATCAAAGAAAAAACTTGAATATCCCCATTCGACTTGCAGGCCTTTAAAACCTATTAAATACATTTTCTCTATTAAAATTTGTTTTCTTATCTGTCACCACGCTCAAAAAGTGTAACTTGAATTAATATCAAAGAAAAAACTTGAATATCCCCATTCGACTTGCAGGCCTTTAAAACCTATTAAAATACCTTTTCTCTATTAAAATTTGTTTTCTTATCATTATTGTTATCTTATTCATTAATATCAAAGGAAAAACTTGAATATCCCCATTCGACTTGCAGGCCTTTAAAACCTATTAAATACCTTTTCTCTATTAAAATTCATTTTCTTATCGGTCACCACGTTCAAAAAGAGTAACTTGAATTAATATCAAAGAAAAAACTTGAATATCCCCATTCGACTTGCAGGCCTTTAAAACCTATTAAAATACCTTTTCTCTATTAAAATTTGTTTTCTTATCATTATTGTTATCTTATTCATTAATATCAAAGGAAAAACTTAAATATCCCCATTCGACTTGCAGGCCTTTAAAACCTATTAAATACCTTTTCTCTATTAAAATTCATTTTCTTATCGGTCACCACGTTCAAAAAGTGTAACTTGAATTAATATCAAAGAAAAAACTTGAATATCCCCATTCGACTTGCAGGCCTTTAAAACCTATTAAAATACCTTTTCTCTATTAAAATTTGTTTTCTTATCATTATTGTTATCTTATCATTATTGTTATCTTATTCATTAATATCAAAGAAAAACCTTGAATATCCCCATTCGACTTGCAGGCCTTTAAAACCTATTAAATACCTTTTCTCTATTAAAATTTGTTTTATATCGGTCACCACGCTCAAAAAGTGTAACTTGAATTAATATCAAAGAAAAAACTTGAATAGCCCCATTCGACTTGCAGGCCTTTAAAACCTATTAAATACCTTTTCTCTATTAAAATTTGGTTTCTTATCGGTCACCACGCTCAAAAAGTGTAACTTGAAATTATATCAAAGAAAAAACTTGAATATCCCCATTCGACTTGCAGGCCTTTAAAAACCTATTAAAATACCTTTTTTCAAAAAATAGAGTTATCATTGAAATTTGGTACATCGAGGTTTTCGATACCTACAAATAGATTGCGGATATTTTTGATATATTCTCATTGCGGATATATTCTCATTTATTCAATAAAAGAAAAAAATTTGTTTTCTTATCGGTCACCACGCTCAAAAAGTGTAACTTGAATTAATATCAAAGAAAAAACTTGAATATCCCCATTCGACTTGCAGGCCTTTAAAACCTATTAAATACCTTTTCTCTATTAAAATTTGTTTTCTTATCGGTCACCACGCTCAAAAAGTGTAACTTGAATTAATATCAAAGACAAAACTTGAATTCCCCCATTCGACTTCCAGGCCTTTAAAACCTATTAAATACCTTTTCTCTATTAAAATTTATTTTCTTATCGGTCACCACGTCCAAAAAGTGTAACTTGAATTAATATCAAAGAAAAAACTTGAATATCCCCATTCGACTTGCAGGCCTTTAAAACCTATTAAAATACCTTTTCTCTATTAAAATTTGTTTTCTTATCATTATTGTTATCTTATTCATTAATATCAAAGGAAAAACTTGAATATCCCCATTCGACTTGCAGGCCTATAAAACCTATTAAATACCTTTTCTCTATTAAAATTTGTTTTCTTATCGGTCACCACGCTCAAAAAGTGTAACTTGAAATTATATCAAAGAAAAAAACTTGAATATCCCCATTCGACTTGCAGGCCTTTAAAAACCTATTAAAATACCTTTTTTCAAAAAAATAGAGTTAGATCATTGAAATTTGGTACATCGAGGTTTTCGATACCTACAAATAGATTGCGGATATTTTTGATATATTCTCATTGCGGATATATTCTCATTTATTCAAGAAAAGAAAAAAATTTGTTTTCTTATCGGTCACCACGCTCAAAAAGTGTAACTTGAATTAATATCAAAGAAAAAACTTGAATATCCCCATTCGACTTGCAGGCCTTTAAAACCTATTAAATACCTTTTCTCTATTAAAATTTGTTTTCTTATGGGTCACCACGCTCAAAAAGTGTAACTTGAATTAATATCAAAGAAAAAACTTGAATATCCCCATTCGACTTGCAGGCCTTTAAAACCTATTAAATACCTTTTCTCTATTAAAATTTGTTTTCTTATCGGTCACCACGCTCAAAATGTGTAACTTGAATTAATATCAAAGAAAAAACTTGAATATCCCCATTCGACTTGCAGGCCTTTAAAACCTATTAAAATACCTTTTCTCTATTAAAATTTGTTTTCTTATCATTATTGTTATCTTATTCATTAATATCAAAGGAAAAACTTGAATATCCCCATTCGACTTGCAGGCCTTTAAAACCTATTAAATACCTTTTCTCTATTAAAATTTGTTTTCTTATCGGTCACCACGCTCAAAAAGTGTAACTTGAATTAATATCAAAGAAAAAACTTGAATATCCCCATTCGACTTGCAGGCCTTTAAAACCTATTAAATACCTTTTCTCTATTAAAATTTGTTTTCTTATCGGTCACCACGCTCAAAAAGTGTAACTTGAAATTATATCAAAGAAAAAACTTGAATATCCCCATTCGACTTGCAGGCCTTTAAAAACCTATTAAAATACCTTTTCTCAAAAAATAGAGTTAGATCATTCAAATTTGGTACATCGAGGTTTTCGATACATACAAATCGATTGCGGATATTTTTGATATATTCTCATTGCGGATATATTCTCATTTATTCAATAAATGAAAAAAAAATTGTTTTCTTATCGGTCACCTAGGTCAAAAAGTGTAACTTGAATTAATATCAAAGAAAAAACTTGAATTAATATCAAAGAAAAAAAAATACTGCATAAATAAAATAAATAAAAAATTATAATTGCATAAGTTGATAAAAAATGCTATGCAATAGCTTTACCGCGGCAGTCCTCGAGTGCCACACGTTTTTTTTTTTTTTTTTTTTTTTTTAATCAAATTTTTAAAGATACCGTTATATCACCGTGAATATTAGTGGTAGTCACATACATATTTGTATACATATTTAAAAGATGTATGATACTCACATACTACATCCAAAACACATATAATGCATTCCTTTTTACATGTTGATCCAAAACGTTTAAATATTTG
Source organism: Salticus scenicus (assembly GCA_963930645.1). Classification (NCBI taxonomy): domain Eukaryota; kingdom Metazoa; phylum Arthropoda; class Arachnida; order Araneae; family Salticidae; genus Salticus; species Salticus scenicus. Next base: position 221,715,373 of record OZ005656.1, on the reverse strand, counting down.
TTTAATATTTTATTGGTCTTCTTTTCTTTTCCGGACAATACTTTCGCTGAAATATATGAAATATAACATCTTCTTTATCTACAATTTCCAGATATAGAGATGTTCTATAAAATGTGTTGAACTGTTTATTGTTAGATAGTGCATTGTGCAAAAGCTCCATGATTTATTTATAATAACACTTTTAATTTAATAACAACCTTACATGTTCTATTAATCGGGAATCTATATTCAAACGAAACGGTGTTTAGAAAGGAGCAATCCACTGAAATAGATACTGCCTGAAAATATTTCTGTAACAAGCGTAGTTTTATTTTAATTATATTTAAATATTAGTATTTTAAATTAGTTAAATAATATACATTATCAAAAAATACTCTCAATTTCTTATTTAAAAAAAATATTGAATTTAAATTGATGTCAAGAAGTTAATTGGATATAAAGAATAATGTATTTTTTCAGCATATTGTCTTAACATATCAAATTACTCAATATATTCAAATTGTTTAAATAATACAAACTTTCCTCAAAAGTTTTTTTTTAACAATAAAACTCAATACTTACGAAAATGTAATTTTAAAATGCATTGGTTTTATATGATGTAATTAATATAGTTTATACACACACACACACACATATATATATATATATATATATATATATATATTAGTCATTTTTTTAATTTATGCGTATGAGATCTCACTGAATATATCACAAAAATTTCCAAGATTTTAAATCCCATTTTTTTCCCTGTTAATTACTACATTAAAAATTTAAATTGGAAAGTGTTTTACAAAAATATCTTATAAAATAACAACACAATTTTTGGCAATTATTTTGTTTGATATTTTATTTTTTCATGATGCATTCGAAATTTTATTCAATTTTCTGTCAAAATATTGTTCACAGTTTTAGTTTCCTACATACATCGAAGTTGTAATTTCTTGCAAAAATTTCTTAGCAGTTTCTACCCAAGTTTTAAATTTTACAGTTTTTGAAATAATTATTTAAACATCAGATTGCTGGGGAATGCTTCGCGGTTTTCTTTTGTGAGGAAAAAAAAAAAGAGAGAGAGAGAGTTAGATATTTAAAAGATTCAACTTTAGATTATTTTATTTTATTATTTTTTTCTTTGCCTTACTGATAAGTATATCGTTAAATATAACTTTATAATAAACTATATATGTATAAGTTTCTTTTAAAATGCTTACATAAAATTGAGTTATCTACTTTTCATGCATAGTAACCTACTATATTACATACCGTTATTCTTACTACTAATGAAAAATATGTTTTTCCTTTTTTAATCTGCTTTTAAAAATCATTAACTCATAATGCAAATTTGTTTTTTATTCCCTATTTCCTTTATTACACTCAAGTAATTCATTTAGATGAAATCCCACATATTTTGCATGTTGCAATATTTGACTTTTTTATTCCCTTAATATAGCCTAAATGAAAAATAAATAAATAAATAGATTATATAAATAAGTTGCAGGTATTATAAAAAATGCAACATTGGAATATTGAAACGACATTACTTAAATATTTCTTAGGTAAAATTTAAATTGTCTGTATTTTTGAATACATTCTATTCTTCTTTAACACATTCAGGTATCGTTATCATAGATTTAAAAAAAATATATATTTTTTTCTTTTTAAAACTTAAAACTCATAACACAATTTCGTTTATGCATGTTCTATTGAAAGTCACATTTTACATTTTCTTAAAACGCAAAAGAAAGTATTCAGATAAATTGCTAAAAGAAAATGTTGCTACTTTCAGACCTATCAACATTTTATTCAAATGTGATCGTTGAAAAATAAAGCAATGTCTTTTCGTTTAAGGATTTTAAGTGTAAAACCAATGTCTTATGCAAATTTATCTGTTCTCCAGATTTCTTTTATTATTTTTTCCCTTTAGAAAATGAATTGTATTTATTTGATAGCGATTTGTAAAGATCTATTTTAAATAATACTTAAAAAAGTAAGATTATTACTTAAGAAAAAAGAAAAGTATCTTCATTATAAATTGGGTTTTTATTATTAAAAAAAATGCATAATGAATATATGTAATGTGATATGTAATGAAAAGCATGTAAATTTAATAAATTATGTATATTTACATATATATATATATATATATATATATATATATATATATATATATATAAATATTTTTAAATAAAATTTTCAATGCACTAAATATCAGATTATTTGTAAGGCATTTCTAATAAAATCATTTAATCCTGTGACTATTTAATTAAATATATCAAATATATTGAACAAGTAAAATGTATTATCGTTTCTCTTGAACTTACATACATATACTTTTGTCAATCCTGTTATAATATTTCCAAGAAAATTAAGATATTAAATTGGAACTTTTTTAATTAAAAATACAAATATGCGATGCTATTTTTATTTATAAAAATAGCATCTCATATTACAACTCTAATTTAAAAGTAAGTTTTTTAATAAAAAATTACAATTTTATATAACATTTCTAATACAATATTTTAAATGTTAGCAAACAATTATTAGCAAACAATAAGTATTTTCCGCGTTTGTTTCACAAAACTTTCTGTTTTATGTCATATAAAATATACATTAAATTAAATTATATGACTGCAGAAGAATTAAACTTATTTTTCGAACGATTTTACAAGTTATATTTCTCAGAAATTATGTAGAGGAGGTAATTACACCACGATTTATATATAAACTTCAATAGCATAAAAGAAAAGAAAAAAAAAATAACAACTATTTCACAACGAAATACTAGAGAACATACACTCTCAGAAATAGATGCTCAAATTTAACGAAAATTACTTTAATTTTGACAAAACCTTTTCAAGTGAAATACTCTGAGCGAATATTTCGTCAAATTGAGAAAATTAATTTCGTCACTTGTTTGAACATATGAATTTCGTCAAAAGTAAAGAATCATTTTTTTTTCATCCTAGTTTCGTTATAGAGAAAAAAATACGAATTATAGAATTATGAAACCACCTACAAATTCGTTGCTTTGGACGATTAAATCCTATTTATATTTCATGAAAATATAAATAAAACAGAGCAAAAAAATAAAAGTAATTGTAATATAATGTCGAAACAACACAGGAAAAAAACCAATATGGCGGTAAGGAAAGCTAGCACGTGCAGTTGTGAGTAAACAGTTCCGTCAAATGTTTGAGAGTTCACGTTTCGTGAAAAATCACGTGATCCCTTGACGAAATAGTTGTCAAAAACAATGAAATTAAGCCCGAGGATGTCTGAATCGTCAAACTTGAGTATATTACTTTTGAGAGTGTAATACATAAGAACGCGAAATTATAGATAGGAGTAATGTAACAAAATAAAATGAACCAGAACATAAGTGTGAAATTTCATATTATGTAGCGTTGATTCATTATAATATAAGTGTAATTCGTGATAAACAGGAAATTAAATCTACTTCATATAATTGCAAAATTTTACTAGAAATCATTGATAAATTAATAATATATGAAATAATTAAATTCAATAAATTTTTAACTAAAGGTTCATGAACCCATATCTTATCCTCAACCATCTCGCTTTTTCCAGAAAATGATTGTGGTTACTGAATTTATCTTCATTCATTTAAATTTACTAATTGTTCAAAGATAATTTTTAAATCATTCTTTAAAATATACTGAAATTTTCTGTAAAAATCACAAATTTTGAAATTACATGAATCTGTCAACTTGTAACGTAGAATAAAGCTTTTTTAACACTTTCCAAAAGAGTTGAAAAGCGTATATGACTGCGGTTTGTCTGCCTGTCCATCCTGTATGTCCGTCTGTCCGCCCGTCTGTCTTCTTTCCGCGCTTATCTCCCGTAAATATTCATGGAATTTCTTAAAAATGGTATATGTTACTCAAGTTCATTATCTGATGTTCCCTATTGTAAATGGAGTGAATACCTCTACTGGCGTGTGTACAGGAACACACAAAATTATTCCAATGCATTGTGTTCTATGAGAGATATTTCTATAAACCATATTTTAATATATTTAATATACACAAATCTTAGAGAAAGTTATACATTTCATTCAATTTCACTCACGGATATTCCCTAATAGAAACGATTGGTTACTTGCTTTATGGACGCAAGGTCCACAATGGGACATGCTGCGCTAATCTATTGAAAACGGAGTGATTACCTTCATTGGCTTTTGTACAGAGACACCCGAAATTACTCCAAAACATTGTGTTCTATGAGAGGTATTTTTATAGATCTTATTTTAGTACCTTTAATTTGCACCAATCTTAATTAAATTAAAATATGATATTCAAGTTGACTATCAGATGTTCCTCGTTGAAAATGGAGTAAGTTCCCTGTACACGGCTTTGTGTATAGGTACACGCAGAAGTATTCCAAAGCATTACATTCTATGAGAAATGTTTCTATAAATCGAATTTTACTACCTTCAATTTTCGCATATCTTAATAAAATTTAAATATGTTATTCACGTTAACTGTCGGGTATTCCTTATTGAAAATGGAGTGAATACCTCTATTGACTTGTGTACAGAGGTACCCGAAAGTATTCCAAAGCATTGTATTCTATTAGAGGTATTTCTATAAACCATATTCTAGTACCTTTAATTTACACAAACCTTAATTGAGTTGAATAATAATATGAATAATAATATGTATAATAATTGAATTTTTAATATGTTATTCAAGTTCACTATCGAATGTTCCCCACTAAAAATGGTGTAAAGTCCAGAGACACTCGAAGCTACTCCAAACCATTGCGTTCTATAAGATGAATTTGTATAAATCAAAATTTAATGGCTTTAATTTGAACAAATCTTATTGAAATTTAAATATGTTATGCATATGCACTAAATAATATTTTCTATAGAATATGGTATGATTAACATTAAATTTACAGGGCCACACAAAAATATTCAGTTACATTAAGGGCAATTAATAAAAATTTGCTGGAATTGTATTTTCGTTTATATTAAACGTTTTAAACGCTTTATATAAATTTTTAACTGTGAATATGATTTTAGTTTGTGTATCTGTCTGTCCGTAAGTCCATCTTTCTATCTGTCCGCCTGCTCATCTACAGAGTCCTTATATATTTTATAAATTTTTAAAAATCCATTTATGTAATTCAAATTCACCATGGAACGTTTCCTTGTAGAGAATAAGAGGATGCCATATTCTCAATCTTGGATCTTAGATCTTACTAGATCTTAAAGATGAACTTAATTGCTTAATTACTTAGTAATAAGAGCTCGAGACAAAGTTTTAAATACAAAATAACACAGTTTATTAATACTTAATTGCAAGGAGGGCGTTGAGCTAACTCTATTTAAATAAGTGACTTCAGGAAATAATTTTAACAAGACATAAAGTAAAAGTTAACTTATCTCACCAATGCTGATCTTTTTGGCGACTGCTCTCGGCTACTACTAACTATTTTCACTTCAGAGTGTCGGACGGATTCCCGTGACACTACAGACTCTTTTCTTAATTTACGCCACAATACTACACAGTCCCCCACCAAGAAAAGAAAATTAGTCGGGAAAATTCCCAACGGGTTTTAACGAGTAATTTTAAACACTAATATCGTCTTGGAGGTGCAAGTTCAGCCAAAACTTAATTTCTGAAACTTTAAAATAAGTTAAAAAAAAAATGAAACTTTCTTTTGCTGATCAATGAACTGCTTACAGCGTAAAACACAATGGCGAATAAAAAAAACCCCTAAGCTTAAAACCGGACCAAACCCGAAAAAAAGAAATTTAAATTTTAAAAGTATAAATGGGGACCCTTTACGGCCGGAAACTACGGGGGGAAAAACGCTTCAAATATGTTAGCTCAACAGGTACAACGGGGATTACAAACTTCTTTCTTTAAACCGAAAGGGAAATACTTAATTTTAAACTTGAGTTGTAGGAGGATTAATGTACAGGGGGGTTGCTTTAACATAACTAGCAACATAAAGAAAATAGTTTATTGAAAAAAAAAATCTTGAAATTCTGTCCGAAGTAAGCCATCCTTCAAAACTTAAAACGAAGAATTTAGATCGTCAAAGATAATTCTAAAACGAAAACAGTATCAAAAATATAAAAACTACATTTTGTAGATAGATAAACGAGACAAATTGTTTCTGAATACATAAAATAGTTTATACACAACAATTTTCCCTCCTGGGCTAAAGCATGCGAAAAGACAAAAAATTAATTTGTTAGTGATTTTAGTTAAAAGTTTAGAGTGATTTACGCATATAGCCAAAAAAAAAAAAAATATTTCCCCACTCAAACACATATAATACAGAGAAACTTTTAGGTTTTATACAAAAGTTTACACTTTCATTTTATATATACAAATGTAATAGTTACAGAAATACAAAAAAAAAAAAGTGGGGGGATATTTACAAAGGCTAAAAAACAATTTTATATTACCCGCTCTGCAGGTGATGGCTACAAAATAAAAGAACTTAGTATACATACATACAATATATATTGAGAGAACAAAAATGTTGACATTGAAGCTGAAACATGAATTTCAACGTGAAAGTTCCTGCACAAATTTTAAATTTTACAGTTTTTAGTTTAAGAAAGTCCTGTGCTTTTATGAAAAAATGAAAAGACCGAAAGGCTTCAAGGCATGTCGTACATTTTGGTACATCTCTGATAAACAAATACTTGAGAACAAATAAAATAAGGAACGATACGACCTGACCGAGGGTTTCCGCTGTAACAGCATTTGCATGAAACATGCGAGTCCTGCTAACCATTGCACTCGTTGCAGAAATCACAGGGCTGGCCGCTTGCAGCAGGAGGTCAGGCGTTGCAAGGGCGCATTCCTCGGCTGGGATCGAACCCGGCACGCTGTCGCTGTCCATAGCGTGAGAGGACGATTCAGCTCGCTCTCTACTCATGAATGTTGAGGTCTTGGAGGGCTTACAAGCTTGAAAATAATTCACATTTTTAGTTGAAATCACAACATTTCCTTTTAAATTATCTAGCAGTTTACGAGAAGCACTGGTAGGAGAATGTAAATTAGGTTGAAGACAGTTTAAACGGTCATTTTGATTGAGAGCCTATTCGTTTAAACTAGAGGATTCTGTTGGCTTGACATGTAGAAAACTTAAATGCCCTTTTTCATTACTTTCATTTAACTTATTTGTTAAAGGTTGAGTACCAACATTAATGTTAACATCATTTTCTGCGACAATTTTTCCTGTTACATGAGATAATTTTCCGGACTCGACCGGTTTAGCATTTGCGTATGATGTATCATTAAAATTAGCAGAATCTGCCGATTTGACAGTTTTAGAATTAAACTGTAATTTATCATGCGGTGAATTTATACTAGAAAATTCTGTTGACTGAACAATTTCAAAACCTAAATTTCGTTTCTTGACGAAAGTTTTAGCCGCTACATTTAATAGGCTTTCATTCTTCTCTAAATTTCAAGGTAACGGAGAGTTTAAATTAGGAACGCATTGAGAAGAAGAATTTAAATGCGACAAGTTTACTGGAGAAATATTAAGAGAATTTAGAAATATAGTTTGAACTTCGGTATTATGAGAGTTCGTTGTCGAACTCGTTTGGGCGCCACTGTAGAGAATAAGTGTTCACCATATTCTTAAATCTTACATCTTAGATCTTACTAGATCTTAAAGATGAACTTAATTGCTTAATTACTTAGTAATAAGAGCTCGAGACAAAGTTTTAAATACAAAATTACACAGTTTATTAATTCTTAATTTCAAGGAGGGCGTTGGGCTAACTCTATTTAAATAAGTGACTTCAGGAAATAATCTTAACAAGACACAAAATAAAAGTTAACTTATCTCACCAATGCTGATCTTTTTGGCGACTGCTCTCGTCTACTACTAACTATTCTCACTTCAGAGTGTCGGCCGGATTCCCGAGACACGACAGACTCTTTTCTTAATTTAGCCACAATACTACACCTCTCTACCATCACTTCACACACACCGTAATCCGGTGCAACTCCGTATCACCACCAACTCCAATTCTCTATAACTCTTCAATCCCCACTAATCAGCTACCATTTCATTACCACTAGCAATTCACCATCCTTCATTTTATACTATATTCAACAACTTCGTTTCCTTTCATTTCAATCAAAACCTTTTAAAATCACTTCTACTTTATCTAACACAGAGATCCTAATTATTTCACTGCAGCACCATGTCGACATAAAACTCACTCGACCTCAACTTTCGCCGAGTCACTGGCGACGAAGTGCTTTAACCGTCCCAACTTTAGATTGCTGGATTCAGCTGAAATTCAAACGAACTGTGGAGACGTTCTATAGTCTCGACCTCACATCCTATTTAAAAAGGCATTATTAGGTTCTGTACAACTGGTTTGTGTACAGGAGAAAAATTCACAATGCCTTGCGTTTTAGAATAGACATTTTTATAAGTCCCTTTAAATAACTATCAACTGTAAAAAAAAAAATAAATAAATAAATAAAATAAAAATGACATTTATTTTTAATATGCTAAAATAATGTTTTGTATAGAATTGGTATGTCTACCTTCAGATTTAGAGGGCTACACTGAAATATTCAGGTACATCAAGGTGTCTAGCTCGAATCTCAGGGCTGCATTTTCCTTAGCTATAAGCATTGTTAACGCTTTCCAACAATGTTTAAGAGCGATTATAAATACAATTATTCTGTCTGTATGTATTTCAGTCCTTCAGCCTGCCCGTTGTGTTATAACGCAGGTAAAGATATCGAATGTTATGCGATACAACGACTTAGAGTTGGAAAGTGTTAATGACCAATGTTTCTCGTTTTTTTTTTTTTTTTTTTTTTAGTTAATTAAGAATATTTTACTAAGTATATTTGAGAGAACTAAAATGTTGTTTAAAAACATGTGGATGTCTAATAGCCTTATGGCAATTTATGAAGCCAAGTATATGCATTTTTATTCTTTTTATTAGAACATTTTTGAACTATTATAGCTATATGAAGAAAAAATATTTTTTATTTATTAATTTATATTTTTATTTCTATTACTAAATTTTCGAAATTTGATTTTATGTCAATTAAATTCAAATTAGTCTTTTAAAATATAGTGTATGCAAAAAATTAAACTTGACGCGCATATAGCCCTCTCTTGCAGATTCTTTTCCGTAACGGCTGCGTAAATTACAGATACATATTAAATCAATAAATTCATTTACACATCTACATTTTATTAAAGTTACTAATGTCCTACCTTTGAAAAATTACGCCATATATTTAGATTTAAATTTATTAATTTTTAAAAATACTTGTATGTGTGTATTAGGTTGGGCCGAAAAAGGCCGAATTTTTTTTTTTTTTTTTTTTTCGAAATTGATTTTGGTATAGAATGAAAAAGTTGTACAATGGACCACTTAGAACTCACAAGAATTATTATCAAAATTAATCAATAATTAGCCGCGCCCCTCTGACATTGAAAAACGGAAAAAAAAAATGCACGGAAAAAGCTTTTTTGGAAAAAGGCCGAATTTTTTTTTTTCGAAATTGATTTTGGTATAGAATGAAAAAGTTGTGTAATGGACCAATTAGAACTCACAAGAATTTTCATCAAAATTAATCAATATTTAGCCGCGCCCCTCTGACATTGAAAAACGGGAAAAAAAAGCTCGAAAAAAGCTTTTTTTGGAAAAAAATATATTTTGAAAAAATATACAAAATATTTAAAGACATTCATTAAAAATGTTACATAATATGTCAATTAGAACCCATAAAAATTTGTATTTTTTTTTTTTTTCATTATTTAACCGTGCCCCGCTGGCATCAAAAATTGGAGAAAAATGAAAGAAATATCGGATTTTCTGAAAACCTGTACTATGATAAACTATTCATTATTTTTTCTAAATTAGTATTGACATAACTGATTAATTAATTAGTATTATAAATAAGAATTCTATAACTATAACTTTAACTTTACTGTTTTATTTTTTTACTTGGTTAATTATTATAAACATATTTTTTCTTGTATATAAGCATATTTTCTCTTACATAGTAACAAAATAAAGATTAAAGCAAAAATATACAAATTTATGTTGGATTTAATAATACCTGTTGCTTATTGAATATTAGGTACTCGAATAATATTGTCCTTTATTGTCAAACGTTGGGAGTTCTTTTCTTGCTTGAAGTTTGCTATGAATATAGCAACCCCTTGCAATCTCACTATAAACTTTCATTGCAGCTTCAGATACTAATTTAACACATCGTTCAACAGATTGCGTATGACATGGTAATTTTTCGAATGTCATTAATTGATTCTCTTCTTTTTTGCACATTTCTTTCAAGTCTTTATCCTTTAAATGCATTGTAAGAGGTGGCTCTGTTACAACAAAGTTTGACCAATCAATTAAATCAATGTAGTCGTCTGCTTCGAAATTAACTTGAAGAGGCTTGAAAACTCGTAAACCATTCAAGTTCTTCATTTTTATTTGTCCAGCGCCTAGAATGCGTCTAACTGCTAGTTCCCGGATGTGTTTCCTGGAATCATGCAACATTGCTACCAATAAATTTTCGGGATGCGCATAATATGCATTGTTTGACAAAACTTTAAAAATAATTTTCTTAGCTTTGTCTGGAAGCTGCTTTGAAAGGGATATCATCTTCCAAAAATGTTGGGAACGATATTGGCGATGCGATTTCATTTTTATTTCAAAACACATTGGAGCATAAACCAGCATTACATATAAGATTCTCTGATGGGCTTGGTGTGCTAATGTATAACCGCAACAAACGGTTTGCGGTAGTCAGCCATCGTGCATGACTAAGTTTACCTGGATTACTGTCAGTCAACATAGGAGAACTAGTACCATCTTTTATGGCTTGACAGATGCGATGAAAATATTTTTGATCTGTACTTAGCTTTCTAATATCTTGCGGATCGAAATGCTGAAGTGTAGAGTCCATTTTATCAAATTTGACCACTGGATGTTTCTCACAGTCTTTTAAAAGCAATCCAATAGGTCCAGAATGTGAATATGGTCCCCTTGTGCAACCGTCTATTTCTTGAATAAGGTGTCTTAGTGGCAACTCATTGGTATGAAGCAAACATACATTCCATTGTAGTGGTCTTCCAATGTTTGTCTCAAGCAAACGTATTACTCCACCTTTCCATCCCGTATTTACATTTGTTCCGTCACATCCGATAACTGATAGGTCCTGTAAACTTATGTTATTCTTTCTTGTAAATTCTATAATACCTTCGACTATTCCTTTTGCACTTTCACCAGCAGTTAACGATATATGACCCATATATTTGCTATCTGGTTCCTCTATTAATGCTACATGCGCTTCTGATGTTAATTTTCGATGACCATGTATTTGTTGAATAGTTTCATCTTTGCGCCCATCAAAATGCAAACACTTAATAGGTTTTTCTTCAAATAGCCTTAAATCATTTCCCCTTACTTTTTTTCTTTTCTTCTCTATTTCTCTTCTCACTTTCTTTTTATCAACTATATATGTTTGTTGCTCATGCGAAACTAAATTGAAAGCAGCCAAAACTGTAGTAGTAATTTTGGCCACTGCTCTACTTGAGGCACCAGTTAAATCTGCAGCCAATGCTGCATGAGGCATAGAAATTCTCATTTGATCTGACGATCTTGATGGCGTTTCAGTTTGTTTATGTTTTCTTAAAAGAGGATAAGACCACTTGAAATCTTGATTTGCATTTTTTGTATCCATTTCTGACTCAATCTCTAATTCATTATCTTTCAAAATGTTATGTGATTCTTTATTTTGAAATCCACTGGTACTGGGCATTGACATTTTATTCTTGTTTGGACAATCGGATATTTCCATTTTTCGACGTACTCGTTTTTGTAGTTGGTGGGTTGTTACTATATCCAGATTTCCAATAGCCATTTTTCTAACTGTCCTTTGATCAATTAAAAATTCTTTTTCTCTCTCAGGAACTTTTAGTTTTTTTCGCAATTGCACGAATATAAACCTTGGCATTTACAAGCACAAATGTCGAACAATTTTGCGGCATCTGCTTTAAATTTCTTCAATTTCGATTGTAAAAACGGCGTATTCCTAGATTTAGCAGGTTTTATAACGTTCTTATATTTACAGTTGTAAGATAAAACCATGGCAGTAACTCGCTTTAATGATACAACAGGAATCGAAGCACGTTTCCATATATCAATAATTTGTTTTGCTACCGCTGCGGCCACAGTTCTTGAAAAAGATTCTTGACTTTTGTCTCCCTTTATTTGCAGTTTGATACTCTGATAACATCTTATTATGTCCTCATAAGTTGGGAGATAAACAGCATCAGATGGGAATAAATCTTTCCCTGTTCCAAACAGCGGACGACTTGAGTTTGCTCGCGTCACTTTTTTAATTACACGTTTCTCCATAACAACCGTTTCATTTGACAAACAAACGTACAATGAAACGAAATCCAATATTTTATCTTATCTATTAGTTAAATTGACCTTGGAAGGAATGGGAGCAGTAGAACGCAATCTATCGTTTAAAATCTGAACGAAAAGAAACAAAAACGAAAGTAGGGTATAAGATAAGCTTCAATTTCTTATGTGCATATATGTATGCTTATTATCTTTAAATAAGCGAATAAAAATAGAGTAAAATTATTTGAATTTTATTTGGATTGGTTCGTAGTAACGTATTATGTAATATTTTAGTTATATAGTATAAGTAGTTTCAATTTTTTTTAAATATACTTTTTAAAAAAAAAACCGGCTTTTCATTTTTTTCTCAATTTTTTATGTCAGAGGGGCTCGGCTAAATATTTGGCAAAATTGATGAAAGTTTTTGAGGGTTCTAACTGATTCATTAGGTAACATTTCTGCAATATACCAGAACTAAATTCAAAATTAATTTTTGAAATTTAATTTTTTGAAAAAAACTATTTTTTTTCTTTTTTTCAGTTTTTCAGCGCCAAAGGGGCGCGGTTAAATATTAAACAAAACTGATAAAATTTTTAGAGGTTTCTTACAGACCCATTACACAACTTTTCCGCACTATACCAAAATCAATTTCAAAAAATAATTTTTTCGGCCCACCCTAGTGTGTATTTGTGTGAAAGAGACATACATGATGATACATATATGGGTCATTTTCACATAATGGTAAATTTTGTGTCCTTGGCTAAAAAATATTACTTGAGCAAGTCAGCTATGAAAGTTAAAAATTTTTTTCAACAATTCTTTTCAAACACTACACTGTGCAGTAATTTGAATATCAAAAAAATTAAAATTTCAATATTTAAAAAAAATTTAAAGTTGTAAATGTCATTACCAAGGCTCGTCCCAAACTCCAAACTTTATTATTTGAACCTTTATTTTAAAGAATTTAAAAATTTAAAAATAAAGCTAACAATTTTCTAGGTATATTTAATGTTTCTATTTTTAATATATTTGGAACTTTAGACATAAAAGAAAAAATTCTATTAATTATTCTTATTTAAAACTTGTCCCTATGTGTAACTGTCATTACCAGGGTGCGTAAGTTTTTTTTTTTCAGTACCTCACTACTAGATGGTGCTGTCATAATTATCAACCTGTCAAAAGTAAATTATTTCATGCACTTACAAGCAGACATGTTTTTTTTAGTTTAAGTAAATACAAATTATTTCTTTTTGCTGTTTTTTTTCTAAAATTATAGTCAGTGTATTTATTGTGTGTCATTACAAAGTCCATTATTACAGAAATACACAATTAATAAATTTAAATTTGCTGAATGATTTATAAAGATCCTTGGGACCGCATACAGAACAAATATTGCATTAGCTTTTAATTGTTATAATTTAGCCATAAATAGGCTTGACATTAAAAATGTCATTACCAAGGTGGTCATTACCAAGGTGTTCTGAAAACATGGTAATGATGTCTAGGAACACGTTAATCACTGTTTTAGACCCTTTTTTTTTTTTTTTTTTTTTTTTCATTTCATAACTGTTCATTAGCATAAATTGCAAAAATTCCATTTTATGGACTAATTTAGTCTATCATAAAGCTTTTTGTCTCATTTGACAGAAAGTTATAGGATTCATAAAGTGAAAATTATTCCAAAAATCTCACCATTGATATATCATCTAAACATTTTAATTTTTCTGTTGCAAATTAGAATGATAAATACAGCCATCCATAAATAAATGTGTAATTATTTGGCCATTGGTCATTTCTGTGGTTCTGTCTGTCATTACCAAGTTCACAAATGTCATTACCATGTTGCAATGGAAAATTAAAAAAAAATAATTTAAGCTGTAATTAAGGCAAACGATCTCTGCTGGTAATTTTTCCTCTATAGGAGACGTGGATAATTGAATTAATGTAAAAAAATCAGGAATAAAAAAAAAAAAAAAAAAAAAAAAAAAAAATCTGAAACCAATATTTACCATTATCTGAGAATGTAAGATTTCATATGCTATTTCCAACAGACAGGGGGGACTAAATTTCTGTGCAACATTTTAAACTTCAATAAAAAATAAATAAAGGGAACGACGTACTAGAGTGCGAGTTGTACTACAATACTTGTTATGACAAAAATTATTCTTTAAACACAATAAAAAATAATAATATGAAAATTAGTAACTTTTTTTTTTCATTGATGGCGCTATACTTTTAAAGTGGAATAAAAGGCGTTATACTTTTACAACAGAATTTCAAAAAAATAAAAATTAGTTTTTAATTTTGATCATTGAGTGTGCTATACTTTAAAAACAGAATGCAAGGCATGTAAAACAGAATACAAGCAATAAAGGAGTATTTATTTAGTAAAATTTTTTACAATATGTAAATAGGTGGGCCCTCCGTGGCCGAGTGGATATGTCACCACACTGCTAATCGCCTTCGAGCGTAGGAGAGCGGGTTCGATTCCCGCGCTGGCCCTGGGTGTTTTCTCCGATTCTTCGTATTGTAATTCTGTCATGTTCTATCTGTCGTTATCTGACGAAAATTTACAAGCGGACTACAAGTCAAGCATACAAATATGATGTATATGTTATCAATAAAATAAACAAACAAACAATGTAAATAGGTGTTGCTTTTATAGTTCAACCTACATTTAAACGGAAATCCAGTTCAATTAGCATGAAACTATCATTCACTAAAGAATAAACTGTAGCACATACGTTATTATTTTTCTCTTTATGTATGCCACTATGTAAGCACACGTTTTATTTTTTACATAGTGCCACAACAAGAAACCAAAAGTGGTCTGGGATTTTTAGTGGGATACAGTGCCACATGTAAGGAATTGTTTTTTTTCCCTTAACCCTTTCAGGGACGGTGTTTACATAAAGCAACCACAAATTTTAATTCAAAATTGCGAAAACTGTCCCCGGAATTTATATATATATTTATAACTTAAAAAGAATAACTTATATATATATATATATATATATATATATATAACTTAAAAGGAATAACTTCATTTAAAATTATACCTCTGGGGGTATCGGAACATGGGTTTGACTCGCTCTGATCCGGATCAAAATTCGAGTTGTTTGGCTGGTGCTGCCATCTTTCTCAAGCTTCTGGAGCTAAAGTCGTACTTCCTCCCCATGAGGCACTCCTAATGGACACACCCCTCATGCCTTAAAAATCCGGTTAGCTCCGCTACCGGGGCTCGGAATTTCCGAGTGGCACACGGCAACAACAACAACAATAACTTCATTTATTTCTTCTCTTATAATGTTGTTGGTGATTTCTGGTTGCTATTGATTTTAAATGAAGAGAATTTGCTTGCCCCTGAAAGGGTTAAATCAACTCTTCTATGTAAAATACGTTATGTAAAAAGTACGAAATACTCTCTCGAACATACTTAATATTAAACTTAATCGAGAAGCAAGAATTTCTCGCCCACCCTATAATATTTGTTGCATTTTTATAATAAAATAATTATATATATATATATATATATATATACACTAAGCGACAAAAAACAAAAACAAAAACAAAAAACAAAGCCGCACTACAGAAAAAATGACTTATAGCTTTTTATTTGTAATAACTTTAAAATTAATGTTTGAAACAAATAAAACTGTCTTGTTTGCATAAAACCAAAGGAGTGAAATTATACCTATGTACATTTTCGATTTAATAATTCGCTTTACTGCTCTCTACGAAGTACTTTTTTAAAATCTGCATAAAACTTTCTTTTTGAACATAATGCAATAACCATAGACTTTGTATTCTATTATGATTTATTATATGAAATAAACAAGTTATATTTTAGTATATGAAATAAAACTATTTATTTGTTAGATCTAAGCTATTTTTTATTAAATATATGTATTCTGTATTGAGTTAATTCCACCTTTATATGGAATTACTGTTTTAATGCGCAATGACATAGTTTTATACAGTGTTTTAATATAAATCTCAGAAATTTCAATGTGCCAAATATCACAAATAATATTTTCTAGTTCTGGCAGAGTAATAAGATGCAAATTTTGAATTCTCTCCCCTCTTCCCCTCTCCCCTCTCTCCCCGTCTATAAAAATAGTTTTTTATAGACGAAACATTTTCGAGCGGATCATGCTTAGGACTATTTACGTGTATGGTAAAGAAGAAATTCTACTATATCCTTTGTGGGATTTAACTTAAAGTGAAAAAAGTTATGATTATTTACAGAATTATATGTTCTCACGGGAATGGATAGGAAGTTTTGACGATATGAAGTGATTAAACTTACCACAGATGCCGTGTAATAAGGTGATGCTGTTGTCTTGAAATGCTGTTTGCGGAAATGTCCAAGATACTTCCAAAATAGTCGGTCAGGCACCACTTTTATTTCAGCCCGGCACCCCTTTTATTGTGTTTCATTTCGAGTTAATTGTTCCCTTGAGCATAAAAATTTGCCCAACTTTTGGAAAAGTTATGCATATCCGTACCATAATGTATGAAGAATGTGTCACTGTTTTAAAAGTGTGATTTTCATTAAGTCGGTCATATTTTCGTTGTCAGATCTGCTTGCTTTCTTTAGCTCGAAATAAGTTAAACTTCACTCATCAAAGAGAACCAGTTCAGCACAATAATTAACTAATCATTTTTTTAAATTTTAGTGTACTGAGGTGTTACTTTCCTACTTCTCTTCACTAAGAATGGCTTTTTTTCAAATTTTCTGTTATTTAAACCTGCTTTGTTTAATAGTTACTGTACTCTAGTTAAAGACATTATGCTGCTAAACATTCTTTCTGAACCTCTTTTATGTTCTAAATGTAATACAAACCGATTTTATTAGCAATGGCTTTTTAACTTACGGTCATCTCGCTTGGATGGGCAACATGGCCGCCTAAAATCGAATTTCCAGTTTAAACGGCCAAAAAACTTTATATCTTGATAAAAACCCTTTTACCAATATTTCGTTAACATTTAATTGTTTTGCCATCTCACGAATTAAAATATGTTTTGATTTTCATTCAAAAATTTATACTTTTTGTGGCATCTTTAACTGCCTTTTTCTTACCATTTTTGAAATAATTTCTAAAATTACAATTTTACTGACAATTGCATTTTGTTTTTAACACTGGACTCAAATCTAAAGTGTATGTGGAGGACAACATAATAAAATCTGTTCCAAAATTTGCTTTTTAAACGATAAGATTGGCGGTTGTGGAAGGCAAAAAGGAAGATATCCAGGTGCAGCTTTTTTTTTTTTTTTTTTTTTTTTTTTTCCGCTTAGTGTATATATATATATATATATATATATATATATATATATATATATGTATGTATATGTATTACATTAACGTTTTTGTGCAATTTCCAGGACAAGACCAGAACATACATTATCTGTGGAAACTGCTCGGATGTCATGAGACACATTTTCAAGATTCACTCACTCCACATGTTTTGAAATTGATATTGGTATCACCTCAGAACAATCTAGGAGCTGTTATCTACAGCCAAGAGGCTCCAAAGTTGGCAGCCACAATCGTCCCTTTGGTGTCATCTGAAATCCAGGGACACGAAAACAACAGCTACAACAAACGTTTTTGTATATATATTTTGTTTATGTATATTCCGAAATTAAATCTATATCAAAATTATTCACATATAGGGGAAAAAATTATAAATAATAAGACGCATTTTTTTACAAAATAAACGCCTTCAAAAGTTTTAGTTTTCAATTAGTTTTTCTCTCTCTCTCTTTGTCGCTTTTTCTTTCTTTTTTTTTTTTTTGGGGGGGGGGGGGGTAATAATAACAATTAGAAAATAGAAAACATTACATGTTTTGTGAGTGTTTCAAAACTTACAAAATATAATTTAGGAAACTCATATGACATACTTTAAAAAAAGATAAAATTCAAAAATTCAAACAAATTACTTCCTTTCAAAAAATATTTCACAATCTGTAAATACACAGATTTTAAATTCAAGATCTACAAGATTTATTTATTAGATTATTTATTTATTTATTCATTTTATTGGTGAATTTTAAAATAACCGATATCATGTAATATCTATATAAGTATTTTTGAAATTTGATTTAAATTTTCCATAGCTGATGTACGTGACGAAATACCTAATACGTATTTCATAAAATTGTAAATCGCTGAAAATCCACTATGAAGAATGGAAAGGGGATATTTTATTTCTTTACTAAATATGAAATTTCACTGAAAATCTCTTACGTACATTATTCTATATATCCTGATTTATATGTATATAGATTTTACTAAGATTGCTTTGATGTCACAAGAAATGTGTTTTTTGATATGAAAAATTTATTTATGTATTGAAACGTAAGCATGCCTTATTAAATATGTAACAGCTTCAAAATTTTTTATAAAGTTTTATTTACAAATTGGATATAGTTCATCTACATTATATTTCACTTTTATTTTATTTTATGTAATATTTTAATTTAAAGTTTTATGCATTGTTTTATAAAAAAAATATGTATTATTACATTTTTCATTTTCATTTGAAAGAAGCGTGATTTCAACTATAGAAAACAATAAGGAAATATGTGAGTTTTGAAAGATTTAATTATGCGATATACACAGTATAGGCATAAAATAAATGTATACATCAATTCCCGATAACTCTAAATATAATGGACCAATTGTAAGATGGTTTTGTGTATTTGTACAACAGAGTGTGCAGTTTTGAATTTTAAAGAAAACAGAATGTTCTAAAAGTTGCTAAGTTGGTAAATGTTGGCGCTGTATGTGTAATACGAGTAATAAATGTATAAGTTTCGCCAATTAAATCAATAAATAACAGTTTATTTCTTTATAATAAATAACGTCCATTCTCGCTTACAAATTTCGTTTAATACAATCACCATTCTGTCATCCTAACACATAACGAAATTCACATACACATATAGCGACGATCTTTTACCGCTTTCAGCTTTTGGATATTAATTATATCGGGAGTTTATTTCCTGTACATAACTGCATTTAATAATTATATGAATGCACCCGATGGCTCGTTTACATACAAAATTCATTGACGATAATGTTACTTATTTTAGCATGATTTTACCATACACGTGCATAAAAACTGTAATGAGTCTCAGTTTTCAAAATTTATATATATATATATTTTTTTAAGCTTTACTTGATGATGAGGCGAACACAAAATTGAAAAATATATTTATTTTTTAATACCGTACATGTTTAAAGCACTCACTTGTTTGGCGAAATTTTATTGCAATTATAAGTTTCGAAAGAACTATTCAGGAACTATCTTATGAAATAATATAGATAAAATTTTAATTAATAATTACAGAAGCTTCAACTATTGTCACTGTATGAAGATTTTTTATTTTATTTTATTTTATATTTATTGTTAATTTATTTTTAAAGACAAATTTAAGTAAATTTAATGTTTTTCTAAAAATGCGAAATATGTAACAAAATAAATAAATAAATAAGTACAAAATAATATATATATATATAGATAGATAGATAGATAGATAGATAGATATAGATATAGATATAGATATATATGCTGAACATAAAATTCGCGGTGACGAGCGATCTTTATTTATATTTTATTTACATATAAAAGTAATGCAAAAATTTAATAAGAAATATATTCTGTACTGTTGTTTGAATTTTTTTTTTTCTCTAATGTGAAATCAATTTATTCAGAATTCGGTAAAAAAGTAATTCGCAGTATTGGTTTAAAGATGTCAACCAAGCTTTCTGTGCAACAACATTAATAAATAATGTGGAAATGATCTAAAGCATTTGCATACTGATGGAGATGGCTTAATACAGATATTAGGTTGAGGAATTATTTCAATTTGAGAACTTAAAAAGCAGGTTTTCACATGTTCGTGGTACTAGAAGAAGCGTTGTATATAATACTTTGATGAGCGATTGGTTATATTTTACCCAATTTTCATTCCTAATTTCTAAAACTCATCCCGATTCTTTTTAAATAAAATTTTGCTTTTGTAATTTTGGAAAGAAATTTCATTTCAGAATTCTTTTATAAGATAGGTCCTAAATTTTAATGATATTTACATTTTGCGGTCTAAACCCGAGTATCACACGGATTCTCATTGTTTTTAAAGTGAAATGAGCTCAAAAGTTTGTCAAGTTTTAACCCTCTGAATTACAAAAATGCAAATTATATACATTCGGCATCTGTTCAGATATTACCCTAACAGCACAAAATGTTCCAGAAACGTAACAATCATATAGCATTGAAACATTATAAACATTTACGAAACGTTTAAAAACGTTCAGATTGCTTTCCGATTAGTTTCAAAAACGTAGAAATGTCCGCGATCGTAACAAAAAATCAGATACGTAACAGAAACGTTACAATCACTTAAAAGATAGAAAATCAAAAAGGGCGAATGTTTCAGAAAGGTATCAGAGAGCATACTAAAACGTGTTATGTTTTTGAAAGATTGTAAGCTTTTTGCAACATAACTGAAACATTCTGTGCTGTATGGGTATCTACGAACCTTCAATATATACATATGCATTTGTACATATATGCATATGTATATAAATGTAAATAAAATTTTAAATGAAGAGAATCACATTTTAAATGAGAGTGGGAGTTTTTTTTTTTTTTTTTTTTTCTTGAGCGTTTTATTAAATTAAGCTATTCAATAATAAAACCTTCTTTAGTTGTAGTTCACCATCATGCTATAGGTATGGGGAACTTAGGCAATCTTGAAAAATTTTGACCTCGTTTTTTTGACATTTTTACACGTTTTCTCTGTGAAGAATCCGAACACGACAAAATTTGTATGATGTACGTCTGTAGGGTGTCTGTTAGTTTGTTAGTCCGTTAGTGCGTTAGTTCGTTAGTTAGTTTGTTAGTCTGCGTACACGATATCTCAAGAACAAATAGTCGCAGGAAATTAAGGTCAGTTTTAAAATATTAATTTCGACACTGGTAAAAATCCTATTTATATGCAACATTCAAATTAAAAAACTTCTTTAGTTATTAGAAATTTACGATTATTTTAACATGGGAGAGTAGGGCCAAGATTTCACTTAAACGTGCATTAATGGAACATTTTTGCTGTAGAAATGTCAAACTAGTTTTAAAATATCTGTTTTGATGCCGGAATGAACATCATTAACTATAAACATGCTACTTTGAAAATTTCACAAGTTATTGGAAATTTACGAATTTCTTAACATGGCAGAATAGAGCAAAATTTCCCATAAACGGCAATTTTGAAGGATGTTTTCATCGTAAATATGTCAGACTACATGGCATGAATGTCATAGACTATGAATTTTCCAATTTAAAAAGAAATGTAAATTTTTTTGGAATTTACGATTTACATAACATGGCATAATTGGGCAAAATTGAGCATAAATATTTTGAGGATCATAACAATATCAGAGAACTACAAAATAACGCTTATGGTACTTGTTTGAATATTATTAACAACAAATATTCTAATTGGGAAATTTCGTAAGTTATTCGTAATTTAAGATTATGTCAACACGGCAAAATTAGGCGATATTCCATATAAATATGCATTTTGAGGATTTTTGCATTGGAAATAGTACCTTGAAAACTAAACTACGAAACTGACCCTAATAAAATAAATGAATAGATTAAGATAAATATATCGAAATGAACGCTGGATAGCCTATTAGACGGATATTTTATTCTGTCACTGTGTCAAGCATTTGGTTAAATTCATTTCACTTAACATTATTATAATATGTTCTGATCTAGAAATTTATGAGAACATATATATAATGAGGAACTGAGTAGTGTCTATGACAACTAGTTTAATAAACTATTAGTGCTACTTTTCATTCAATTCTATTTAAAACCTTATGTTAAAAGAATGCGGAGCTTTTTTTTTTAACTTTAAAACTATCTTTTTTCAATAATTCATTTTTAAATATTATTTCATTGTAAACTTAAATAATTTCTACATTATGAATAAAATTTCTATTAATAAAAAAATAAATAAATAAAAATATTCAGATGTATATCTTCAACGTATTTTTAAAGTATTTAACCAAAACCTCTGAGTCCAAAAGAAGACACTGTTGAAATAGCTCAATCCTTAAAGTGTTAAGAAGGTAAATTTCCTTGAGCATCAGAGGGTTATCTATTCCGTCGTTCCCTCTGAATAATTTCGTTTAGAAATTTAAATAGTGCGACAAACCCCCACCCCCCTTCCCCGTTGATTCTTTCGTTCCCTTCAAATATTATGTAATATTTAAGACCTCGTAGTCCAAGCAAACAGTCATCATGGACATACAAAGGTGAAAGCTTTTCATTAAATATCAGATTATTTTGTTCGTAATTTTCTGCTTAATGCTGGAGGGAAAAAAAAAAAAAAAAACTACTTTAAAACTTTCGCAATGAAGTAAAGAAAACAATGTTTCTCGTCATATGCTGCTTGATTTATTACTGGCGGTTAATGCAGTGCATTAATGATTTCTGTTGTTTTCGCTTAAAGCATGCGGTACTTGAGGGTTTTTTTTTTTTTTTTTTTTTTTTTTTTTTTTTTTTTACTTGCGCATTAATTCAACATGTTAACACAGTTTTAACATATGTGTTTCGCCAATAATCTCATTTGACGTAGATTTTCTCACTACACTTTATCAATTCGCTTTACATAACAATTAGTTGGTCAACTGGAATGTAATCTGGCTTTTCCCCATTTTAAATGTAAGTCAAAATTGCCGTTTTCGAAGCACAAAAACTATAGACGATGACACTTCTTTTCTGCACACAGAATAAACCGCACTACAACTTCAACTTCCTTCCTACGTCCAAAATATTCCTTTTTTTCCCTATGAAATTATATTTTGATGATCTGAAAATACACAAAAGAAAAATAAATTAAAAACTTAGATACACAACATTATAGAGCGAAATATTTTCTTTTAATAAGCATAATTTCTGTGTCATTTGATTTTCACTGTACCATAAATTAAATTATAAAATAATATGATATACTAAACGAACGAAAAAGAAAAGGAAAAAAGAAAAGAAAGAAAGAAAGAGAAAAGAAAGCATGGATAGGTTTAAAATTGTACTAAAATATCCAATTTTCAATGGATATTTATAGACACTAGCATCGCCCAGTTGTGGAAACCCGGCCACTTTTTTGCAAAGCATGGCAAAGCAAAGTTACTGCCTTGTCCTAAACGGAATTAAATTGCAACCAAGCTGCGACAATTGTTTATCGATATGCACTCTAACTGAATCGGCAGCGTTTTACTTAAAATATTTCACTAAGTTTGGTATACTGTAGATGTTGAGCCTTTCCTGAAATGAGAGGAAATCGCAATGTGGAAATATTCCGGTGATACAGCACAAAAACTAATCGGTACCATGTCAAACAAAGGTTCAACAAAATGTAAAATTAGTTTAAATTAATTCCATTGCTCCGTGAAGTACAGTGTTTGAACTCAGAAAGACAGATATTTTGCAAAAAATGGTCAAATTGAATTCGGGAAATCTCAAAACCTATAACTTCATAAAAAACAGAAAATCAATATTTTTTCTGAATCTTATACTTTGTACTTATATATGCAGAGAAAAAAAATAATAAATCCATTTTTTAAAAAATAAGTAGTCAATTTGTGTTAATTGAAATGCAAGGAAATCTCAAAACATTTAAATTCATCGAAAACCGGAAATCAAAAGTATTTTTGTATCTTCTACATGTTTCTTATACATGCAGAAGTTAGCAATAAATTCACATTTTTAAAAATAAGTAGTCAATTTCAGTTAATTGAAACATAAAGAAAGCTCAAAACATGTAAATTCAGCGAAAATCTACTCTCTTCTTATACATGCAGAAGCCAGTAATAAATCCACCTTTTTAAGCTAAATGTAACACTTTTGCGGCCGCTGGCGTAGGTTCACGTCATTTGAAAATCTGTAACTCCACCAGTGGGCGTTTCTTTCGCAATTTGTATGCAATTTATTTCTTAAATATATAACCAATATTTACATTTTTACAATCAAATATACTATGGATACGAATACTTCGTTTAGAAAAAATATAATCATAATGTATATCCATTTCTACAGTTTTTTTCTGAAATAATGTAACATAGGAGAATAACGCCCACAGGCGGATTTTACTGTCAAAAATTTTAAATCATGCGTTCGCGAAAGTGTTAATATGAGATGATTCTCATGCATAAAGAAATGTAATAAAAAAGGTTCCAAACTATTTTTTCCAAAAATAAAATAATTTGGGATACAAAAGGTAAATAAATAACATTAATAATGGATAAAAAAAATATATAAAAAATATAATACATAATTTTAGGGGCAAATCCCCTCCACCCCTAAATTTTCCCCTCGCTGCATATGTTGATGTTTCAGAATTTTTCAACTCTGTAGCCCCTCAGAAGATATTTAACAGTTAAAACAATCCTCCCCCTCCTAAAAATCAAATTTATAGCCATAAAATTACCGAAAAGTGATAAAAATAAAGGGCCGTAAACGGTGCATGATAGGGCAAAATTACCTTCATATTCGGAATGAGGGGGTCAGTTTACATAAGAATTTGCCAAAATGATGTTGAGGGCAATTTTCATGCTAAACAGTGTAATCTATTGGATTTTTTGTAAAAAAATATTAAAAAATAAGGAAATCTTTTCCCGATTTTAATCCCCATATATGGGTATAATTATAAATTAGCTATCGTGCACATGTGTTAGGTATTTTGCTGTCAAATTGACAAAACTTTAATTTTAGATTTCAAAACCCTGTCGTCTTTGGCGTTTTTTTGTATTTGGTGACCAAAAACGTAATACAAATATATGCATACAAGATGCACATTTTCGTAATTGTAAAGGAACGGAATGAGCACCGCAAATTCCTAGCTTTTCTCTTACTAAATTAAACTGTATAAAAGCGGACGCCAATACTACTTATTTACACTTTAAAATTATTAAAGTAGCATATCTTATGCTCGTATAATAATTCCCTATAACAGTAAACATAGTAAAATTATTCCTACGGTAAAAAGTAGTTCATTAAAATTAAAAATTCAAACTATATGAAAAAAATGCAACTAACATCGTTGCTAACTTTATTCTGTTCTATTTCTTGAATAAAAAAAAAACAAAACAATCGATGCCACACGCATCACATAATCTTTACATTTTAACAAATTTTGAAGATAGCACGCGCTCATATTTTACATAAAAATTAAAAGCATTAAATTCATTTAACTCTTTTTTTTCTTTGACATATTGTTCAGCACGTGAACTTACAAAAATAGAGGATAAATAATAAACAAATTTATACACTGAAATTGAAAATGGCTCAGTTATAACATCCTCCCACCTTTTGATTATAGGTTATAATCAAAACCAAATGTTGCAGGTGTAGTTCTCAATACATTAGTCTTTCAGGGACTTTAATTCTCCTTCCCGCTTTGCTATATCTGACTGGTTCCTCTTCTGAAGTTACAACGGGTTTAACAGTTTGAGCAGAGGTTTCCTTTGAATGGTATGCTTCTTTCAGTTTTGAACTATTATTTGATGATGTTACTTCTAAAGGATATAATCTTTGAATAGGTCGTAAAAGTTCATGTTGCGAAGTTTGAACCTTTACATGTCGAACTTTATTATCTTTTCCAGGAATAAGCTCTGTGATACGGCCTAGTGGCCAGTGGATTCGTTTCTTGTTGTCAGATCCAATTAATACAACATCTCCGACAGCGATACCCTTTTCTGGCTGCTTTCTGTTCGCTCGCTGTATGAGAGCACCCAAATATTCGGATCGGAATCGATCTCTCAAAGCTCTGAGTAGGGACTGCCTGTATCTGAGCCTCTTTGATAAAGAATTTTGTTCAACTGCATCAACATCTGGAAGCTGAATTTCGCGAACATCTTGAAGAAACATAGATGGGGAGATAGGCTTTACAGTCGCATCTTCAGAAAGATATGTTAGAGGCCTTGAATTCACTACACTTTCAACATCAGCTAAAAGAGTTGTCATTTCTTCGTACGTAAGACAGGCGCGTCCTAAGACTCTTTTAAGAAGATCTTTTATTGCCCTAATCAGCCTCTCCCAGAAGCCACCCATATTTTTGTATACATTGCCAATCTAAGCTTCTCAATAAATTAGCTGCGCCAACAAAATTTGTTCCGTTATCACAGTAGATAACAGAGCATCTTCCTCTGCGAGCCACAAATCTTCTCAAACCCATCAAAAATGCATCTGTGGAAGCAGAGTTCACTAGCTCTAGATGAACAGCTCTATATATAGCACATGTGAAAATCAAAATCCAACTTTTCTTATCGTTCTTAAGATACAAAGGACCAGCCATATCTATGCCTGTAATTTGAAATACGGCAGAATCTTTTACTCTGTTTTCAGGTAGAGGAGCACTAGATGTCCATAAAGCCCTTGAATTAAACCTTTTACAAATCACACAGCTGGCTAACACAAGCTTTACACTCTTTCTTCCGTTGAGGATCCAATACCTTTCTCTAAGCAAATTTAAGAGGATTTGTAACCCCGCATGACAGTTCTTTACATGAATATAAAAAATAAGTCGCTTAACAACTTCATGCTTTGAAGGGAGAATTATGGGATGGAGAAAATCTTCACTATCTTTCCTGTAAGTTATTTTAGTTTTCAAACGAATGACATCTTGCTCATCCTTAAAGGTTTGTAATGTCTTCAATCTTTCATCACCTTCCGAAGAGAAAGATTATTTTTGAACCATACGTAGAGTTTTTATCTCAGCTTCCCGAAATTCAGTAGCCGTCAATTCGCCTTTACTCTTCTTATCAGGATTTAAACAATTATGCTTAAAGCGAAGAATCCAAGCAACTAAACGTATGATTTTTTCATAACTTGAAAAGTAGCTGTAATACCAGTTATTGTTGCATTGAAATTCAGATTTCGTTAACATACAAGTAGACTTTGACCTTTCTTTCTGAATTTCTTCCTCATTCCAATCTTCATCGGAAGTGTTCATGTGGTTTCTAAATTCTGATGAATCTTTCATCCAATGTGGGCCCTCCCACCATCTGATTAAAGCTAATTGCTTAGCCTTACAGCCTCTAGACGGCAAGTCTGCTGGATTCTTCTCACTTGGTATATGTTTCCATGATGAAGGACTGCTTAATTTCTGAATCTCTTGAACCCGATTTCTGACAAACACAGACCAGCTCTCATTTCTTGATATCCAAGCAAGCACTGTTGAGGAATCGCTCCAGTAATATCGCTTCATTTCCTGCCAACCCAAAGCATCCACAACAGTTTTCGCCAAACGAGCGCCAATAGTAGCCGCTAATAGCTCCATTCTTGGTACAGTCGTATTTTTTAAAGGCGCAACTCGGGACTTGGCAGCAAGCAGAATTATTTCCCCTTGATCTTCATTTTCTATCCTCAAAAATACTACTGCTGCATAAGCATCTTTACTACCATCAACGAAAGTATGAATTGTGCATGCATGTAAGTTTTCTGGAGTGATCTGGATATGTCTTGGTATCTTAACATCATTTAAATATTTAAGTTCTTGAAACCATAATAGGAATTCTTTTTGTAAATCACCAGTTATTTCGTCATTCCAATTAATTCCTAATTTCCAAGCTTTCTGTAACATCAATTTAGGATAAAGCATCACCGGAGCAGTAAAACCAAAAGGACCAAAAATTTTATGAACTGCCGATA
Source organism: Salticus scenicus (assembly GCA_963930645.1). Lineage (NCBI taxonomy): Eukaryota > Metazoa > Arthropoda > Arachnida > Araneae > Salticidae > Salticus > Salticus scenicus. The sequence continues at coordinate 221,687,250 of OZ005656.1, read as the reverse complement.
ATATACTTCGCTTGGTAATCCTTTCTGTGTTGAAATCGTTTAGCCATTTCATGTTGACTTTTAATGAATCGGAAACCTTATCCCAAATCAGACCCAATACTTGAGTTTCCTTCTGGTTCGACGTTTCATCGTGATCACCAGTGTATTCCCACTGTCTTAAATCAAAACCACCATTTGCCATTATTTTCTTTGAGTCCAAGATAAATTTCTTTAGATCTTCTTCACTGTGCACACTAGTGGCGACATTGTCTACATAAAAACTATGCAAAAGCCTTTGCTTGAAATTTTCCTCAAAACTTGCACTATTTTTGATGTGATATTCAATTACTGATGATAAAAGAAAGGGCTACACTTTACACCGAAAACGACTCGTGCATGCCTAAATACTCTAAGTTTCTTCTCTTTTAGATCTTTCCACCATAGAAATCGTAGGAAATCTCTATCCTTTTCACAAATGCTAATTTGAAGAAACGCTTTTCTAATATCAGCGGTTACACCAAATTTTTTTTCTCTGAAACGTAGAAGAATATCTGGGATAAGCTCAATCAAATTTGGGCCACACTGCAGACACTGATTTAAAGATGGATGGTTAGCCAACTTTGCTGAAGTATCGAAATCCGGACGGATAGGTGTTGTACTACTGGTCTCATTAATAACTGGGTGATGAGGTAAATAATTACCATAAGAGTTCACTTTGGTAGCAGGAACTTCTTCTATGATCCCCTTATTCAACCAGTCCATAAATATATTTTCATATTTTCCGTACATGTTCTTAGATAATAACTTAGAAGTTGTACTTTCCAAACGTCTTACAGCCAAACTCAAGTTATCTGGTAATGCAGATGTGTCGTCAGCCCAAGGAAGACAAATTTCGTAACGACCATCCTTGTTAATTTTTGCTGTCTCTAAGAAATGTTCCTTTATTTGACGGTCAATCTCACTTTTAGATTTCTTTTCTATAGTATCTGTTACTCCGATCAAGTCCAATCTATATAAGTTTGAGATATCAGCTTCATTTACAAGCAAAGATGTCACCATCATTGCTAAATTATCTGTTGAGACTTCGGTGTGAGGCGCTTTGCCCATCAATGTCCAACCAAGGTATGTTTCTATGGCAACAAGACCAGATGTCAATACTTTTCTTTTGCCAGTTAACATCTTTCCCATAATATCAGCACCAATCAATATTTCGATAACTTCACGGCAATGACTTACATCAGATAATTCGATTCCATATTCTTTCAACTCTTTAATCCACGGACCATTAGTGACCGGTTGAATGTTTTCACATATAGTAATTTGATCCATCACTTCAAAATTACAGGTTAACTTTTCCTTCATATCCTTAACCTTTATTCTATAACAATTATGTTGGCATTCCTTTGTTGTAACTCCGCCAAACAATGAATGCATCATTTTTTCTTGACGAATGGGAGTATAATTCATCTCTTCTGATATACTTTTCAAAATATAAGATTTTTGGGATGCTGAATCTAACAATAAACGAGATGTTTTTTGCTTGTTTTCGGAGATGAGTTTCACTTTTAAGGTTTGAAGGAATACTTTAGCACTTTGCTTATTAAAATTTGCCATGTTTACTTCACTACTGACTGAATTTTCTTCAACCTTTTCTTGTGCAGTTTTACCTTGAGAATCACGCAAATCGCACATCAAAGGCACATGCTTCTTAGAACAGATAATGCATCTTAAAACTGCTCGACATTTTTTCACTGTATGATTAGGTAACAAACAAGCGAAGCAGCAATTTTTATCCTTTACAATCTTTTGTATCTCAGTTAAACTCAATTTTCGAGCTGAAAAGCATTCAGAGCTCAAATGTTTGCCTTGGCAAAAAATGCATACTCTTTTGAAATCTAAAGCAGAAGACGTTGTCAATAAACCTGCAGCTGTCGATATCTTATTTCGCATATAGTCTGCACTTGCACTATTTTTCCTTTTAGAATATTTATTATCTTCACGCTTTGTCAAACCGAAGCCCGCTACAGCTAAAGATATTCTCTCTTCACCTTCTACTTCCGTTTTCAAAAAATGCATCAGATTATTCAACCTTCCTTTAGCATCCGTATTAGAAGAAGAGAGATTCGAGCGATTCCAGGCCTTCAAAAAGTCTGCTGGGAAACAAGACTCAACCATAGGGTATAAAATGGAGGCACATTTATCAGTGGTAACACCTAATGTTTCTAGCGCCCGTAAATATGACTCAAGCTTATCATATAATGAAGTTAATGCAAATCTACATTTTGTTTGCACAGATATTATCAATTTCATTAACTCTCGTACATACACTTCTACTAGAATATCTTCCCTGCCAAAACGAGCCTTTAAACTTTCCACTGCCTTTTAATAATTGGCGCCAGTTGGCGGGAAACTTTCAACAACTTCTCTTGCGCGTGAACCAGCGATTGTTGCTTGTACTAAATACTGGAACTTGTCTTCTGGGGCAATCTCATCATCTTTATCGATTTGTTCAAATTGGCTCCAAAAAGGCAACCAAACCTTAATTTCCCCGCCAAATTTCCTGAATTCCAGCTTAGATAAAGTAAATTTTCGTCTCATAGTACTATTTTCATAATTACTTAAAATAGCATCAGTTTGAATTTGCCCAGATGATTGTATTCTCGCCAAATCTAAATCATGATTCAATCTTAATTTCTCTTTCTCTAGTTCTGCTTCTTTTTCAAGCCTTAACGCTTCAGCTTCTCTTTCAGCTTCTTTTTCAGCTTATCTTTCTTCTTTCAAAGCTTGTTCTTGTTTTTCTTCTTTCAAAGCTTGTTCTTGTTTTTCTTCTTTCATTTTTCTTTCAGCTATAGCATTTTCTAAAATATCTTTCACAAATTCGGGATCCTTTTCATACTCTTTACTATTTAAAATCAGTCTTTTAAGCTTGCTATTGTGAACGTCGAAGGCAAAGTCTCTCCAATCTCTTCGGCTACCCACTTCAAATCTTCTTTTTTAAACCCTTTAACGGTTTTAAACATGTTTTTAATCTTAATATAATCAAAATAATTTTACTTCACTTGAAAGGTCCTGTCGCAGTGACTCCAGTATTTTTATGTAAAGCAACGGAATAAGCACCGCAAATTCCTAGCTTTTCTCTTACTAAATTAAACTGTATAAAAGCGGACGCCAATACTACTTATTTACACTTTAAAATTATTAAAGTAGCATATCTTATGCTCGTATAATAATTCCCTATAACATTAAACATAGTAAAATTATTCCTACGGTAAAAAGTAGTTCACTAAAATTAAAAATTCAAACTATATGAAAAAAATGCAACTAACATCGTTGCTAACTTTATTCTGTTCTATTTCTTGAATCAAAAAAAAAAAAAAAAAAAAAACATCGATGCCACACGCACCACATAATCTTTACATTTTAACAAATTTTGAAGATAGCACGCGCTCATATTTTACATAAAAATTAAAAGCATTCAATTCATTTAACTCTTTTTTTTTCTTTGACATATTGTTCAGCACGTGAACTTACAAAAATAGAGGATAAATAATAAACAAATTTATACACTGAAATTGAAAATGGCTCAGTTATAACAGTAATATATGTTGTATGAAATGTTGTTTCATGTTATTGACTATCTCTTAATATACGTTGTTAAAATAATAATGATTTTTGAAAGGAATTAATTATATTCGCCAGATAATTTGACGATCTTTTTTTTTTTTTTTTTTTTTTTTTTCCCAAGAACGACAGATTTCAAATCTATTGCGCTGCAAGCTTTGCAACATATTAGTATCTTATATCAGATACGTTATTTAGACATTTGAAAACAAGTTTAACTTCAAATTATAATAGAATATTTACCATTATTTTTATTTAGTATATTAGTTGGATATTTACTTTGTAAATATCACCCTTTGAAATGAAATGTTTATGTTTACATTCGAAACTGGAAGTTTGTATTTTTTTTTTTTTTTTTTTTTTTTTTTTCAGTTTTAAATTTTAAATTAAATTTTATCAATTTTACCGCAAAACTAACTCAATGTAACACATGTAGACAGTAACTTATATATAATTATATCCAAATTAGGGGATTAAAATCGGGAGATAATTTCCGCCAAATTTTAATAGTTTTTTACAAAAAATCCAATGGACGATTAACATAGGAAATTTTTTTCTTGACTCCATGGACGGCCATTGACGTCATCACTTCGCTTGCGTATAGTGATGCTACATTATACAAAATACTGTGTCTATGGTTTTATTTGAGTTTTATGAAATTCAAAGATTTAACAACTTTCTACTTTTAGGTATTTTTTAATGTAAAAGAATACATCTATGAAAGGGAAAAATGGGGGAAAATGCATAAAAAATAAAAATATTTTTAAATACCATCTTGACATCGTAAGAAGAAAATTTTTGTATTATACTCATCTGGCTAACCATACATTTCGAATGATACAATTTTTAACCTTCTACTCTCATAATTAATATGTTAAAAAGAGACCACAAATTTTATGATTGGCTATTAATATATAGATGTCATAAATGCATAGATATTAAAAGTAATTCAAAATTTATTTATAAATTTCGAATCGCTTCTACAAATTTCACAAACACAGATGTAAAATCCCATTATAAGCTTTAGTTGTAAAAAATAAATAAATAAATAATCTTTTTAGTTGAATCTACTTGAAATATATATTGCAGGTTAGTTGCGTTCAGTTGCATAACTTCGCTTTTTAAATGTTCTGTTTTCATACAATTTATAGTAAACAAATTAAAAAAAAAAGATATATATCCATGGATATTTTAATAAATTGCACTTGGGCTGCACATAAATAATTCCCAATTCAGTATGCTGGAATATTATGAAGAGACCATAACTGAAATCATTGTAGGATTTACATAAAAATTTAACTATTTGCTGTCTGAATTTTAAAGTAGCTTAATGTAAATAATATTTTTATGCAAACCCAATTATTATTTAAATTAAACGAACCAGCGTAGCTTGGATATACCTGCCTATTTTTAAAGAATATAAATTATAACAGTTTGTTTGTAAATAATGATAAAACAAAATCAATATTATACAGCATTGATAATACATATTAATAGAAATATATATTTGAATGTCTGTGAATTTTCTTTTCCCAATATAAACAACTTTTTTTAAAATAAGAAATGATAAATAGAACTTAACATAAAATTTTAATTTATAACATTTCTTAATAAAAAGTTGACAGAATTATAAAGTATTAAATAATGATATGAAAAATAAGATGTATCTATATATTTCTTATGCGAAATAATTGACTTGTATGTTCATAATGCTGTAGTTTCAAACTATTAATGACAACCTGTTGGTTTTCTAGAAGACAGGCATTCAATGATGTGACCCGCGGTATTGTGAAAAGAGTGTCTCATAGAATGATTAATTTCCTACATTTCAATGGTTATTGTTCTCGAAAAATGCACGAATAAAATGAGGGCTTGTTATGCACATTTTATCATATGATGGCTATATATATATATATATATATACATATATATCATAAATTTCAGTCTTTATCATTCCACTGCAGGATGAAGGCCTTATTCTCCATTCTGCTCTAACAAACTTCACAACATCATCTGTGCAACGACGCAGTGATTTTTTCCTCGGTCTTCTCTTATCTCTCAGAATAGAAAATAGGACCTTTGTGGTCCATTTATCATCATTTCTTCTCCAAGGTGCCCAGCACAGCTCCATTTAAACTTTATAACTCTAGAAGTATCATCAATATTTTTATATGTATATATGCATACATATATGTTTATACTGACCATGTGATCCCCCGTAGGGTATATTCGCGTTAGTTCCGTGCCAGCTGACGTAAGAAGCGGTCGATTGTGTGAATTGTCTTGTTCTCACGTATGGAAAATTGATATCTATTGTAAGAAAAAGACTAGAATTGTGCCCTAAGCTAGCATACCTCAATGACGGTGAGAAATATTCCTGCAGAGGTTGAATTTGAAAAATTCAGTGCTTTCAAAATTAGATATAAAAAAAGAAGTTTGGAACTGTTTCTCGAAAACAGTAAAATAAACGTAGTCGCGAACGCAAGACAACACCTCAGTCAGACAAAGTACTTATACAAAATAGTAAAATGCATTCTCGCAAGACAAGTGTGAATATGCAGATAGATTTATTGGCTGCTGGGGTGAATTCGAATTTATCGAGAGTACAAAAAATTCTTATTGGAGCAGGGAGAAGGGGAACATCATATATACAAAAACAGTTAGTAACACCTGTAATGAAGTGAAAACTTTTGCTTTTGGGATAAAAAATAACAATGCTGTACTTTGCAAAACTAGAATAGCTTGTTATAAGGAACAAAACGCATTTTTTAAATAATTTGTATTTAGAAAAATATGAGACAATTTAATGGGTGTTCCGAAATATATATTTCAATTTAAATAAATTGATTCCTGGTTTATAGAGAGAGTAAAAAGTTTACTAAAATTTTTGCTTTTATTTTTTTTTATTTAAACCAAAACTTATGATATACACACACACACACATATATATATATATATACAAATACCGGGTGACGTATAAGTCTGTAGATATTTTAAAAATTCATAACTATTGAGGAATGTAATAGAATTGAACGCAGTCTGAGATTAAGGTAGTTTTATAAAACATATATATATATATATATATATATATATATATATATATATATTATTATTATTATTATTTTAAGAAAAAAAATAATAGTTAAAATTTTCGTCAATAGAATGCGCTGTATGTGCAAGTTCCACATTTCCATGAAAAACTATATTTATTTGCATACAAATTTTCATAGGCAAATAAATCTTAGTCTATGTGTCTCCGCAATTACAAATTATGGTTTAAAAATGAATTACAGCATTGCTGCTTCATTCGACCTGAAAGAAAACATCTTCACCGGTAATGCTTTATCGTCCAACTCACCATCGCAATTAAAACTTCATGTGTGCACAAGTAGTGGTAAAATTAGAAGGAAAATAAGCTGCACTAACCATAAAACCGTGTGATAGGAATCTGATTTGCATTTTTCTATTACGTATACGTAAAGCGCCATTTATCGACGAAATTTAACTTTTTCTTTTCTTTACCAAAAGTACCACCCTTGACGGGTAAACTTTTCCCCTAACCGGCTTCAATACTACCAAGTCCTTCAATTTTTGTGATTTTTTCAAATGTCTACAAACTTATGGGACAACTATAATAATAATTTAACAATGCCCATATTTTAAAAATAATTTATGTCCTCAATTGTTTTCATTTCAATGCGTAATGGATAAAATCTCTTTCTAAAGAGAATACAATTTGCAATTTTTTATTCTGTATTAAAGTAAATGCTTTTACATGGATTATATACGTATATATATATTTCTTTTTTTAAGTACATGACATCTAAATTAAAAAGAAAAGAAAAATCCAAGAAAGGACCTTTCATGCAGTGCATTTCTGATTAACTTTCTCATTCTACAAAACTAATCAAAACTTTTAATTTTGAATTTTCTCTTTCATTGCGAAACCTCAATCTTATTCTTTACTACTTTATTTTAATGTTAATTCAAAAAAACAGTTTCAGGTTAAGAAAAGAATATGTTGAGTCGCATACTCATGATATATTCATGAAAAACTTTATTAAGAATTTCAGAATTAATTTTTTAACGTACTATGTTTATAAAATAAATTTATTTTCATGTATTGAATAATGTTAATTTTTAAATCATACATTTTGTTGCATTTTGTTGCTTTCTTGTAAATCAGTATCTTAGAAATTGAGATTATGTTTTATAATTTAATAATTGTAATAAAAGATTGTTATTATTATTTTATTTTAAATAATAACAACAATCAATAATAACAACATAAAAATTTTATTTTATTGTTATTATTATTTTAAAAATTTGGTTATTTAATAGTGTACATCTTGTGATATCGCCGTTAAAATTAACTAATGTCTCATTTGCTAATGAATATAATGAATAGTAAATACAATATAAGATATCACAGTATTTCAATTCTAATACATAAGCAATAAAGTAATTGATACAATTACATTTTTCTGAAATACACAGAAATTATAAAATTAAATTGACACTACTCAGAACAAAATATACAACTAGATAGTATATTAATGAATTCATGTTACATTTATATTCAAAAATGTTCCCGTAAAGCGCGTAACGCAGAAAGACATTTAAATTATAATTTAGCCAATAAATATTATATATGGGATTTAAAAATAGCCAAAGGACTTCGATTTGGCCATTTAAATTAAAATATCGCAATAAGTTTGATACTAAACCTACTATTATAAGAATGCACACAGAGCTAAAGGTTAAAAGAATTAGTACAAAAGTTTAAGTAAATGCTATAATGTAAAAGTCCTCGCAACAATTATTTCGGGTCGAAAGGAAACACGACCCTTCGTCAGGTGAACAATTAAGGTATGAGTGCTGCAAATAACGTGGTAACTCACGAACTTTTGCCGTTTTTTTTTTTTTTTTTTTTTTTTTTTTTTTTTTTTTTTCAGCGCTCGTGCCTACTTTGTTCGCCTGACGCAAGGTCTTTTATATTTCTATCCGAAACTGTTGTTGCGAGTTCTTGTACTTTATGAAGTTTAGTCAGAGTTTTGTACTAATACTAAACTGACTAAACTTCTACAGCAGAAATTTAACATAAGGTAGATATCAAACATCAGATTGATTATCGATTATTTAATGACTAAAAGTAATGATTAGAAAGATAAACCTACAATTTTTTTCACAAATTCTACGTATGCATATCATAAAACGTGTATAATTAAGCCTGTTAAAATAGTCTATAATGCGAGCGTTCAAACCTTTGTTCTTGGGTCGTATCCCTTCCAAGAAAGCGAAATGCAACGTGGGAATTTTCAGTTGGAAAATTCTAGCATTACATATAGGATCCAGAACATTCTAGAACGTATTTTAACCGAAAAAAAAAAAAAAAAAAAAAAAAAAAAAAAAAAAAAAAAAAACAGATTACCGTCTATTTATAATTATAATTTTAAGAAGAAAAACTATTTAATGTGGTTAATCGTTGCTAACAAATCCAAAAATTAAATCATCAAAGACGTCCAAGTTTTTTGTACAATTTAAGTATTAGAGGTGATGTATCATTTATGATATATCAGTTGTCTAGAATAATGTACACCTTAAAATACTTCAAGTGTCAGAAATAAGATGTTTTCTTCCTCTTAAGACATAACATCTATTTGACGAATTTTTTTGTCAGAAATTTAGAATTTTTTATTTATAGTGTATAAGAGAATAAACTAGATATTTTCTAAAATAATAACATTAATGAAAATAATAAAAATAATAATGGTGATAATAACATGGTAGATACATAAAAATGGTAAACTGTTTTCTAGACAGACTGTCGCTGATTTTCTTATAACAAAAGAACAATGATAACAATAATAATATTAATAACAATAATTATAAATTAAGTTTCTGCTCCTGTTTTACACCAAAACACTGGTGATAATTAAAAATTGATAAAAATTATTTAACACAAATACATATCTGTTTCAAATTTTATGAAGACAATGATTGCAAATTAGGCAAAAAATAGATTGTCAAGAAACATATGTCACTATTTTTATTTATTTATTTATTTGTTTTAGAAAGTAGAGCTGATATTTTTCTTTTGAGTGTAAGATATAACTTTTCTTTTTAAAATCTTTTTAACATGATAAAATTGTAAAAAATAAAAATAAATAAATAAATGATATTTTTGTTTATATAAATAGGAATATACTTTACAACTATTTGTTATTCTACTTTTAGAAGTCATGAAGTAATAGAAATTTTTATTGCTGTACCCTATTTCAGAATTTTGTGAGTTCTTTCAGAATGTTTTACGATGTAATAAAATTTGATTCCACACATTTCGGAACACACAAAATATCTCTATATATTTTCTCTTCGATTTATGTTTCTCTCTCAATAAACAGAATAACTTATCATCGCACTGAATATTCAAGAAGATATATAAGTTTATATTTGTTTATTTACATGAAGGAAGAAAATTATTTATCATATGTAAGTAATATTTCTGTGACGAAAATCATTTAAATCAAAGAACATTTATTTTCAGTTGTATATAATGATAAATTTTAAACATTTATATATATATATATTTTATATGTAAGATAAGTGAAAAAAAAAAAAAAAAAAAAAAAAAAAAAAACCTTTATTTTCAGTTTAATATGATGATAAATTTTAAACTTTTTTATATGTAAGATAAATGGAAAAAAAAATTAATATGAAATAGCTCATTTTTATTTCTGTTTTTATCTGTATCGACTTCAAAAATTTTGTGAAATTTAGAATTTATACTAAAATTTTATGGATATATTTCTATTGAATTTTTGTCATCTGAATCAATTTCATTTCATTTTATTTATATTTTGTACTTATATTTCATAAAAAAAAAAAAAAAAAAAAACTTACATAATGATGAAATATATTAGATTTATCAATATTTTTATCAAATTTGTATATAAATAACATGGTAACAAGAAAAAGCACATACTTCTTATTTAAATATGGACTGAAGCATTTAATTTGATTTCTTGAAATTATTGAGGGGTTTTTACTTTAGAAGTATACTTTATAGTTGTGATATTATTATAATTATTATTTTTGTATCATATTACATAAAAGAATATATATTTTTGATAAAAGAAATTTTCGATCACAAAAAGTTTAACATTTATGAAAATTGGAAGTTTTTAACATCTCGATGATGTGTATAATATAAAAAAATACAAAAGTGTTTTTTTTTAAGTGGATATTTTCAGGCATGCTGATTTATTCCTAGTGGTTTACAGCATAAGAGTGTTGATTTTAGGATCATTTTCAGCTTCGTCGGCATCATAATTTTTATTATTATATATGATTTTTAACAAAAACCATTTTAAAGTTATCTTCCAGAATTTAAAATAAAGCATGAGGAAAAAAATAAAAATAAAATCGGAAGAAAAAATCGCAATAAAAAAAAAAGTAAAAAAAAAAAGGAAGAAGAAGAAGTAATAATTCGCGATCTAAATTTAGATTTTAGTTGTTAGGTTGTAGTATTTAGCTATTGTAATGACTCTGTGAAACGGTATATGAATACAATATTTCTTTTGTTAAATACAATTTTACTAAGCAATCCAATGTGAATTTTATCCCATAACCAAGAAGACCTTGCTGTTTCACCTTGTAAATTTAAGATTTCTTTTCTTTTCTTTTTAATCACACGTAGACTTAAAAAAAAAAAAAAAAAAAAAGCATTATATTTCGTGAACTTACCCATTTCCTTTTCTATTTCCAAATATATTGATGGCACATATAGCATCAAAATATTCCATTTTTCATTTTCTTTTAGGTTGATTTCTTTAGAAATCGGCCTATTACAATCACCTAGTTTATCTATCTATCTATATATATAATGAAAATATTGTCATCACGATAACTCCCGAAATAATACTCGAAATCGAACCAAATTTGAACAGTGAACGTACCTTATAAATATCGAATATCTTGGAGGAGTTCGTTAACCAAGCATATCCGCTTGTTTGTTTTCAAGTGGTGACTACTTGAAAATTTGAAATCTACATTGTAAAAAGCGTATTTAAAGGCGAATTTTCTTGAAATTTGATATAAATATATACCACATAATGATCTCAATCAATTTTATTAATAAACTTTACAAATATTTTATTAATAAATTTTCAACAAAGTGGCAATGTCTTAATTAAGCGGGGCCACTTGAAATCAGGCGACCAGTGGAAAATTTAAAATCGCGATAACTCTCAATATAATACTCCAAATCGAGCCAAATTTAGACAGTGAACTAATCTTATAAATACCTTTAAAGAGTGTTTTAATCAAAATACTCCGCCAATTTATTTGCAAGTGAAGGCCACTTGAATTCTGATATTAAATTACATACTTACACTAAAGAAAAAATTAATGTGTTAATTAATCATAATGTTGATAATATTTGCATTTTTAATTTGAAATTGTTAGTTATTAAAGAGAAGGCCTGAGTATAATTGGAAAATCATGGTTACATATATCTAAATTATTTTGGCCTAACAAGAACATGGTGAATAATTTGTCTAAATATGATTTAATAATTAAATTTCAGGAGGTGTTTAATGACGGTATTGGTACCAATAAAGAACCACCAGTATAAGTAAAATTAAAGAAAGACGCAAAACCGGTGTTTTTAAGGACTCGGACCGTCTCCTTTGCTTCGAGAAAAGCAGTTGTATCGAACTAGATCGATTACTAAATGATGAAATATTGATAGCTGTAGATCATTCAAAATGGACCAGTCCTATTGCAATTGCTCTACAATAAATGGCCCTGTAAGAATCTGTGGTGATTATAGATCAACAGTGAGTATATACCCAAAAGATAATAGTTATCCCTTACCTAAAACTGAAGATTTATTTCATAAACTGTCGAGTACTAAATTTTTTACTATTTTTAATTTAAAAGATTCTTATTTGCAACTACAGGTGGATATTGAATCTCGTAAAATATCAAATATTAATACTCACAGAAAGTTATATAATGTATCTAGGTTACCTTTTGGGGTGAAATTTTCAACTGGTTTATTTAAAAGAAAATTGAGTATATTTAAAAAATATATATATTATGTTGGTGTTTTATTTATTTTTATTTTTATTTATGTCTTTATTATTATTATATTATTATTATTTATGATGTTATGATAAGTGCTAAATCAGAACAAGAACACATGGAACGAGTCATGTGTATTCTGAAATGCCTTACAAAATTTAAGAAGATGGCATTCAGCCTATACCGGAAACAGATATATATATCTGCAATTGTTAACCCCCATCACCTACAAATGTTTCTCAATTGCGTTCATTTCTTAGTTTATTGTCTTATTATAGATCTTTTTTGTTAATGTAGCTGAAATTTTAGAAACCACATAGAAATAATTAGATGATGACTTGCAGTGTTCATGAACAAAAATGCACGGAAAATGCATTTCAGAACATAAAAGATTTATTAAGTAAAGCTAAACTACTAGAGTTATATGATGTAAACAAAGATATTATTTTATGATGTGATGCTTCTAATTATGGTCTAGAATGTGTTTTCAATCATATAATTGAATATTGTTAAAAGCCTACAACTTATGGTCGAGTACATTAAATAAATCGAAAAGAAATTAAGCACAAACCGACAAAGAAACATGATCAATATTTTTTGGTGAAACTAAGTTTCCCCAATATTTAACTGGAAAGAAATTCAAACTTGTTGCCGATCATAAAACTTCTTTGATTGTTTTCTGCATTTAAGAAATTTCTTGATACTTTATCACCCAGAATGTTGAGATGATCTTTAATTTTAGCAGGTTATGATTAATCCATTGAATATAGGGAAGGTAAAAATAATAGAAATGCTGATGCCTAAGTCGATTACATCTTCCAGAAACTATAAGCATAGATGAATCCGATAACCTCCCCCCCCCCCTCCCTCCGAAATAATGCTTGTTTCGAATGATGATGATTGGCCTGTTACCTCTGAAATAATTTCTAAATGGACTCTAGAAAATACGATAACAAAATAAGTTTTTGATTGGGTTCTAAATCGGAGGCCTAAAAAGTATAAATCCGTAGAATTTGTACATTATTTCAGAAAGCGTGATTCTATTTCTTTTTTTGAAAACTTTTCTATGGGGGCATCGAGTAATTATACCAGATAAAGGTCTCGATGCTATGCTGAAATTATTACATCCTGTACATCAGGGAATATCTAGTATAGAAGCAAAAGATAGAAGTGTTATTTGGTGGCCTAATATGGATACGGAAATTGAACAATTAGTTAATTCTGGCATAAGATGTCAAAAGTTTGCAAAACATAAACCTAAATTAAATTTTTTAGAGTGGAAATCAGGGACACCGTGGGAAGAGATTCATGCCGACTATGCAGGTCATATATGTTATATAGTAGTAGATCCGTATAGCAAATAGTTAGCCGTACAGGCTGTACCAAATACGGAATCCAGGACAACCATAAATGCATTGAATATATATATATATATACAGTGGCGTATGCAAGGGGGGGTTTGGGGGTTTAACCCCCCCCCCTTGACAAAATGTATGATAAGAAAAATTAGGCTGTTCCTTACACTTTTTTTCACATTTCAGGCGGAAAAAATTTATGGCAAGCGTAGAATGTTTTTTTCTACAAAGTGGTTTAAAATTATGACTAACTTTTTTTTTTTCATTACTCTGCGATAAACACTCCTGAAAATAACTAAACCACTTCATTTGCGCGGCGCGAAACATGTTTCCCTGAAAACAATTCTCTGAAAGGATTTTACCTTTAAGTCCAGTTTCCACTACGGCTTTTTCGACGGCTTCTATTCAGAATCCTTTGATGTGGTCAGCCGGGCTCAAAACCCTCAAACGGCGTTGGAAGACCCTGGTTCCAACCCCCAGCTGAGATAATTGATAGGCCAGAGGCTTTGTCAATTTTGCATGCTTTCCTTTGAAGTAACTGCGCAATCTGATAAAAAAAGGTTACAGCTGATGACAAGACATTTGGCTCTTTGTGTGCGGAGCGTGATTAATGGTTTTTTGGACCTAGAAGCTCCAACTCTATTGGAAACCGGCCTTTACGAGTTCATACTCAAGGACAAGAGGGGTCGACCATGTGGGGAAGGGGTGACCATTGAAGTAGTGACCTTGAAGGAGTGACCCAAACAATACCCCAACAGTAGAAGACATTTTAAATGAGCTAGCGAAAACTTCTCGTCGATTAGACTTCGCTCTGTAAATAAGAAAATTCAATGAAATATTTTGCGTAACTATGTATTGAATTTTATGTTTTGTGTAGCAGTTTGTACAGGCTCTAAGTTATTCGTCACTAATTAAAGATTTTTTAGTTTGATCTTCTAATTGGTGAGTTTGTTTTACTATTTTTCATTTTCTTACTCTTATTTTCGGCAAGTAATTATGATATTTTAAAAGATTGTTAAACTTAATTAAATATAAACTTAATTAAACCTAATTAAACTTAATTAAAAATTCGGAAGGACGAACCCCCCCCCTTGGAAAAATCCTGGATACGCCACTATATATATATATATATATATATATATATATATATATATATATATATATATATATATATATATATATATATATATATATATATATATATATATACTTTTTTTTTCTTTTACCTATCGAGTTAGTCTCAGATAACGGTAGGACATTTACAGGGTAAGAATTTCGAGAATTTCTCAAAATGAATGGTATAAAACAAAAGGTAATCCCTCCATTTCATCCAGCTTACAACGAACAAGCTGAGGGATACGTACAAACAGCCAAACATGTCCTCAAAAAACTTAACACAACTGATATGGAATTAGCCGTTTCTAGAATTTTATTACAAAATCATACAAAACCACATGCAGTAACTGGCAAAATCCGGGCTGAATTAACGTTCGGTAGATCACTTAGAACAGCCCTTCATTTAGTATTACCCTCAAAGCCCAAATCTAATGAAACTCTTCATAAATATGAACTAAACGAATCAGTTTTTATTAAAAAAAAAAGGGGGGATTGATGTCAGTTAAATTATAAAGCCGTTAGGTAGCCCTAGGGTTTTAGTCAAAAGATACGACGGTGTAGCGTATAAACATCATGTAAATCAAATACGACATGATAGAGATAAGTGAGAAAATGACTAAAAAGGGGAATAAAAACATTCATATGCTTGTTAACCCTCTGAGTGCTCAATTTGTGAACCGAAATCACTTCAAAAGTTATGTATTTTTTTTCCTTGCATATTTTAAATCTATATATATTGGAGAATTTAAATATGTATTTGTTCTTTCGCCATGCATAACATCATAACTACAAATATTATGTAAATGCTAAGAATATTCCAACATCTGTACGATTTCCTAAGTAGCCTGTGAAAAGCCTGTATTGCAGATGGTTCCACTCATATGAGCATTTGTCATAAAGATGACAATAATGAATTATTTTACCTTCATTTTCCATTTTCATTTTATTGTCCGTTTTCACTAAAGAGGCGTTCTGTTGCAACTCATACTTTGCTTTCGGACATCAATTTGTATGATGAACAATGTTGTGTCAAGTTCTATCATACCTTACAGTTGTAACCATTAGTTTTGTTACAACCTGTATACAAACACACATACACACATATATATATATATATATGTATAGTTGAAAATTTGGTAGTGTAAAAAACGTGTTATTCCTCATACATTACGTTAAAAGTTGTCACTTGAAGGTGAAAAGGGAACCAGTAAAAAATTAAACAAAAATCAAAATATTTTGGATTACCGTGTAAAAAGAAATGCTTTAAATGCGCTTTGGCTGTAGAATACGATTATAGAGATTCTCCTCATTATATGTATAAATTTTGCATGAGGCTATCCCATACATTCATGGATATATATATATATATATATATATATATCTATATATATCTTAATATATATAAATCTCGTGTCACAATGTTTGTCCTCAATGGACTCCTAGACCACTTAACCGATTATAATAAAATTCGCACACCATGTGCAGTTCGATCCAACTTGAGAGATAGGATAGTTTAAATCTCAAATTATAGTCGCAATTTTAATTTATTGCTAATTATTTGTCTGTTATTATTTGACAGTCACAATTATCTGTTAACTCCAAATGATTCTAACAGATGTCGATACCTTTCGACTGGGTTGAAATGAAAGCTGAAATATATTTGGTGCTGCCATCTACACAAAGAATCTTTAACTTTTTAACCTATTAATAAATTTCGTATAATTCAATTATTTCCACTTTTTAAATTTTTGGAGTGTAAATTGAATTCATATTATAATGAAGATAATACAGTGAAATTAATCCTGTTTTTTACTTATTTGTGCTTCATTGATCAAAACTTTATAATTTAATCTGTATATATATATAAATTACGTGTCACGATGTTTGTCCGGGGTAAACTCCTAAACTAAGGAACTGATTTTGATGAAATTTTGCACACTGTGTGCAGTTTGATCCAACTTGAGAGATAGGATAGTTTTTATCTCAATTTATTGTCACAATATTGTTTTATTGCAATTATTTGTTAATTATAGACCTTTATTAAAGTTGCTCCAAAATATCTGTGAGTTCCATTAATTTAATTGTTGCCAAAAAAAAAAAAATACGAGTTCATTTTCTTTCGACATAAAAATAAATACATTTAATCAAACGTGAACGTTAAAAAATTATAAAAAGTTAAATTATGCATCTCACGAAAATTGACGTCATAATCAATTTAAAGATTTTATACACATTGATAAAGTGCTAATGTAGTTCTATCATAGATATAGTAATATATATAGATCTCTCATCCCCATGTTATCGTAGAAAGATTTTTGATGCCGAAAAAAGATAAAAAATAAAAGCTTTGGAAACAGCCATTAAGTGGTATTGAAAAAAAAAAAAAAAAAAAAAAAGAAAAAGAAAAGAAAGAAAGAAATATGAATTTGAAACTGTATCTGGAGTCTTCCATTCCCCTTTAGCAAATAAATTATTCATAAATTTTATTTGCTAAAATATTAGTATGTATTCCCGTGTGTATTCACTCAGGGAAAGACGGCCATATTTTGGTAAAAACGTCGTCTTTTCCCAAATGAAAAGGAATAACTTTTTTCTCCCCAATGATCACTCTATTCTATATATGCTATACTATATCTATGAGTTCTATACGCAAGCGAAGTGTGACTCACTGACCGTCTGTGCAGCCAAGAAAAAGATTTCCTATGTTAATTGACCACTGGATTTTTTGTAAGAAATTATTAAAAATCGAGGAAATTTATTTCCCGATTTTAATCCTTATATTTGGGTATAGATATGTATTAGTTATCGCGGGTGTTAGATTGAATTATTTTGCTGTCAAATTGACAAAATTTTAATTTTAAATTTTTAAACTCTGTCGCCCTTGGCTTTTTTTATTATTATTATTATTATTTGGCGATCAAAAGCGTAACACGAAAATATACATGCCAGATGTATGCATTGTACGAAATGTAATATGTATTATTCATTGTACGTATGTATGACATGTAATATGTATTGTACGAAATATTGTTTCATATTATTCATTACTCTTTTAATATAAGTTGTTAAAATAACCATGATTTTTGAAAGGAATTAAATATTTTCGCCAGATAATTTGGCGATATTCTTTTTTTTTCGCCAAGGATGACAGAAATGAAATCTATTCCGCTGCAAAATATTAGTATCTTACATCAGATATTTTATTTAGACATTTGAAAACAAATTTGACTTCAAACTATGATAGAATATTTATCATTTTCCTTTTAATTTGTATATTATTAGTATATTAAAATTTAAAAGCATGGTATATAAAAAGTTTTCTTTTTTTTTTTTTTTTTTTTTAAATCTTATAATTATTCTTATCTTAATCCTCAATGTTTCCCATCTTTATTGACTTGAATTTACTATTAAAATTTTAACATACTCAAAAACTTCTCATCACTTCGTTAAAATACACTAAACTTTTCCAAAATCTTTTTGTATTTAAAATGATACATGTATTTACTTTAAATGTCCAATATTTCATAAGATTTCCAATTTTAAAGTTTTAAAATATTTATCAAATTTACTTATTTTTCTGGTTTAGCCTTATTGTTTTCCCTTTTATAACTACAGCTGTTGCCCTCTTTAAAATATTTAAAATGATGAGGTCATTTAATAGTAAAATTATCCATTATAGCATATATTATATTTCACTCCTCCATAAAAATTGATTTTAAAATCGTCTGTTTCTTTTATACTTTTATTTTAATAGAATTTTAATAGAATTTAATTTATATATTAGTCATTTTAGCAATTTTATCCAAAGTAGCATTAGAAATAATATATATCACTTCTCCATTAAAATTTATAGGACCCTACAATAAAATTAATTTGTGCTTAATATCAACACTACGAAAATTTTTATCAATCGCTTCCAAATTTTGACCTAAGTTTCAAATCTCAACCCTGTGGGTTTTTACATCGGCTACAACGTTTTCGTCTTTGTTCGTAAATAATAATTTAACTGTACTAAATAGTTTACAGCCGTATAATTCAACGTATAACTTAGTCACAGCAACGCGTGGCCGGGTCTGCTAGTATGCATATATATTTTTGAATTTACGTTATTATATTACGTTATTATACACGTTATTTGTTTGGGGTTTTTATATAAGTTTTTCAATTAAATTGTTTTCTGTTAAATTATGTTTTTCTGTTAAATAACAAGTTTTTCTGTTAAATTATGCAAATGGAGTT
This sequence comes from Salticus scenicus, assembly GCA_963930645.1. NCBI lineage: Eukaryota > Metazoa > Arthropoda > Arachnida > Araneae > Salticidae > Salticus > Salticus scenicus. The sequence continues at coordinate 221,667,853 of OZ005656.1, read as the reverse complement.
TTTTAAAAGCTAGCGCTTGCGTGGTTTAAGATTATTTTTTATGAATGCGCACATTTCGTAAGATATTCAACATTTTGCATACTGATTGCAGGTGTACGCCAAATTTCCGAAAAATGGCATTGCACTGGGTGTAATACCCTACGTGTTAGAGTTTAAAAAGTAGATTTTTTTTTTTTTTTTTTATTGCCATAAAAAAAAATATAAATAAAAAACATAGTATCTCCATGAATATATGTGGTAGTCTCATGCAAATTTACATAGATTATGAGGAGAATCTCTATAATCATGTGCTACAGCCAAAACGCATTTAAATCATTAGTAATCACACGGAAATCCAAAACATTTTGATTTTTGTTTAATTTTTTACTGATTCCCTTTACACCTTCAGGAGACACAGTTTATTGCAATGTATGAGGTATAACATATTTCTTACACTACCAAACTTTCAAGGTGATTCCTAAAGAATTTTCATAGATATTTGACAAAACTTTTAAATTCGAAAGTGTCCAAATACTTAAAGGTAGATAGTGTATTAGATTAAGGTAAAATTTTATAAATATACTTTAAAATAACATGTTTAAATATGTCGAGAAACAAATAATATATTTTTGCTCGACATAATTAAGTATACAGAGCGGCAAAATTAATGTTTAAATCTGTAAGGCGTGATTGGAGCTGCCGAAACAAAAGATTTTCACCTAAAATTTGGGTGTTAGAAAAGAATGTACGAGCCGAGAGAAAGTGCGTTCTCTGAAATGAATGAAATTCACTTATTGTAAAAACTATCATTGAGATACAATTTGGCACAAGCTATTCAGCAATATTCCAATTCACCATCTAAATAAGTCTATCGAATCACCAGAGAACCTTATCGCCATGCATACCGTCATAACTACCAATATTACGTAAATGCTAGGAATCTTCCCACATCTGTACGATTTCTTAATTAGCCTGTAAAAACTTGTATCGCAGATGGTCGCCATTCATATGAGAATAATCTTGTAAAAATGTCAATAATGATTACTTTTTTCCATTATTTTCTGTATTCAATTTATTATCCGTTTTCACTAAAGAGTCGTTCTCTTTCAACTCATACTTTGCTTTCCGACATAAATTTTATGATGAAGAATAATCAAAATGTTTTGGATTTCCCTGTAAAAAGTAATGCTTTAAATGCGTTTTGGCAGTAGCATATGATTATAGAAATTATCATCATTATCTGTGTAAATTTTCATGAGGCTACCACATATATTTATGAAGATATCTTTTGTTCACGGAGTAAAAAGACAGGAGAAGAAGGTAATGCTGAAATTTTGTGATGTTGTTTTCTAATGTTTACAGATGGCGCCAGCGTGCAATCCTTCCTTCTCTCCAGCTTCCACAATGTTATTCAATGGGGAAATGTCTCGTTTTAATTATTTTTTTAAAAATAATATCAAGCTGAAAAAATTTCGATTGAAAGCAAATTTCATTAAATAGAGTATTCTAACCAACATGTTTTTTTTAAGAGCCATTTTATACTAATTTTACTTTGAAAGAAAGCTTTTAAAAAATGACGATTCTTATGAACCGAAGCTAGCTAAAACAGACAATTGGGAGGAAGGAGAATGGATGAAATTTTGTAAAGAAAAAAAATAAACTTACTTTAGGTGCAGAAAACACGAACTCGGACTTTATTTTTCTCCTAGGGCTTTTTTTTTGTTTTTCTTATCACTATCATAGCCTGTTTTACAACTAGGAACGAAGCATTTATTTGAAACATCTGAATTATGCAGTTTTAAGAACTTACAAAGAAATTAAATTGCTTAAAATAAAAAAATTTAAATGTACTTCAGCAAAATTATGTTGAAAACAACAGTATATCCGCGCCGAAGTAGGGAGGAATGACAAGTGGCGCCCTCAATATTTACCAAAAATTTAGATCACAGTTTCGTAGCTTTCTCCCATTGGACCTTCAACTCCTATTAATATTACTCCGTGCTTTTGTTATAGCAATAATAATAATAATAAAAAAATCTACTTTTTTAACTGTGACACGTAAAGTATTAAAGCCAAATTTAGGAAATTTGCGTACTATATTAGACACAGTATACTGCAATCAGTGCACAAAATGTTAAATATCTTACGAATAATGCGCATTTATAATAAATAGTTTTTAACATTTAAAAAATTCATTTGCATAATTTAATAGCCAATGGTATTGAGGAACTTATGTGAAAACAAATATCATGTAAATTCAAAAATATATGAGAGATAGAATGAACAGAATTTCAGTTCAGTTCTTCTCATAAAAAAAAAAAAAAAAAAAAAGAAGAAGAAAAATGTTGGGGGATCTATCGAACTTTATTTACTATCAGCGAGCACTTCATTACCATTGGGCATTCATTGAATCGAAATAAAAATTTGAGTAAAGGCTTTTTTAATTTTAGATTTTTTTTTTTTTTTTTGAGAGAACTAAATTCTGTTCATTCTAACTCATATAACATTTTTGAGTTTACACGATATTTATTTTGGGTTTTCATATAAGTTGCTCAATACCTTTGGCTCTTAAATTATGCAAATTGAATTTTTCAATAGCTAGCAAAGGAGTAGTTAAAATATATTTAGTAAAAATTCTTATAATTCGCATGATATTTAACATTGTTGCATTCTGCTTGCAGTATGCTTTACCTTATATAGTAAGCCTGAATTCCTTAAAATGGCTTTGCACTAGGTATAATATCCTAAGTGTTATAATAAAAAAAGTGGAAATTTGTTTTACATTTTTTTATATATATAAACTCTTATATCTCCATGATCGTATAAGGTAGCCTCATAAAAAAATATACAGATAATTAGTAGAATTTCTATAATCATATGCTAAAGCCAAAATGCATTTAAATCGTTTCTTTTTACAGGGCAATCCAAAATATTTAAATTTTTGTTTAATATTATAACATTTTTTTTTCCTATTAAGGACACAATTAGTTCTGAATTATATTAGAAATAAACGTTCTTTGCACTACCAAATTTTCAAGACAATTCCTAAAGAACTTTCCTAGATATTTAACTAAACGTTTAAATTCGAAAGTGTCCAAATACTTATTGGTAGATAGCGTATATAAAATTATATTTTAACAATTCATGTCGTGGGACAATTTCAACAACAACTTCAAAATTTTAAATGAATAATCTACGTAAAATTTATTAGTAATAATAACTTGATCACTGCGCATAATATTTTAACGACACCAACATAACACTATGTATCACATTTATGATACCGTGACTAGTTAACCGAATTTGAATATCATTCTGTAGATAACATTTCATGAAAGATATTTGAAATATTTAATAAGATAATCAAATGCCCCGCTTCCATAATCTACCCGGAAAATTTATGAAAGTCATGCCTTTAATTAATTTTATGATTCTAGTAATATCACTACCGATATGGAATGTCTTTCATATCAAATTAAAAATAATTCAATTTAAAGATATTGCATTCCGCATAATTATTAAAACAGGAGATATTTTCCAACAAACATTTATGTCCCTTAAATAAGCTATGGATAATTTAAATTTATGTTGTATTTTAGGTGCATTTAAATGAACTCAGATAAATTGTACATTCATTTTAATGTTATTATTATTTCTTATTAAACAAAAGATTTTCGCACATCTAATTTTTAAACATTCCCTTATAAATAAATAATTTTGGTTAGAAGTAATATTAAAAAACAAATAACAGTAAACATAAATGAATTATGAGATTTAATTTTCGAATTAATTATGTATCCAAAAAATAAATATCACTTAAATGCATAATCGAAATTACTTTAATATACGATTAATCAATCGAAAAACTATTAATCACATATTATAGAAATTAATTTTATATGCTAAATTTGAAAATTATATTTGAATAGTTGTATATATTAAAACTCTTATAAAATGTATTTATACATTATTTTATTGGATTTTAAGTAAATACTATTGTATGAATATTTATAGCAGGGCAATATATTAGGTGTAAGGGAAAGTTCTGCCGTTTTTGAACTCGTGCACTTTTAGGAATTGTCGATTATCGACAGAAACCAGTTTAAACAGTTAGGTTGGAGTATTATTGATGATTTACACACATGATTTCGTATTTTAGTCGTTTTTTCAAACTTGTAGAACTGTCACCTTAGGTGAAGAAAAAGGTGCTAAAACATTATATGTTGCACGAGTTATAAAAAGGAGAAAACACAATGGAGGCAACAAAATAATTATGTGACGTGTTTGCAGAAGACGCAGTAATATCGCGAACATGCCAAAGTTGGTTTGCGAAATTTCGTTTGGGGGATTTTCCTTTGAAAGATGAGCCCAGATCAGGAAGGCCATCAAGTGTCAATGACGAAGTGCTACAATATGATCAGGACAAACCCCACGTTAATTTTCACACAAGTGGGCTTCAAGCTCGGAATTCATCCACTACTGTTTTGGATCACGCTAAAAAGTTTAGTTTCGTGTCCAAACTCTCTTTTTGGGTAACACACAACGACAGAACTTCCCCTTACACCTAATAAAAATATGTTTTTTCGTATTTAATATACATATAGGCCGATATGCACCTTATGCATGAGGTTGCAACCGGCAATTCAACAGAAACGATAAGATTTCAATGTGAGCGATTTCCAAACAAAGCGCTGTCCGATCGGAGAACATTTCAACGCTTGCAACTTTTGAAGACGGGGTCGTTCTTTGACCAAATACATGGCGCAGGTCGAACACGAAGTGTGATAATGATAAATCGAATGGAAACAATATATGACTCAGTCTAAGTCTTTTCTTTAACGTCGCCGCTGAAAACATTTGAGAAGTATAAGGAATCTTCCAATATCAACATGAACAACTCCGTCGCCATTGTAAAGACTGTTTTACATTTGGCGATCCTTCATTTTGGCATTTTTTGTAAACCTTTCAATTATAATTGATAACGATAAATCGAATAGAAACAATATATGAGGCAGTGGACGTCATTTCTTTAACGTCGCAGCTGAAAACATTTGAGAAATACAAGGAATCTTCCAATGTCAGCGTGAACAACTCCGTCGCCATTGTGAAGACTGTTTTACATTTGGTGATTCTTCATTTTGGCATTTTTGTAAAATTTCCAATAATAAATGAGCTATATTCTTTATTAATTGTTTTTATTGCATTCTTCATTTTTCCTAAGCAGAATGCTCTTTCGGCTCGCCTTCTGCTTAACAACCCCTGTTTGTCGGGTTAAAGTTCTTTGTTTTGGCGAGTACTATTGTAACCATTAGTTTTATTAAACACTGTATATGCATTATATATATATATATATCTGTATATATATATAAATTACGTCTCACGATGTTTGTCCGGGGTAAACTCCTAAACTAAGGAACCGATTTTAATGAAATTTTGCACACTGTGTGCAGTTTGGTCCAACTTGAGAGATAGGATAGTTTTTATCTCAATTTATTGTCACAATGTTGTTTTATTGCAATTATTTGTTAATTATAGACCTTTATTAAAGTTGCTCCAAAATATCTGTGAGTTCCATTAATTTAATTGTTGCCAAAAAAAAAAAAAAAAAAAAAAAAAATACGAGTTCATTTTGTTTCGACATAAAAATAAATACATTTAATCAAACGTGAACGTTAAAAAAATATAAAAAGTTAAATTATGCATCTCACGAAAATTGACGTCATAATCAATTTAAAGATTTTATACACATTGATAAAGTGCTAATGTAGTTCTATCATAGATATAGTAATATATATAGATCTCTCATCCCCATGTTATCGTACAAGGATTTTTGATGCCGAAAAGAAAAATAAATAAAAGCTTTGGAAACAGCCATTAAGTGGTATTGGAAAAAAAAAAAAAAAAAAAAAAAGAAAAGAAAAGAAAGAAAGAAAGAAATATGAATTTGAAACTGTATCTGGAGTCTTCCATTCCCCTTTAGCAAATAAATTATTCATAAATTTTATTTGCTAAAATATTAGTATGTATTCCCGTGTGTATTCACTCGGGGAAAGACGGCCATATTTTGGTAAAAACGTCGTCTTTTCCCAAATGAAAAGGAATAACTTTTTTCTCCCCAATGATCACTCTATTCTATATATGCTATACTATATCTATGAGTTCTATACGCAAGCGAAGTGTGACTCACTGACCGTCTGTGCAGCCAAGAAAAAGATTTCCTATGTTAATTGCCCACTGGATTTTTTGTAAGAAATTATTAAAAATCGAGGAAATTTATTTCCCGACTTTAATCCTTATATTTGGGTATAGATATGTATTAGTTATCGCGGGTGTTTGATTGAATTATTTTGCTGTCAAATTGACAAAATTTTAATTTTAAATTTCAAAACTCTGTCGCCCTTGGCTTTTATTATTATTATTATTATTATTTGGCGATCAAAAGCGTAACACGAAAATATACATGCCAGATGTATGCATTGTACGAAATGTAATATGTATTATTCATTGTACGTATGTATGACATGTAATATGTATTGTACGAAATATTGTTTCATATTATTCATTACTCTTTTAATATAAGTTGTTAAAATAACCATGATTTATGAAAGGAATTAAATATTTTCGCCAGATAATTTGGCGATATTCTTTTTTTTTTCGCCAAGGACGACAGAAATGAAATCCATTCCGCTGCAAAATATTAGTATCTTACATCAGATATTTTATTTAGACATTTGAAAACAAATTTGACTTCAAACTATGATAGAATATTTATCATTTTCCTTTTAATTAGTATATTATTAGTATATTAAAATTTAAAAGCATGGTATATAAAAAGTTTTTTTTTTTTTTTATCTTATAATTATTATTATCTTAATCCTCAATGTTTCCCATCTTTATTAACTTGAATTTACTATTAAAATTTTAACATACTCAAAAACTGCTCATCACTTCGTTAAAATACACTAAACTTTTCCAAAAACTTTTTCTATTTAAAATGATACATGTATTTACTTTAAATGTCCAATATTTCATAAGATTTCCAATTTTAAAGTTTTAAAATATTTATCAAATTTACTTATTTTTCTGGTTTAGCCTTATTGTTTTCCTTTTTATAACTACAGCTGTTGCCCTCTTTAAAATATTTAAAATGATGAGGTCATTTTATAGTAAAATTATCCATTATAGCATATATTATATTTCACTCCTCCATAAAAATTGATTTTAAAATCGTCTGTTTCTTTTACACTTTTATTTTAATAGAATTTTAATAGAATTTAATTTATATATTAGTCATTTTAGCAATTTTATCCAAAGTAGCATTAGAAATAATAAATATCACTTCTCCATTAAAATTTATAGGACCCTACAATAAAATTAATTTGTGCTTAATATCAACACTACGAAAATTTTTATCAATCGCTTCCAAGTTTTGACCTAAGTTTCAAATCTCAACTCTGTGGGTTTTTACATCGGCTACAACGTTTTCGTCTTTGTTCGTAAATAATAATTTGACTGTACTAAATAGTTTACAGCCGTATAATTCAACGTATAACTTAGTCACAGCAACGCGTGGCCGGGTCTGCTAGTATATATATATATATATATATTAGTCAAAACGAAAATTAATATTTCATTGATCTACATAAACCTTTTGCACGTTGCACTAAACGTTGCATGTTTTGTAATGTTGTATTACACAATACAGCATAAGAAAATAAACTACTGACTACGCTTTGTAAAGTTAAGTATTTTGAACTACATGTTTAAAATATAAGGTGGATTATAAAAATATGATTTGTACTTCATATTAATCTATGAGAAAATTTCACACATTTTTATTTATTACAAAGTGCATATTTTTAAATCCATTTTTTTAAATAAGAAATTTCATGATCGGTGTATCATGTCTGTTTTATTTTAATCTTAATTATTTAATTTTATATTATGTTATTTAATTTAATTTTATTAATAATTTATTTATTTTCATTTTTTTTATTTATCAGTTTTTGCAGCTTTAGAATAAGAAAGGTGAAATTACGATTTTGAATAAATAAATAAATAAAAGTCGGAAATTATATTTAAAAACAAGAGCTGATTTGACGATTGATAATTTTATGATAATGGAAACACGATTTAAATGTATGCATTATGCAAAAAATTAAGGGATAAATTTTCCCATTTGTTAATCTAGTATTTGAATGACCTTGAGTGTCACTCGTAGAGAACCTTGATATGATATATTCAAATACTTAATAGTCACTTCATGATAGATACAAATATTGATATGACGAGGTAGACATTTATTTATAAGAATTTATTTTAAATATAATAGAGCCATGGACAGTTTGAATTTCAAAAATAAAATTATACAACATAAGTTTTCCCTATCAGAGTTTTCTAAAAAATTTACACTGTACATTGTTTTCTTTATTACCACCACTTTTTACAAAATTAAAAGTCACATATTTCTCAAGATATCTTGTGTAAGATATCTTGTTTTTTTGTTTTTTTTTTTTTAAATTATTTTAGCTAGGCTTCCAGATATATTTAAAGTATTACATTTACTATTATTATCCGACTAGAGCGGAAATGACAGTATCGTTTTAGTCATAAATTTCGATATTAACTTTACACTTAATTTACATGTTTTAAGTTTTCCTGAATACAAAAAAAGTGCTTTTTGGTAATTTATCAGTTTCTGTATGTTTAAAATATTTTGGCTATAATTTCTCCATATAACAAAGACTGTATAATATATTTTGTAATTTACATACAATTTTATTTAAATTACTCTAAATTAAAAATTTAAATTTTACACTTATCTTTATTCTTTAACATTAAAATTTGTTTTCAAAATTCTGTTAAAATGAAATTAATTTATTCTTCCATAGTTTTCTTTAACAAATTAAAAATATAAAATATTTTATAACAAATTCATATGTATACTGTACACTTTTTTAATCTACATATTAGTTACACCTTATAAAATTAAAGTATTTGAAACAACTTCATATATAAAATACACTCCAATAAACTATGCATGCATTATCACTTTCGCACAGTATTCCATAAAACTGCAAATACAGCATTTTTTGATCGAATCACTGGTGCATTGAAAACTTCTAGCATTTGATTTTAGAAATGCTTTAAATAGCGGAATTAATTGTCATAAATATTCTGCAATCAGCAAGCCTACTCAACAGGGTTTTGATAAAGCACGTATTTTTCAAGAAAAAAAATATATACAAGGAATAATTTAAATTAAGAAAATGTAAGTAATACATTTATGAAAACATTCAATATAAATATTGATGATTAGAATTTCTAATTTTTAAAAATATACGTTTTTACTTTTTTTTTTTTTTTTTTTTATATGTAATATAGAGAAAGTATTGGATTCGTGAAAAATTTAGACCTCCGTTTTTTGATGGATTTACACGTTTTGGGATGTCCTGAACACGAATTGATAGTTTTTAGAAAATGTCTGTCTGTCTGTGTGTATCTCGTTTTCTTTTGGCCGCTGTATCTCACGAACCAATAAATGAAATTTAACCAAACTTGGTATTTAGTTGCACCCTGACATAAACTGGCGCATATTAGATTTTGGGATTAATCGCTCGACAGGTGGCGCTGCAAACGCATTTTATGTAAACTTTTAACTTGGCTGTATAGGACAAAATTTCGTATTAATGTGCATAATGACAGTTATTTTAAACTTGTGATTGTCAAATTAATATGAATTATTGATAAAAGTACTAGTTAACTAGGAAAAAAAATGTGTATGTGGGGGCATCAGTTTCTCCCCCGGGGGGTGGTAAATTTTCAAGATGGGTATATTTCGAAAGGTCTCGTCAATACTTTTAAAAGGAAAGTTTGAACTATAAATCTGTGATAATTTAAAACAAAGTTATCGATTTTTTTTTTTTTTTACTGTAACGATTTTTTTTGTATGACTGTAAAACGAACTATGGCTACCATAACCGCTTGATTTACAGGTCATCACAAAAGTGTTTTCATACAATATAAGTTGTAATGAGAAATAGTTCAATATAAAATTTCAGTAATAAAAAAAAAAAAAAAACACCTGTAAACTAATGTAAAAAGTAATAATTACAAATCTTTGAATAAACACCATAAAATGCTAAACCACGTAACAATTGTTTCTTGGCAAGAAAAGACACGACCCTTCGTCAGGTGAACAAATTAGTCACGAGTACTGTATTCAAAGTGGTAAAGATGCTGCATTCAACGAGCGTTGCCGCTTTCAATGCAGTACCCGTGCCTACTTTCTTCACCTGACGAAGGGTCGTGTCATCTTTAGACCCGAAACTATTGTTTCGAGGTTGAACATTTTATGGCATTTAATCAAATTTTTGCACTTATTATACAATTTTAGTATTGTGATTTTTTAAGTACATAGCATTGTGCGTACTAAACGTTTGGTCTGTATACAAGTCTAAATAAAAAATAAACTTATTTATTTTTTCCTTTTTAAATATAGAAATAAAAATGCCTTTGTATGACTATTCATTACAAAACTAATCAAAATATAATTTTATACTTTTTGATTTATTTTTGGATTATTCTACAATGGCAATCCTTATGTAAGGGCTGAACAAATCCAACATACTATATGGGTATTTTTATATTTTTTAAATCATAAAAATTTTCAAGAATATTTCTGTGAGTTTTTTTTTTCCTAATTAAAAACCAAGAGGTATTTATGATGACATCCTGCATATTAAATACATTAAAATTTCAATGATAAACAGGATACGCTCAGCTGGAAAACGTTTAAATATTATGTAAATCGGGTGATTTTTATTTCTTGTTTAACTTGTAATGCAACGAGGAATTTATATATATATATATATATATACTTAGCAATAACATTATAGTGATATATTTTATACTTCACACGCCATGATATAGATCCTCTGAGAATTAAACATACATTTTTCTTTCGAGACTTTTGGCTTCTTGCGAAACGTATGGTATAATACTCAAGATGACTGTCAAGGGAGCTATATCTCTAAAAATATGTTTTTTCATGTTCCATATTTTTATTACGATATTATATTTTATATCTAAATAGATATTGGTAAAAATAACATAACATGATTTTGTACTTATCAAAAAATGTATGTCACAGCTCTTTAAATCAAATATTATATATTATCTAGAAACGTGGTAATATAAATTATTTCTTTTACAGATTTATCAAAAAAACAAAAAAAAAAAAAAAAAACAAAAAAAAAAAAACAAACAGTTGTGTCATTTAAACAATTGTTAAATTTTTACTTTTCGAACATACGTATATAAGGAAAGTATTGTAATCATGTCAAAAATCTGACTTTGAGATTCTCTTTCTATACGTTTTCAGGTCCCCTGAGTTCATTTTCACTATTTTTATGGTGATGTATGTGAGTGTGTGTGCATGTCTATGAGTGAATACGATAACGTCTAAATGCTTCATTTGAGTGATCTGAAAGTTCTTACGTATGTTATGAGTCACCTTAGCACGAGCCCTATTGATTTTATTTACTCTAACCCTCATAGTTTTTATTTATTTATTTATTTATTTATTTTATTTTTTTTTTTTTTTTTTTTTACAGGGACACAATTATTCTTAATCATTATGTCTTATGAAGCCAAATTCTTAAAAGTGCGATAGCGTCTAAACGCTTTATTAAATTGAAAATATATATATATATATATATATACAAATGTTATAGGTCATTATTTCACAAACTATACAGATTTTTGTGAATCTAGTTTTTATTTACAGGGACACAAAGAAAAATTCTTTGTCATTATAGCATATGGGACCCAATTTTTATAACTATAATAGCATATAACACCCTTTTCATTTGCGCTGTAAATCTATACACATATTATAAATAACCGTCGCACAAACTGCATAAATTTTGGTGAACCTACTAGCTCTTACAGGTTTTTTACAGGGACACAAAAAAAATTCTTTACTATTATGGTCTATGGGCTCAAATATTTTAAAGTGCGATAGCGTCTAAACGCGTTAATAGATTGAGCTGAAAATTTATACGCATGTAATAAGTCATAGTCGCACAAATTGTATAGATTTTGGTGAATGTAGTCTTTGTAGATTTTTACAGGGACACAACGAAAATTCTTCATCGTTATTATCTATTGGCTGAAATCACTTGGAGTGCGATAGTGGAAAATTAAACAACGGGGGAAAAACACTCAACCTCCCTATTATATTTTTCCATTTCTTTATTTAATGACTTGTCTTTCTTTTATTTATTTATGCAACCGTTAATTTCTTAATATTCGGAAAGTCAAGTGGAGTCGCTCCATATTTTTTTTTCTCTTTAATATGAAAGTATTTTTAGCTTAAAAACTGAATACTGTATTTCCTACATTTAATTTATTTTAAGAGTTTTCCTTACATTGTAACACATATATAACAAGGTTAAAATTCATATGTAATTTTAGTTATGTCTGTTTTTCTGTAACACAATGCCTGGAAATGAATATATATCATTCAGGTTCACTGTAGCATGTTTCCTTTAAAAAAAAAAAAAAAAAAAAAAAAACAGAAGTATTGTAAAGTATAATTTACAAGTTTGTTATAAAATCCTAATGTCATACCTTGAAATCTGTGAGAGTCATGTGTGTTATATTACAATGTATGAGTTTAATATAAGTAAACATTTTAATATGCATTTATTGCACTGAAAATAATATGCATTAAACCAATATGTATTATTTACATTTATCAAAACATCTTCCCATTAGAATATAACATTATTAAAAATAAATATTCGTTTACCGCACCAAAACATATATATATATTCTAAAACCATTCAGCATATAAATAAGTATGCTGTTACAGCATTTGCATTTACGTTGTACCAAATATTGTTTAAATTTTTAAAACCAAGTTACAAAATTTAAAGGCAAACTATGAGACAGCGTGAAAGTGCTGATGAAGAATGATTTATGATCTATGAGAACCGTGTAATTTCCATTTCTGTCTTTATTTTTTTATTTATTTATTGTCTGATTTTGAGTTTTGGAGGAGAAGAAAGTGTCATTCAAAATTTTGTTTTGTCCTATACATGAACTTTTCTTATTGGACGAAAAATATATATATATATATATATATATATATATATATATGCCTCTTTATTGTGAGTGTTGATTAAAGCTTTGAAATTGTTACAATTTTTAAAATGTGAATTTTTATTTAAGTCATTTGAGATAGCAAGAAAATATGTGCGTTTTCATAGACGATATTTTGTTCAGTAAATTTTGTTATAGTTTCATATATTTTTATTTTATTTTATTTTATTTTATTTTATTTATTTATTTATTTATTTATTTTACTTATTTATTTATTTATTTATTTATTTAACTTGAATTTCAGTTTTAATAAGAATATACATTTCTAACAAAGCTTTTTTCTTTTTTTATGCTGCAATTAAATCTGCGATTTTTTCTCTAAATTTAACCCTCATCCTGTATCATGGGGTCCACGCTGACCCCAGGCACATTTAACTTGTTCCCAAAACATACATATCCTATTCTGCGAGGTCACAGACAATGACATCTAATATCGATATGAGTGTAACTGAGGGTAAAAATCTAATTGGAAAAAATATCAGTGATTATTAGGTTTCCCCCCCTTGAAATATGCTTGTCACATTTCTGTATCCTGGGGTCCACTTAGACCCCAGGCACGAGAATATTTAAAAAAAAAAATTGTTAAAAAGAAATCTTTAAGCATAAACGCGTTTCATTCGTGGCACATACTAATAACACGGCTCCACAAACTTTACTATTATTTTATTATTTTCTGATTTATAAATAAATGTGAATAAAAAACATCAGAATAAGCAATTAACATTTTTAATATATTTAAGTTCATGCAAATTTGACTTTTAAAACTCTAGGAACCACGTAAATATGAGCTTTATTGCATGGGGTCTGTGTGGACCCCTGGTTACAGGATGAAGGTTAATTATCTCTACATATAACAAAAGAGAACGGTTATGTATGTCGCTTTGTTGGCGCTAATCGCAGAACTACATAATTGTACATGGAGGTCATTTTTGATCTTCCCTGATGCACCTCATAGCCCTATTTTTCAATTTTTGATCATTGTTATGAACGTATTGTCTAAAGTACAAGATAATACCTCACAAATCTACTGAATGACTTCTCATCTGTTCGTAGGGTAATTTATAAAAATAAACGAAATCCACAAATGAACACAACGGACGCAACTTTTGGCAATAATTTCTAATAGGGATAGAATAATAATACTCATAATAAGGTTAGAATACGAATGAGGTGTTTGGTGTTTGGGAATAAGGTCGATTGACCGCACTAGGTTCCTATGCCTAAAGGGGGGAAGTCTTTCTAAGGGATACTAGCCCGTATTTACGCAAGTTTCGGAGAAAACCACGGACAATTCTGAACGGCTAGCCTGGCGAGCGCGACCTGGGATCGAACCCGTCACCTCACGTCTGCCAGCTGTGATCGCAGAACCTCGAATAAGAATAAGAATACAAAAGTTTCTGGAATCGCGATTCCGATTGGAGAATTTCATGCTGAAAACTACTGTGGGAGATACGAGCCGTCGAAAGTTTGTGATTAAAGAATATACGAGAAGCACATTACACGCAAGCAAAGTGATGACGATACTAACCGTTTTTAGGGCCAAACAAAAGATTCCCTATGTTAATCATCCATTGGATTTTTTGTACGATGTAGATTTGTTTAGCCCTAAACACGATCAGTGATGTCACACTTCGCTTGTGTATATCAAATACTAGAACTTCATCCGTTTTTCTCGCGTAAAACCTGTTTGGAAGTTGTTATCTCCCAAACAGAATTTCGTCTGATTGCACTTTTAGGAAACAATTTAAAAAACGTGCTTACAAATTGATTTATGTTTCAATGGCACAGAAATACAATGTGTATGCTAAAAAATACGATAAATGATAAAAAATAAATACTATAGATTAAATATTATATTAGACATTGTACATGAATAAACATTTTTTTTCCCCTACATTTATTTTCTGAGGACTGTATGCTCCAATGTGTCGTAATGCTCAGTTTCATTATTAACGAATTGTAAATAAAAATGAAAGAAATAGGCATTTATCATTCACTGAAATTTTGCTTCTCAGATATAAACTCTAAAGAATATTTTGTCATTTTAGGAATAGGTATAATTAAAAAATCTGGAGTGACTTCACTCGACTTTCTGAACATTGATTAAATAACGATTTTGTAGATAGAGAGAAGTAAGAGGAGTTGTTAAATAAACAAAAGAAAGAAAATTATAATAAGATGTTTGAGTATATTACTTCGTATAGTACACGATGTTTAATTTAATGCTTTTGTACTTAGAATCAATTGATTTTAATGATAAAGAACTTTTCTTTGTGTCCCTGAAAAAACCTATAAATCTTATATTCACTAAAATGCTTATTATTAGTGCAACAGTGACTTATAATACTTATAACTGACATCTAAAATCCAAGTTGTGGCTCTGCAAAAAATAGTTCCATGTCATCCTTATAAATTCTAGTCCCCTTTGAAAGCGAGTTTTAGAAACCCCTATTATAATTATAGCGCGCTTGCCTATATTCTCGTGAGCAAAGTTATTTAAAAAATCTCTGTAAATAAATGGGAATAATAGAGGCGGATTTCAGCAACTATAATCTTGGTTTATTACACAATTCTAGAAAATCAAGCGAGAATTTCTCACAATACAAAACATCCAGAATATTCAAAATATTTTTTACTATCTACAGTCGGCTGCAAAATTATTCGAGCACTAGTCTATAATTCCTATGTTTAAAAAGTACACTTAAGACTGTTTTGCTAAGTAAATCCTTGTCGAATCAAGTTCTTAGACTGATTAAGAACATGACTTGACAAGGATTTATTTAACAAAGCTGTATTAAGTGTACTTTTTTTTTGCAAGGATTATTGCTAGCGCTCGAATAATTTTGCAGCCGAAATGTGCAGACTAGAAATTCTCGATATTTTCATGTATTCAGTTTATTGGCGTGCCTAATGCGTATAGCTCGGAAATATATATTTCTAGTTAAGTGATTTAGAAAATGACCATTCATATATTCTAGATGAAGACGGTATATTTTTTTTCTCAGTGTTGCATTGCGGTCCTGCCATAAGTGCTAGATTCTCTAAACTTCATAAAGTGCGTGTGACGGTGACTTATAATTTGTACACAAATTTTCAGTCCAATTGAATAACGTATATAAATTTCAGGTATATAAATAAAGTATATAAATAACACGTATATAAATATTCAACTCAACCGGATAACGCATTTAGAAGCTATCGCTCTTTAAATAATTTGACTCCATAGTCCATAGTGATAAAGAATTTTTTATTTTGTCCCTGTAAAATAACAATTAGTGCTAGATTCATCAAATGCTTTACAGATTGTGAAACTGTGGCCTATTATATGTCAGTAAATTTCTTGCTGAATTGAATAAGGCGTTCAGACGCTATCAGGCTTTTAATAATTTGGTACCATAGGCCATTTTGATAAAGAGTTTTTCTTTGTGTCCCTGTATAAAAAAAAAAAAAAAGAAAAAAGAAAAGAAAAGAAAACTTAAGTGTTGAATTTACCAAAATGTATGCAGCTTGTGCAACTGTAACCTATAATATGCGTATATATATATATATATATATATATATATTGTTGTTGTTGTTGAGTTTAAAAGGGCGTTTAGACGCTATCACACTTTTAAAAATCTGGTCCCATAGGCCATAATGAAAAATATTTTTTCTTTGAGCCCCAGTAAAAAAAATTAAATAATTATCTAGATTCACCAAATTCAATAGGGTTCGTGCTACGACGACTTACAATATACGTACCAAATTTCAATTCATTCGAGTAAAGTGTTTAGATGCTAGCGTGTTCACTCACGCTTACATACACGCCCACACGCCCACACATACACATGTATACATCATTTACTTTCCTTACATATATATGTTTGGAAAGTAAAAACAATTACAATTTATGGTATAAATATATTTTTAAAACATTTCTTAAATGCAACCACATAGATTTAATTTAGGTTTCATCAGGCATAAAATTTTAAACGATCAAAATATCCATTTCCTTCCGAAATTCGATAAACGGCAATAGTCAGCCAATGAACATATTTCACAATTGATTATGATTCCTTCACTGAAATCTTTAATAACGTAATCAGATAACAAGCTCAGATAGCATGAATTGAAAAGTTATTTTAATTATCTTTTTAATTAATTTTATGATTATGGCTTCAGTGATAATAATGGAATTCCTCTCTTGCCTCTCGTAATAAATTTCAAATAGTAATTTTATACAATGTAATTAAAAGCTTCCGTTGTGAAATTTTCATTTAAGATTTGAGATCTTTACATTTAAAATTGCACTTAAATTCTAATATTGAAATAGAGAAAAAATTTAAGTAGTTTTGTATTAGATATTTAGAAATCTGGGACATGCAATACTTTTTATTTATATATATGAATATATTAAAGTTAATTACAATAAGTTAATAGTGCAAATAGAAATTATTATTATCATTATTATTATTTTATGTATAAAAAATACTGTATTGTTTATTGTGCATACCAGGTAGTCCTAAACTATATGTCAAAAAGTGAAGTCAGGTAGAGGGGACTTAAATAAGCATATTTCGTATAGGATTCTGTGTGCGGTAATGCCGCAATGAGCCGGTAGAGAGGACTGGTGACTGGGGTGTATAAATGCGCTTCGCTAGCTGGATTCATCCATTTCCTTGTGCTTATCCATTTCTTTGTGCAGTCTCATACATGGAATGCATGTCGGCCAGCTCCGAATTGTTGAAACGATGCATGGTGTTCGAGAACATGCAACTCTCTGCCAGCTCAAGGCGCCATTACCGTACACACATTCCTATACGAAATCTTCTTGTTTAGGTCCCTTCTACATGCCTGCCCATTTTTGACATATAGTTTAGGACCACATTGTATATATATAATGTTAAAACTTGTTTCTTAAAAATGAGCTAAATTGTTTCAAAATAGCTCCGAAACAATAAATACTTAAATTTGAAAACACATGTATTGATTTTTCAGTATATTGATATACTCAAAACTGAGATTGACCAAAAAGAACCCAATATCCCCATGTTTGACATGTCAGTATACTCAAAAATGAGTACTTGGGTTTTCAAATTTAAGTATATATTATTTCGGAGCTATTTTAAGACAATTTTGCTCATTTTTAAGAAACCATTTTTAACAGTATATATACATAATTTACCCTTAATATTTTAGCGTTTAATGCATACATGTTAATACCAACACAACTGTTATATCTATTGCTTCTTTATTTAAGAGCCGCTGCAGTCAATCTGACTGTTGCCACACAGTGGCGGTTACATCTTATATATACAGTTACGGTTACATATCTTACATATATATATACAGTTACGGTTACATATCTAACATCTTTGTTACAAAAAACAATTACTTATTTACTACCCCGTACCGGTTAGGGGGCTTAATTATACGACCATATTTGGCAATGTATTGTTTAGAGTCCGATTTCTTTTTTGAATTATCATTATTAGAACCATTACCATTCAAATTAATATTTACAGAGTCTTTGTTAGTAGAAGTAGAACCAGTCACTTCAAAATCCTGTTAAAAAATTGTCTCATTATAAGAAGGTTTTAAATCAATTCTATTTCTTCTTAAAATGTTATTTTTCTCATTTCTTACTCAATAGCTTCTAGGGTTTTTATCTCTTTTAATAACTATGCCTATTTCCCACTGATTTCCAGAACGAATCAAAACATTTTGATTATTTGAAATTTCCGATAAGGGTCTAGACGTTCTATCATAATAAAATTTACTTAAGTTTTGTTTCTTTACAATTTTATTTCTGATGTTCGTTTGTAGTTCTGGCTTTAATAATTCTCTATTTATTGGTAATTTAGTTCGTGTTCGTCTACTCATTAAGGCTTGAGCGGGAGAAAATTTTAATCCTTTTATGGGCGTATTTCTATATTCTAGGAGCGCACTGTTAATATCCTGATTAGACTCATAAAATTTTTTCAACATATTTTTAGCAATTTTTACACCGCTTTCGGCTTGACCGTTTGATTTCGCGTATCTCGGACTACTATTTACGATTTCAAAATCCCATTCTGATGAAAACTTTCTAAATTGATACGAATTAAAGGGCATGTTATCTGCGACTAGAATTTTAGGAATTCCATGCGAACTAAATATCACTTTTAATTTCTCAATTATTTCATCTGCGTGTTTATTATTTAAGGGAACAATTTCTAACCACTTAGTTAAATAATCTATTAAGACTAAGTAATTATTTTTCCTAAATTCACAAATGTCACACCCTATTTTTTCAAACGGTAATGACAAAATGTCATGTGAAATGAGTGGTTCTTTACAATTTTTTGGTCTGTACTTTTCACAAACACAGCATTTAGAAATAAAATTTTCAATATCATTTCCCATATTAGGCCAATAAAAAATTACTCTAGCTCTAGATTTACTTTTTTCTATTCCGAAATGTCCATCATGAATTTTATTAAGCATTTCTTTTCTAAGATCAACAGGAACAACTATTCTACCATTATAAAAGACTATTCAATCTTCTTCAAAAAAATCCTGTCTTAATTTATAATAAAATCTTACATTGTCTCTAACATCTTTTTTACTGTTAGTCCAACCAGTTTTACAATAAGTTACTAATTTATTTAATACTGGGTCTTTTAAAGTACATTTCTTAAACTCATTTAATTTTTTATCAGTTACATGCATATGCCTTGTAGCTTTTACACAATGAACAATTTCTTTTAAAAACTCATCAGTGTCATATTCATTAAGATAAGATCTAGATAATAGATCAGCAACATACATTTGCTTACCTGGTACATAAGAGACATCAAGATCATATTTAAGTAACTTTAATTTAATTCTTTGTAACCTACTAGATAAAACATTTACAACACTTTTATTATGAATTGATACTAAGGGTTTTTGACCAGTATGAACAGTTATTTTTCTACCATAAATACAATTATGAAACTTTTTAGTAGCAAATACTATGCTTAAGTACTCTTTTTCGATTTGTGTATAGTTCTGCTCAGCCTCAGAGAAAGCATGTGATGCATAGGAAATCGGTTGTCCCTCTTGTAACAAACAACACCGTAGTCCACTTTTAGAACTGTCACATTGCAATACAGTTTGTTTAGTAGAATCAAAAACACCAAGTACAGGGGCTGTGCTTATTTTTTCTTTAAGTTCATTAAGAGCTTTTGTATGCACTGATAACCAATCAAATACTACGGATGTTTTGAACAAATACCTCAAAGGAGCAGTTATCTCTGACATGTTAGGAATAAATTTCCTTAGATAATTAATTAATCCTAAAGTTTTTTGCAACTCTTTTTTATTACTAGGTGCCTGTAAATTCATTACAGCTTTAACCTGTTCAGGGTCTGGTTTAATTCCATTTTTATTAAATACATGCCCCAAATACTTAACTTCATTAACGCGATATTGTAACTTTTTAAAATTAAATTTTACATTTAATTTTCTTGCTCTTTCTAATACTTTTAGAACAATTTCATCATGCTCCTTTTCAGAATTTGCACAAATTAACATATCATCAAAATAAATAATCACACCAGGTATATCACCAAAATTTTTTTCATTGGCTTTTTGAAACAATTCAGGTGCAATATTTAAACCAAACGGAAGGCGGTTAAATTTAAAACAACCAGAGGGAGTACTAAACTGACATAATGTACTAGAAGGTTCATCTAATTTAATTTGGTAAAATCCATCCTTTAAATCAAACACACTATACATAGATTTATTACATAACTTATGAATTAATTCCTCAATAGTTGGTATTAAATGACATTCTTTTTTAATAACTTTATTGAGATCCTGTGGATCTAAGCATATTCGAATTGACTTATCAGGTTTCTCTACTATAACTAAATTCTAAACTCTCTAAACTCTCTACTAAACTCTCTACTAAACTCTCTAAACTCTCTACTAAACTCTCTACTAAACTCTCTACTATAACTATCCATCCATCTGGATTCTCTACCCTACTTATAATTTTATCTTTTTCAAGAGCAACTAGTTTCTCTTTTAATTTTGGTTTTAAGGATTCTGGAATCCTTCTGGGGGGTTTAACTACTGGCTTAGCATTACGATCAATTTTAATAGAACACATTAAATGAAATGTTCCTAACCCCTGAAAAACATCTTTATTTTTCTCAATAAATTCATCCTTATTTTTTATTTCAGTAGAATCTACTTTTTCTCTTTTAATCAAACCCAATTCAATACTAGGTAATCCTAACAATGTTTTAGAATTATTATTACAGTTTACAACAATAAAATCTAGATATTTAGTACAATTATTCATTTTACACTCTAAGTTAACCATGCCTAGGGGTTTAATTAAATTACCACCATAGGCTTCTAAAATAATCTCAGTAGGACTTAAGGAATAATTACATTTTAGCGATTTAAGTAAATCATTATGTATTATATTTACACACGAACCAGTATCTAATTTAACTGATAAGATTTTTTTTCCTACCTTTAACGATTGTATCCAACTTGATTCCTTAGCACACAGCACTGAATCTACAAAAATGCATTTTTCCATATTATTAACTCTCTTGGAGTTAAACCTATTTTTACAACCACTAGCAAAGTGATTTAACTTATTGCAAATGTTGCATCTTTTTCCAAACGCCGGACACTTTCCTCTGACATGATTATAATTACACTTTTTACATAAATAAATCTTTTCTTTTTTATTTTCACTTCCAGTAGCTGTCTGGGTCCGCGAGTCGAATTGTTCGAAGTCTTATTTTTTGCTTGTTTATTTTTCCCTATTAGAGACACAGAGTCTGCTACGGTACTCGTTTCGTTTAGAATATTTACTTCAGATTTCCGCTGCATTACTTCTGATTGTTTTTTATTTATTTCTGCGGCTCGGCAAATGCCAATCGTCTTTTGGAGTGTTAGATCCGACTCTCTTAATAGACGTTCTTGAAGCTGTTTTTCTTTCGTTCCAATAACAATGCGGTCCCGAATTATACTGTCAGATAAATTTCCGTATTCACAGAATTTTATTAGTTTTCTTAAATCTGTTAGAAACTCATCAAAGTTTTCAAACTGTTCTTGATTTCTGCTATTAAATACATAGCGTTCGATCACAACATTTCTGCGTGGATTTGCATAGTTCTCAAAGGCATTCAGAACATCCGCTAAGGTATTTCTCTGCTCATCTGTTAGCTCAAATGTATCATAGAGTTCGACGGCATCTTCGCCAATGCAATTTAATAATATTGCTACTTTGACGTCGTCATCTTTCTCTGTATGGCCTCCTGCCTCTAAATAAATTTCAAAGTTCTGTCGAAACTTTCGCCATGCTTCGGCGATATTACCGGAGAGGTCCAAACCTCTTGGAACTTTTAAAGAATCCATTCAGGATTTTTTCGAAAATTAATTTCGGAACAGTTCTGGTTCGACGCCCGGCTGCGCCATGTTATATCTATTGCTTTTTTATTTAAGAGCCGCTGCAGTCAATCTGACTGTTGCCACACAGTGGCGGTTACATCTTATATATACAGTTACGGTTACATATCCTACATATATATATACAGTTACGGTTACATATCTAACAACAACAAAATAAAACTGATTATAACACAGTACAAAAACTAGAACAGAAATATATTTATATATATTATAATTTGTTATGTTATGTTTGTACTACATTCGGTGTCCGAAAACTAGCGAAAATTCGTATGTAAATATAGTACACTTTATACGGTTCTGTTAAATAAATTCTTATCGAATCATGTTCTTAGACTGACTAAGAAGAGGATTCGACAAGGGTTTATTTTACAAAACCGTATGAAGCGTACTTTTTTTACAAAGGAATTTTTGTTAGTGTTCGGACACTTTTGTTGCCGACTGTATATGACTTTAAACTTTATATTTTTATCTCAATCTATTTAGAAACATTAAAGATAGAAACAAATGGAAACAAACACTGGGTATACGGTGTTGTTTTTCCCCCTTAAGTGTTTTTAACATTTTTCTCAAACATATTTCTTTGAAAACTGTCCGCATGAAGAAATTTACTTTGAAAAATTCTATGATAAAATTAAAACACTTAAAAAGTACGTTGAAATACATTTCCTATTTATGAATATTTTTAGCTTAAATAACCACCAGCGTAATATAATAATTTGCATCAGTCTGCAACTGTAAAAGAACTTTAGTAATTGTAAATGAACAGATAGACACTTTGTAATGATGACAAGATAAAATATGCACTTCGAGTATTTGCTGATGCTAATATAATTTAATATTTGCTGAGTTAATCTGATTTTTGTTATACTTATTCTGTTATAATTTTCTTCTTTGAAAGAGAACTTCATTAAATTTAATTTTCCTGGAGTTTTATGAAAGATGTTTCAAAAGAAAACATTTCTGTGTTAGTTTATGCTAATGTATTATTTATATCCTTTTTTAAAATCGTTAAAGAATGATCGAATGTACAGAAAATAAATTGTATGGATTGAAAAACAATTATATTTAGTCATTTGGTTTTAAACAACTCTTTCTCTTATATTAACTCTTTCTTTCTTTTTTATTTATTTATTTATTTTTTATTTTGTAAAATTAAGTAAAAAAATAAAATAAATAATTGTTCATCCTATATTAGGTTCTACTATACACGCATAATTTTATTTATTTATTTTATGAAAAAAAAATTCTATAATCTCACTATAAGAATCCGTGCATTGTTTTGACAAGACATATATCAAAAATAAAAATAAATGAAATAAAATACAAGTCTATTTTTTAGAAAATGTAAATTTTGTTCTTCCTCTTATATCTTAGTATCAAAAATAGAACTTTGGTGAATCATCTATCATTATTTTTTCTTGTAAAATGCCTAGATCAGCTCCATTTTAAATTCTTGACTCTAGAAATAACATCATTAACTTTGGTTTGCTTCCTAATCCAAGCGTTTCGCTTTCTGTTTCTTCGGGTGAATCCTCATATGCATTTCTCTATTCTTTGGGTTGCTTGAAGTTTTTCTATAGCTTTACATGATAATGTCCAAGTTTCTGAAGAAAAAGTTTCTGAAGCAGGGAAAATGCACTGATCAGAAAGTTTTCTTTTCAAATTGGGAGATCGCTTTAAAACATAGCACTATTTCTTCTGAATGCTCTCCATGCATGATTAAATCCGTATTTTATTTATTCCATAATGTTCCTGTTCATTGCAAGGACTTGTTCAGATAAGTATAACTGCACACCGTTTTTTATTCATCCATATCAACAGTGATCTTCAGTGGAGAAACAAAGGAAGTTGACATAAATTTTGCCTTGCTGCCTTACTGAGGTTCAATTTTAATCCAACGAGCTTGTTTTCTTTGCATAATTCCTGAAGTATTTCTTGCAAATCCTCAAATGAGGAGGCAAGCAGTACAATATCGTCTGAAAATCTTCTTTGCAGCACTCGTGTTTACTGTGTTCTCCTGACGAAGAGTCGTGTCTTCTTAAGACCCGAAACAATTGTTGCTAGTTTTTGCATTTTATGACAATTAAATTTTGTACTTACTACTTTTAAAAACCAGTGCTGTGTTTTTTTTTTTTTTTTTTTTTTTTTTTTTTTTTTTTATAATAGGTTTTAATAACAAGTGGGAAATGCTAAAGACTAGAAGAATTTGTCATCAGGCGAGAAACTATCCTTCGTGTATATATATATATATATATATATATTGTTATTCGAAAATAATAGTACTTCTTTTTAAATTTATTGAAAGGGGCTTAGTCCGGTTATAAAATTTTAATTTTCTGCATTTCCAGCTGGCTTACATGGTAAAATATCTCATTTTCCTAAAATAATAATAATAATAATAATAATAATAATAATAAATAAATATATAAATATATAAAACGCTGAAAAAGCTTTACGACAAATTTGGCGGATGTGTACCTATTTGGAGACTTCATTGGCGATATTGGTAGAAAATACTTATTATCGATATATCGATTATTTATGCTTTAATTGGATTATTCTGCAAGGTACTAGAAAATTCTGGATTTACAGGAGGCTATAAAAAGAAGTCCCATTCCGACCATTTAGTTAGATTTTTCGAAGACATTGCAGAATAAAGAGTTCTGCTTAACCGAAACTCTGATATTGATTGCAGCTCTTATTGCTGTGTTAGTGCTTTGGTACGGTTTATGCTATTATTTGTCAGTTGTCAGCTACTTTTTAAACTGTGTTTTATGGTGAAACTGAAGTTTATACTTGGTTAACTATTGCTGTTACTGTTGATCTAAATTCACATTAAATATCTTTAATGAAATTGAAATAAGACTTTGAGAAAAATTAAACTTGTGCGACCTAAAAAATAGCTTCGAATTTAATAAATATGAAGCATTTGTTTTTATTCGGTGATAACCACTTCGAATGCTACAGTGTTGCTAGCCTGAAAATTTCATTTCTTTATCTTTAAATTTAGATACTTTATAATGAGACTAAATTACTTTACAATTAATTAAATTACTTTACAATTGATTAAATTACTTTACAATGAGAGCAAACTTTATTCTTAATTTCAATAACCAAATGATGGTGCACGATATATTGAAATTATACTGAAATACAACACCATGCAGTTTTACTCATTTTGTTAGTTGATTCAATTGCCTGCTTAATGAGCTATTATCACATTTTTCTATTCGACCTTTTTAAGAATACCATATTCTATGTATAGAATCCACTCGTTATTTTTTTTTTCTTTTAAGTGATAACGATGTGAGGTCGAGACTATAGACCGTCAACAAAGTTGGCACGGTTAAGGCACTTCGTCGCCAGTGACTCGGCCAAAGTCTTGGTCGAGTTAGTTTTATATCGGCATGGTGCAGCAGTGAAATAATTAGGATATCAGTGTTAGATAAATTAAAAGTGGATTTAAAAGGTTTTGAGTGAAATGAAAAGAAAGGAAGTTGTTGAATGTAGTATAAAATGAAAGATAGTGAATTGCTAGCGGTGATGAATTGGTAGCTGATTAGTGTGGAGTAAAGAGATATAGCGAATTGGAGTTGGTGGTGATACGGAGTTGCACCGGATTACGGTGTGTGTGAAGTGATGGGAGAGAGGTGTAGTATTGTGGCGTAAATTAAAAAAAGAGTCTGTCGTGTATCGGGAATCCGCTCGACACTCTGAAGTGAGAATAGTTAGTAGTGGCAGAGAGCAGTAGCCAAAAAAGATCAGCATTGGTGAGATACTTTTATTTTATGTCTTGTTAAAGTTATTCCCTGAAGGCACTTATTTAAATTGAGTTAGCTCAACGCCCTCCTTGATATTGAATGCTAAATAAACTTTGTTATTTATTTGTTATCTTTGTCTCGAGCTCTTCTTATTACTAGCTAATTAAGCAATTAAGTTCGCCTTTAAGATCTAAGATCTAGTGAGACCTACATTTGAGAATATGACAACCACTTATTCTGTACAGTGGCGCTTAAACGAGTTCGACACCCCCCCCCCCCCCGCTCGAATCTATTTTCCGGCTCAAATAATGTGCTTGAATTTTTTGAAGAACTTGAGCAATATTTTTAAATATGTAAAATTGATTTAAATGGATAGATTTGTAAAATTGATTTAAATGGAATCTGATAGATTTAAATGGTTAAAATACTCTTTAAAAGGAAAACCTAAAATGTGGCTTGACCTCATTGCCTCTCATTCTTTGGGTCAAAATCCCACCTATGAAGATTTAAAAATCAAAATTATAAGCACATTTTCCTCGAGTGCTGATAGAGCTAAATTAGTGCAGGAACTTTATACTACTACAATGTCTGTATTTGATAAACCGACAACCTCTTTTCCTGCGGAAGCTTGATTTAATTAAGCAACTTGACTCACAGTTACAATTTTTTGAAGTGTTGGACATTATAAACCCGCTGTTTACAGTCCAAATTCAAGATTTTCTAGATTTAAAACCAGCAGCATCTATTGTTAGTCTATTTGAATGGTTAGAGAAATATCAAGCACGTCACACTCCTAAAACTGCGAATACCACTAACCACCGGCAAGAAACCGTCAGTGTTGAATATGAACAGCGAGAAAATTTCGCCCCCCCCCCCTCAAATTGTTAATTTCACCCGCAACAAGCTAATTTTTCCCAGACAAGACCCAGTGATTTAAATCAACCGGAAAATGTTGCAAGAAATCAACCGAGCCCTCATAATACCAAAGTAAAATCTATATGTCTAAATTCTATTTATATTTTTCCAGTAAACTTCTCAATGCGTTTCTAATGCTAAACTCTCCGTTACCTTCAAATTTAGAGAAGAATGAAAGCCTATTAAATGTAGCGGCTAATCCTTTCGTCAAGAAACCAAATTTATGTGTTGAAACTGTTAAGTCAACAAACTTTTCTAGTAGTTTAAATTCACCGCATGATAAATTACAGTTTAATTCTAAAACTGTCAAGTCGGCAGATTCTGCTATTTTTAAGGATACATTATACGCAAATGCTAAACCGGTCGAGTCCGGAAATTTATCTCATGTAAGAGGAAAAATTGTCGCAGAAAATGATGTTAACATTAATGTTGGTACTCAACCTTTAACAAATAAATCAAATTTATGTTTTACAACTGGTCAGCCACCAGATTTAATTATTAGTCCAAATGAAAATGTTGTCGTACAAGTAACTCAAAATAACGGTTTAAACAACGATGCTTCTCATAAGCGAGTAGCTAATTTAAATGAAAGTAGTGAAAAAGGGCATTTAAGTTTTCTATATGTCAAGCCGACAGAATCCACTAGTTTAAACGAAAAAGTAACTGAAAATGTTGTAAAAGAAAGTGGAAGGTTAAATAGCGGTCCTGCTCAAAAACTGCTAGTTAATTTACATAAAAATGTAGGGAATAAAAGAGGCAGATTAAAACATT
This sequence comes from Salticus scenicus, assembly GCA_963930645.1. Lineage (NCBI taxonomy): Eukaryota > Metazoa > Arthropoda > Arachnida > Araneae > Salticidae > Salticus > Salticus scenicus. The sequence goes on along the minus strand of OZ005656.1, from coordinate 221,639,819 downwards.
TCTACGTTAAGGCATTAAATTTATCTTCTACAACTGTCAAGTTGACAGAGTCCCGTATTTTGGCTGAAAATCCTGTAACTGACAATGATATATTAAGTAACGCTGCTTTTTAAAATTTCTTTACAAAGTTAAAAGCAAATGTTGTGATTTCAACTAAAAATGTGAATTATTTCCAAGCGTGTAAGCCCTCCAAGACCTCAAAATTCATGAGTAGAGAGCGAGCTGAATCGTCCTCTGACGCTATGGACAGCGACAGCGTGCCGGGTTCGATCCCATTCCAGGAATGTGCCTTTGCAACGCCTGACCTCCTGCTGCAAGCCTCCGGCCCTGTGATTTCTGCGGCCAGTGCAATTACCAGCAGGACTCTCATATTTAATGCTAATGCTCTTACGGCGGAAACCCTCGGTCATGTCGTATCGTTCCTTATGTTATTTGTTCTCAAGTATTTGTTTATCAGAGATGTACCAAAATGTACGACATGTCTTGAAGCCTCTCGGACTTCTTATTTTTGTATGTAAGAACAGGACGTTCTTAAACTAAAAACTGTCAAATTTAAATTAGTGCATGAACTTTCATATCGAAATTCATGTTTCTGTTTCAATGTCAACATTTTTGTTCTCTCTTAATATATATTTTATGTAAGTACACTAAGTTCTTTTATTTTGTAGTCAACACCTGCAGAGTGGGTAATATAACATGTTTTTTTAGCCTTTGTAAATATCCCCCCCTTTTGTTCGTATTTCTGTACATATTGTATTTGCATATATAAAATGAAATTTGATAAGTGTATAAAATGAAGTTTTCTTATTGTAAACTTTTCTATGCTAACTAAGAGTTCTATGTATGTATTATTAGTATGGGGTTAAACTCTCGGCGAAAGTCTTGGTCGAGTTAGTTTTATGTCGGCATGGTGCTGCAGTGAAGTAATTTGGATCTCAGTGTTAGATAAATTAGAAGTGGTTTTAAAGGGATGGGTTGAAATGAAGAGAAAGGAGGGTGTAGGAAGAAGTATAAAATGGAGATGGTTTTAGTAGATAGTGTGGATGTTGGAGGATATTATAGTGGATGTCGGAGCATATTATAGTGTGGATATTGGAGTATTACAGTGAATTGCGGAAATTCTTATTTTGGCGAGTATTGAGTAGTTGAGATTTAGAGGAGTGAGAAATAAGTCGTGATGAGTGTTAGTACGAGTATTTGCTAGCGCTCGTGAAAGTGAATTTCGATCTGTAAGGAATCCTCTGATCGGAAGTGAAGTCGCAGCAGTGGAGTTACGAGTGCAACCGTCTCTACACCTTCAATTGTTTGCTGGGGTGAGATATTTAAGATTTTCTAATTTAATTGTTGATGCATATATTTTGATTGAGTAATACGCTGACTGAGCTAGCTTAATTGCCAGGCCTCCCTCCCATTAATCTGCTCAAATAAACTTTAGTTATTGTTAATTCAAGTCTTGTGTTCTCTTACTTATCCATTTAGTGATCTAATTAAGTAATGATGGAGTTTGCATCAGCGCAAACTTCACAACCCTACCGCCTCGACACAGAAACATATGTCAAATAAAACATTTTTTTCTTTCTTTAACTGCATTAAAGTATGTTTATATGCTGTATTATCATGTACACATTTAAATGTAAATTATATTTATATTATTTAGATGCGGGGTTAAAGAATATCGTCTATGTTCGCTGAGAAAAAAAAAAAAAAATATATATATATACCGCCTTCATCTAGAATGAATAAATGGTCGAGCTATGCGCATAAGGCAAGACAATAAACTGAATAGATGAAATGATCGAGAATTTCTAGTCTACACATTTCTAGATGGTGAAACAATATTCTGAATATTCTGAATAGTCTGAACATTTTGTATTTCGATAAATTATCGCTTAATTTTCCAGAATTGGATCATAAACTAAGATTATAGCTGCTGAAACCCGCCTATTGTATTCTTATTTATTTGGAGATATTTTCAAATAGGTTTGTTTTCGATAGTATAAGCAAACGCTCAAGAATTCTAATAGAGGTCTCTAGAATTCGCTTTCGAAGGGGACTAGAAAATATTTTATAAGAAATTTATAAGGATGACATATAACTATTGTTTCTAGAGCCCCAATTTAGATTCTTGATGTCAGTTATAGAATTTTTTCTCAGTGCATTAGCGTGCCTTATACTCATAGCTCGGAAATCTATATTTCTAATTTAGGGATTTAGAAAAGCACCACCTATTCGTTCTAGATGAAAGCGGTATATTTTTTTTTCTCAGTGTACCATATAAAATTTTTCTATTAAAACATATTTTTCTATTAAAACAAATTATGGGATCTGGAAATTATACAATTAAAGAGAATGTTTTTTGAGTTCTACTCATCTATTAATTTATTTTCGTTTTTAAATCATGAACAAAGATTTGAATATGAATTTGAATAAAATATATGCGCAATTGCATCTGTTTCCCCAACACTTTAACAGTGTAGGTCACGTTTATGTATTTAAAAATAAACTATATAAACCCACAAGTTTGCACACGAACAAACTACTATAGCATGTGAAAAATGCATATGGAAATAAAATTTTAATGCATATTTATATGACGACTTCTTCTAAATTAAAAAAAGAAATTTTTTTCGAAACGAAGTATTGTCAATAGTAAGTAGCTTTATTATTTTAATAAAATTTCAATAAAGTTTTAGAATATTTGATTGATAAATGTCTATGTTTTATTTATGCGATTTTATACACACGGGGGGTTAATTTACCTTATATATATATATATATATATATATATATATATATATATATATATATATATACATACAGAGCTGCACACATTTTTAAATAGAGAGCAGTATTTTTAAATGGAATATGTTATATATATTTTTGACGATAAATACTACCGAAAACAGCAATAAAAATTTTCCGGTGTGAAGTCTCCCTTGAAAAACCGGAGACTTGGCACCTGTGTATATATATACAGAGTGATCAATTTAAAAGAGTACCCGTTGGTTTTCTTATTAACCTTAAATATGACGAATGTGGCAACTATTCTAACAATGAGGTATAATTGTTTGAAGCTTGTTTAATTGCGGGAAAGAAATTCCAACACTGTTGGACTGTTACAACTTTATTTGTGAGGTAAAACACAAATGGAGACACACAATGTTATTTAATCCTGTGAAAATATTATTTGTGAAAACATTTTATTTTTTTTTTACATTATTATTCCTATATTACATTTACATTATCAGTATCATCTTTACATTATCATTATATAGGGTTTTCCAGAGAAGTCCTGCAAGCATCGATGAATTACAACAGATCATAACTGAAGAAATCTCGTCAATGACACCAATTATGTTGCGAAGGGTGTCAAAAATCTTGGTTCGACGTGTTCATGTTTGCATTCAAAATAGTGGCCAACATTTTCATCATCTTTTGTAAGGAATGATAATGTAAAAAATCAGAATTAAATTGTTTTTCAAAAATAAAATTATCGCAGGATTAAGTAACGCTGTGCGTCTCCATTCTTGTTTTACCTCACAAATAAAGTTGCAAGAGTAAAACAGTGATAGAAATTGTCTCCTACACTTAAACAAGGTTCAAACAATTATACTTCAGTGTTAGAATAGTTGCCACATCCGTCAGATTTAAGGGTAATAAGAAACACCAACGGATACTCTTATCCATAACTATTGAATGAATTGATAGAATTGAACGCGGCTTGCTAACAAGGTCATTCTCGTGAAGGGGGTTTGTTTTGGTAGAGAAAAAATAATAATTAAGCTTATTGTCGTTAGAGGGCTAGGTCACAAAATTCCATGTAAAACTATATTTATTCTCATGCCAATACGAAAGCTTGTTTCGCTAGAAAAATCTCTGTAGTAGAATTCATATGTTTCACATTGTTGATAGATTATGTGCACTGAGAAGTTAATTTTTTTTTTTTTTTTTTTTACAAAAAATAAAAATGTATATATGAATGTGGCAGACAATGTTTTCATGTAATATTAAGTTTATTCCAGATTTTCCTTGTACTGATGTTTATAATATTTGTTTTAATGCAAATTTTTATGTTTTGTAATAAGGAATGTCAGTGGACGGCTGGTGGTCGAGTAGGTTTTTCCTGGTAGTTCATGCTGAATACTCTTTGGCTTGCAGGAGGTCGCGTATGTTTACCCTGGTTCTGGCTTGCTTCTTTTTTTTTTTTTTTTTTTTTTTTTTTTGACATTTTTGTTTTACAGGCATCTACATTTCGTCTTGTTGTACAGATGCGTAGATCACGTGTCTGCTGACAGCGTGTCTGCTGACACGTGTCTGCTGATCACGTGTCTGCGGTTCTTATCTGAGGGAAAACATCTTCACCAATAATAATTATCCACCAAGTCAGCATCGGATTTTAAAATTTCATACATGCATAAACAGGAGGCAAAATAAAGAATAAACTGTTTTAATCACAAAATTGAGCAATTTATAGGGCTTTCATTTGCATATTTTATTTTCACTTCCGAGCGAAATATTAAAAAAAAATTGTCTAACTATCATCGACAAAGAAATGAACAATATTTTTTTCTTTACCAAAAATTATAGGTTTTTAAATATTTATAAACATTTGAGTATTAACGGATTTCTCATATATTTCACTGATCACATTTTTGTTGTAACAAGTAGTAATAAACTTCGAATAAATGTTAGTAACTGACATCTCAATGGATAGTTACTAAAATTTCCGTAGTAAATTAGTTTTTAATAAAAAGTAGAATAGAATAGATGATATACTATGGATTAGTTTTTACTTTTTTGCTATTATCTCTTTCAAAATTTAAGTTAAAAGCAGTTCTATGTTTTAAAAATCGGAATACTATTGTAAAAAAGAAAAAAAAAATAGTAAATTAGAAATATATTAAAAATACAATAGTTTTTTATAATGTTATTTATAAAGTTATTTATAATGTTTAAAGTACTCTTACATAATAAAATAACGTAACAAAAGAAAATTTTAAATCTCTCCTAATTTAAATAATGTTACTTACTTACGAAAAATAAATTTTAATTACACCTAAGTTTTTTTTTTTTTAAAAGGAAATATATATATATATATATTATCTAAAGCGATAATTAACAGTAATATACTTAATATGTAAGTTTTTCATGCTAATTATTTTATGATGTTATAATAATGCTTCATTGACTAATCTGAAATTCAGGTAATTAGTTCCTGCGTTTTTAATTAATTTCGGTTAAATTCAATAATTCATAATTTATTTTCATAAGGGTGAATGAGTGTAATAAAAAATTATCCGTTAAAAAATGATAAAAAATAAAAAAAATAAATTACGAATAATAATATATTAATCAAAAATATATTTTAAACTTAATTTCTTGGATCAGCTAAAAAATTTCAACAAATTGTTCTTTAAAGTTTTAAAATTAATTAAATATTTACACAAATGTGAAAAACAATTTTTGAATTTTTTATATCTGTCAATAGTAATTTCCCTTTACATTTTTAATTATTGCATGTATTTAATTTACGATTTACAAAATGCGATTTTTAAACATACTTTTTCACAAATTATCTTAATTTTTGCGTCCATTGAAATTTGGTGAAAGTACACTTTTTCCAACATAATCAAGTCTGAGTTTTAACTAAAAAATAATCTTTTATGTAAAGCTCTCCAAAAGAGCTTAAATTAAAGGTAAACATGTTTTTAAAAACCACTCGTGATCATAATATGAAAGTCGATTTGCATATATGCACTGAGACGAAAAAAAAAAAAAAAAAAAAAAAAAAAAATTGCTTTCATATAGAACGAATAGGTGGTCCTTTTCTAAATCCCTAAAGTAAAAATATAGATTTCAGAGCTATAGGTATAAGGCACGCCAGTACACTGAGAAAAAATTCTGTAACTGACATCTAGAATCTAAATTGTGGCTCTAGAAAAAATAGTTTCATGTCATCCTTATAAATTTCTTATAAAACTTTTTCTATTCCCCTTCGAAAGCGAATTCTAGAGACCTCTATTAGAATTGTCAAACGTTTGCCTGTACTATCGAGGACAAACCTATTTGAAAATATCCCCAAATAAATGTGAATGCAAGTTTATTGGCGTATCTTATGCGCATAACTCGGAGATCTATATTTCTATTTTAAGGATTTAGAAAATAACCATTTATTCATTCTAGATGAAGCCGGTATATATATATATATATATATATATATATATATATATATATATATATATATATATATATATTATTTTTTTTCTCAGTGTGGAAGTAAAATATTATTGAAATTTTTCATCAGAATAAAATAATAATTATGATAAAAATAATAATACTATCACGTATGTTATTGCACATTATAATATGAAGAAAAAAATTCTTATGAACACGCACGATAATCTTTTCCTTATGTCGAGTCTGACAGGTCCTTCAACGTAGGTTCAGAACCTACGTTGAAGCTGTTTTCACGGAACGATGAGTGTGCAAGCATGGTTTGTTTCTTTAAGTTTCTCTTGTGACTATCATTGTTTTCGCTGCAAACATGTATTAATATTATCTTTTCGCTAATAAATTTGTCGCGAATTCTTAGATTTTTTTTTTTTTTTTTTTTTTTTTTTTTTGCAACCAACATTCCTGCATTTAATGAATCCAATCAGGCATTTCCGTTGACATCACGAAAAAATCTGTGTCTAACGATATCTTTTTTTTTTTTTTTCTTTGTCAAACAATATTACACTGTTTAACGGCTACTGATAAAATAGCAAGTAGTTTGGTCCGGTAGGATTAAAGTTACATAATTTAGAAACCGCAACTTTAGCTATAATCACATTTTATAGCTCAAGGAGTCGTGTTTTCACTTTTTTGTATCATTTATTATGCATTTTTCTTCTTTTTTGAGGAAATAGGTTCAGTTTTTCCTAGAACTTCATTAACATGCATGTGGTTATCACATTTTTCATGGAATTCGCATAAACTGGATTCTTTAACTGACAATTTAGATTGTTCTTAACACATTCGCGACCGCTGACGTGAATTCACGTCAATTCAACTTCTGTAGCTAGTTGCCGCTGACGTGAATTCACGTCTTTTCAGATTATGTTCCTGATTACCGCTGAACTTAATTCACGTCATTTCAAGAATTTCTATGGAAATAATACTTCAGTATGATTTCGATAGTATTATTAGAGTATCAATTCTATGATAGTATTATAGGTTCGTTCTAATATTATATAACTAACCTTCATTCCAAAGCTTCACGTAATTACAAGAGTAACATTTCAAAACATTACATTCAACGTTTATCCACATTTAAACATCTAAAGTTTGCGGCAACTAGCTAGAGTTAACTTGAATTTTCCCCGGCAATCAGTTTTAGAAAAGACAAAAGTATGCCGGTTGCGAAAGTGTTAAGAAAATGTAGAATTATAATATAATTTATTATAATACCATTTTCTGAAACTGGTGTTATCTAATAATGTTGTTTATAATTTTTTGGCTTTGTGGTTACTTAAAGCAAGTTTTTATTTATTTATTTATTTATTTTTCTGTTACTCGGATTTGAACTTGCTAAAAAAAAAAAAAAAAAAAGAAAGAAAGAAAAGAAAAGGAAAAAGATATACCATATACCTTGAATCCAAATCCATGTGTAGCTTATTAAGTTCTGAAATAAAAGAGTGACAAGTATTAAACATCTAAACATAAAATAATTTGTCGTGAAACTGACGCATAAAAGATTATTTTAAAGAAAAAAATTTCCTTAAAAATAAAACCATTCCAGTAGTTTAAAAAAAAATCTAATTTTACAATGTCATTAATTTGAATTGTTATTTATTTAAAATTACACAATCAAATTTAACTAAAAATTTTATCAACTAATGATACAATGCAAAATTAATGCCTTCAGCAACAGCGGAGTTTTGGCATCTGGAAGTGACACTTGATCTGAAATTTAAATTATGCACATGCACACCCTGTAGGAATTGTTTACTGAATATTTATGACAGCGTTGATATTGAGGAGAAATTTAAATTTTGTATCTTGATCCTGTTGCTTTATTTGTTTCAATAAATGTATGGATAAATAATATAAGAATGTTTTGTATTGCTATTTAAATAAATTATTTAAATGAATTTAGTCATTTTATACACACACACACACACACATATATATATATATGGAAGAGAGAGAGAAAAAAAAAGAAATGTCTACTCGGACACAATCGAAGGAAATTGCATCATCCAGGAGACAGACATCTACCGAGGATGAAACAGAACTTTTTTTTTTTTTTTTTTTTTGTTCTTTACTTTTCTACCTGAAAAAGAAATATCTCGGTGAACAAGAGTATTGATTTCGCTTTGCTAGGGATGATAGCTTATGCCTGCGTGGCTCGATTTTATTGTTCTCATTAATTCGAAATTCGAAATGAATCCTAAGTGGATTTATAATAGGTTATTTTGGACCTATGTGGTCATTAATGTTAATAACATTGTATACAGTCATTTTTTATTAAACTTTAATTAATTTGATAATTAATTCTCAGTGCTCTTTTTACGCCTCTCTCTACATTTGGGGGCTCGGAGCCGCGATATAACGAGCGAAAAAAAAGTAGTAATTAATTCAGTAGATAATTAATTATTTTATTATTAATGTTAGTGTTTTGAGTGAATATCTTCGAATAATGACTTCGTGTCAAATCAAATGACTGTACGTCAAAACGAAATGAAATGTCTGCGTAAGTACTACTTTGTGTTTGAGTAAAAACCAAATAACTATTTGTGTTCGTACCAACGGACAGTGGAAAAAGTATCATCTGTACGCATGGTGGATTTTTAAAGCTGGATCCTTAAAGTCGATTCATCTAAGTACATTGTGGATTACTAGATTCGGATCTTTAAAGCCAATTATTCTTCGTCGAGGAACAAAAAACTGTGAGTAAGATTTTACTAAATTTATTTAACCATTTCTTTTCTTGGGAAAGCAAGAAAAGAAGATTTGTTACGCGTCGCTTCAGAATTAGATCTAGAAATACCAGAAAATTCTTCTGTAATTAAATTAAAATAATTGACAAAAAAAATTTGATGAAGAATTCACTAAACATCTAGTAGATAGTGTGATCGCTGAAAGAATTGAAAAATATGAACGTGAAAAATTATTATTCGAACAAGAAAGAGAGCAGAAAGAGCGCGAATTTGAGCTGGAGAAACTGAGATTAATGAGTAATCGAAATGGTACCCAGGAAGCGAACATGACCACTTCAGAATCTTCTAGTGTTCCAACCAGAAGTAAAGAGTTAGCGAAGATAATGAAGTGTTTTGATTCAACAAATACTAATAATGATATTAGTACATATCTTGAGCTTTTTGAGCGACAAGCTTCTAGAGTAAATATAGAAAAGAAAGATTACGTAACGCATATTTTGGGATTGCTTCCCTTGGAAATAACACAAATTGTAACACGAGTACCAGTTGAATTCGAAAATGATTATGATTATATTAAAAATATGTTGTTGAAACGAATCAAGCTTACACCGGAGCAATTTCGTCAAAAATTTTTATCTCATAAAAAAGAAAACAATTCGACTTGGCGAGACTTCGCCTTTGAACTTAATCATTTTTTCGAAGAATGGATTAACGTTTTGAAAGTATGCGATTTTAATGATTTAAAAGAACTGATAGTTTCAGATCAATTAAAGAAAAGAGAACCATTAGAAATTCGTACACATTATCTAGATGAATGGCATAAATTAAAAAATACAGAAAAAAATAGTCGAAAAATTAGAAGAGTATGAAAGTGCTAGATTTAACATCGGGAAACCGGAAGGGAATCTAGAATTGAAACAAAGCAAGATGTACGCACAAAATGTTAAGAAAAATGTATCGAGTGACTCGAACCAGAGAAATAAACAATCGACCTTACGTGCTTACCAAAATAGTAATAGTGCTACTAATGATCATTTTACAAATAAAAAGTGTTATTTTTGTTCTAATTATGGTCACATAAGTTCTCAATGCAAATTAAAATTTAAAAAAGAACAAAATAACATGTCAATAATTGTATTGTAAACCAATCATATGCAAAGGTAGAAAAAATTATTAAGATTAATGATATCTCGAAGTCAACTGTAATAGATACTGGCTCTGAAATTACATTGATCAGTGAAAGTTATTATAGAGATCTAGGATCACCTCCTTTAAGACATAGTAAAATATTTATTAAAAGCATAGGTAAAGATACTATTAAATGTAAAGGGTATTTTATAGCAGATATAGCTGTTGATGACATTTTATTAAAAACTAATGTTTTTGTTGTAGAAGATTTACAATATTCTGCTACTATTGGCATGGATGTATTATCTAATTTAAAGTTTAACTTTTCGAAAGGCGAAATTGAATTTAATAGTGTAAATGTAATTGATTTAGTTCAAAATAATGAAAAATATTGTAATTCTAGAGATGTAATATCTCCTTTTGAAATTTACAACCCAGAGTCACGTGTGTGTAACGTAAAAACGACAAAACCGAAAGATGTTTCCTCCAGTCAAAAATACGATTCATCTTTCGACCCGAATATTTTTAATTATTTAATGGTTGATGTCATTGATGATTCTAGAGAAAGTATTTAAGATACTAGCCATATATTAAATGCTAATTTACGTGAGCGATTGATTCGTATGATTACAGGGTACACTCCACGTAAAATACAAAGTACGGATGTAAAAATGAAAATAATTTTAAGTGATGAAATCCTGATATGTCAGCGAGCTAGGCGCCTCCCCATAACAGAACAAGCTATTGTGGACAGACAAATTCAAGAATGCCTTGAACAAAAAATGTTAAAACCTAGTTGTTCAGATTTTGCATCGCCAATTGTACTAAGTAAGAAAAAAGATGGAAGTACTAGAATAGGTGTAGATTTTCGTAGGCTAAATAAGAAAATCGTTAAAGACAGGTTCCTGTTGCCCCTTATTGAAGACGCAATCAATAAGTTGGAAGATTTACATGTATTTACGACACTAGACTTAAAAATGGCTTTTTTCATGTTGAGATTGAAAAAGATAGTACTAAATTTACATCATTTGTAACTCACAAGGGACAATACCAGTTTTTAAAAGCACCATTTGCTTTGTGTACAAGTCCATCAGTATTTGAGAGAGATATTTTTCACATATTTAGAGACTTACTTAGAGATAAAACTGTAATACTTTACGTCGATGATTTGATAATACCATCAAAAAATGAAGAGGAAGGGCTACGTAAGCTTCAATTAGTATTAGAAACAGCTGCTAAGTATGGATTAAACTTAAATTTCAAAAAATGTCAATTTTTAAAGCGCAAGATAGAATTTTTGGGATGCCTAACTGAAAACGGAACAATTAAGCCTTCAACATCAAAAACTCTCGCTGTACAAAATTTTCCCACCCCTAAAAAACGTTAAACAAATTCAAAGCTTTTTGGGTTTGACAGGATATTTTCGAAAATTCATTAAAGACTATTCTAAAATCGCGAAAACTTTCAGTGATATCCTTAGAGAAAATAACGAATTCCATTTTGGCCATGAACAAAAGAAAGCTTTTCAGGATTTAAAGAAAATACTAAGTTGTGAACCAGTACTTCATATTTTTAAACAGGGACATAAATTAGAATTGCACATGGATGCTAGCAGTTTCGGGTTCGGTGCAGTGTTATTACAATTAGGAGGTGATGCGAAAATGCATCCAATCCAGTAAATGAGCAAGAAAACTAATGCGCAACAGGAAAAGTACTCTAGTTATGAATTAGAAATTTTAGTAGTGATTGAAGCTTTGAAAAAATTCAGAAATTATTTACTAGGAACAAAATTTAAGGTATTCACAGATTGTTCGGCATTTCAGCAGACTAATGTCTAAAAAAGACTTATCGCCTAAAATAGCTCGTTGGACATTACTTTTGGAGGAATTTGACTGTGAAATAATTCATAGACCCGCTTCACAAATGAAACACGTAGATGCTTTAAGCAGAAATGTAAATGTTGTCGACACTCAGTCCTTAGATGATGAGATAACACATAAAATAGAAAATTCTCAAAACAATGACGACAATATACGAGTAATAAAAGAATTAATGGAAAACGGGAAAGAAGACAATTATTTAGTCAAGAACGATGTATTGCACAGGTATGATGCGGGTAGAGAATTGTTAGTTGTACCAGAAAATATGCAGTCAGAAATAGTAAGACAAATTCATCAAAAAGGACATTTTGCTTCAGCGATGACAGAAGAAATATTGGAAGGAGATTTTTACATTCCAGGTGCGAGAAAGAAAGTAGAAAATGTTATAGCCAATTGCGTGAAATGTATTCTATGCAATTAGAAAAGTGGGAAACCTGAAGGATACTTGAATCCTATTCTGAAGGAAAATGTACCGCTAGGCACACATCATATTGATTTTATTGGACCGTTACCATCTACCAATAAGAAATATCAGCATATTTTCACTGTGATTGGTGGATTTACAAAATTCGTTTGGCTATATCCGGTCAAAACCACGAGTGCAGAAGAAGGTTTAGATAAGCTGAAACTTCAACAAACAACCTTCGGAAATCCATCACGAATTATAACCGACAAAGGAAGTGCATTTAGATCTAAGGAATTCGAAGAATATTGCCATGCGGAAAACATCGAGCATGTTTCAATTGCGACAGGAGTGCCAAGAGGAAATCGGCAAATCGAACGTTTGCACAGGAATCTAATACCCGTCTTGTCCAAATTATTCATTGAAGATCCTACTAAGTGGTACAAGAATCTCAGCACTGTACAAAGAATATTGAACAGCACGAAGAGAAGAAGTACAAAATTAACACCTGTTCAACTACTAACAGGAGTGAAGATGAAAAACAAAGATGATCTAATCTTCAAAAGTCTTTTAGAAGAAGAGTACAGAAAAAGGTTCATAGAAGACAGGGAAGAACTAAGAGACGACGCTAAACAACAAATCGAGAAAATTCAGGAAGAGAATAAAACACAATATGTTAAAAAGCGCAAGAAAGCACATAAGTGTCATATAGGGGATCTAGTTGCCATCCAACGTACCCAATTTGGATCAGGTTCCAACTCGTCTGGTATTTCCAAAGAAATAAATTATTTAAAATCTCTTGATTTTTCTTGAGGGTATAATTCCTTTATCATCTATTAAGCTCCCTATATATTAAAAAAACATAAACCTCATGTTACCAAATTGAAAGATCACGGTTTCATATCCTAGTAGTTTACTGGTCAAACTTCAGATTATTAATTTTATCTTATTACCTTATTAATCTTATTTACCTTATTATTTAACTAATAAAATTTTTGTTATTAAAAAAAAAGTTATTAATTAATTTTAAGACGTAAGTTATGTAATTTCATAACACCCTTGTATTTGATGAAATATAGAATACACATGTGTTATTGTTAAATGATGGATTCTCAATTTTTTGGTGGATGGGTTCCACTAGGTAAATACTTGAGTTGCACCGAATATTCGGTATCTATTCGGTATTCGGCCTATTCGGCATACTACCGAATATTCGGTTTGGCCAAATTCAAAACTGTTCTGCTAGGCCAAATATAAAAAAAAATTCATTTTTTTTTTTTTTTTTTTTTTTTTTTTAATTATTTGAAAAAAGTTGCTATTTTTAATTATCATTAACTTAAGATTTTTCAGAGTAATTAATAAATTATACTTAAATGAAGACAATTGTTTTATCTAGTTTTTAGTAACATTAAAGAAAATTATTTATTATTTATATTAATTATAACGATTAATATTATATGACAAATTTTCTCTTTATCAATAACAGTATAACCATGCATGTTTCTAAAGTTAAGTTAAGAAAGAGCGTATATAATTCACATGATGATGCCATTTAGGGTAGTTCAAGAGATCAAACAAAGGTCATATTCAAATCTAGCAAGAAAAATGACACAAGTCATAAATAGCAATTTTGAGTTTGTCATTGAAAAATGCATATGAATTACCCCAACATGCACAAAAAGCATTACATCTGTATTCCACAATTTATCCACATGAGAGTAAGAGGCATTTGTGTGAGCTTTAATATAGGTTGACCAATACGTTGTTACTTTTAAACTGATTTTTCTCAAGTACTGCATTTCAGGGTTACGTTATTGTCATTATCATTATTATTATTATTATTATTTAGTGTGGACATGACAATATATTGTTTTTTTTTTTTTTTTTTTTAAGAAATTTTATGTGTTTATTAAGAAACCTTACAGTTGTTAATTTTGTTTGACTGTGAATTCGGCATTACGCCACTACTTATGTATAGTAATATTTCCTAATATTTTTCTACATTTATGTAAACCACTGTTTCTGAATAGTAGTTTTTTTTATGTATTTTTTTTTTTTTTCAGAATTACGAAACTAAAATATTACTAAATGTAAATGGCATTACTGAAAAAGTTCACAAAAATTTGGTGATCGACACCTGAATATAAGAGTAAATCAGCCAGTCGAATATTCGGTATTAGTTAGTATTCGATTTGAAAGATATTCGGAATTCGGCCGAATATTCGGCGTTCGGTATTCGGCCAAAACGACGTTCGTTATTCGGTGCATCCCTAGTAAATACTTGAGTGTTTATCATTTCATGACATTATATTTTTTATTTTTTATTTTTATATGATATTTCTAATTTTTATTTCAGCAAAATATATTGTAAAAATAAAAATAATGATAATAATAATAATAGAATAAAAATAAAATAAAATAAATCACATAAATGAATGAATAAATAAAATGTAATAGTCATTGATCATACGAGCTACATGATAATGTATATAGCTTTTGCAATAGAACCTTTTAAATACTTAATTTTTGGTTATTCATTTGCTAATTGAAATTTAACTAATAATAATAATAAACATGTTTTTTTAGGTTTTATTAATTAAAGGTAAAGATTTTTAATTAATAGACAATAATAATAATAATAATAATAATAATAATAATAATAATAATAATAAATTTTTAAAGCAACAGAATTCACAAATCATAAGTAAATGTAATTTATGGATAAAATCTCATGTTATGAGCAGAACCTTATACTTTATATTATTAAATTATCAGTGTTGTTTAATATATATATATATATATATATATATATATATAAATGATTTTCAGCCTTTAACCACTTGTTATGTATGTTTTAAGTGCTGTCATTTATGTTGTTTAGTAGGATAGGGCATTTATTGCAGGTGTTTGATGTCACAGTCAATCTCCTAGCAAAAATTTTTAATAGGCACATCTTTTTACAAATATACCCGATATATTTTTATGTATTTCACATAATGCTTCTTCAGACATAGTCATGCATATATAAAATTAAGCCTTTTCTGAGTTTTTACCCATTTTACTCACAAGGAAACATTCAAAAGGTGTCGTCTTCAAAAAATATTGAAAAAAATATATGTGATTATACTCTTTCTAAAACACCAGAAAGTGAAAAAATTATCTGCTGAAATGAATTACAGCGATCACATAAAATTATCAAAATTAAGCATATTTGGTGATTTCACACTGTTAGGCGATTGATTTTGTGTACTTGGCGGAGAAACAAAACACGGTTCTGTTCGTACACGGCAATTTCTGTGCTAGCGAACAGATGTGAAATCGGCAAAAATGCTTAATTTTGATATTTTTTTGTTGTCGCTGTAATTTATTTCAGCCGATAATTTTTTCACTTCCTGGTGTTTTATGAAGAGTAGAATCACATGTAATTTTTTTTTCCAACACTTTTTGAAGACGACATCTTTTGAATGTTTCCTTGTCAGTTTGAAAAATTTCTGGCAGTGGCCTCACAAAGCACGTGCTGTTTTGGCTTGTTGCTGGGTCACACATTTATTCCCCTACCTTAGTTGAATGGCATGCAAGATGCTGAATTTGAAAATACAAACATTTCCTTTGCTAATTTAGGTGAAATTTATTCTTTTGAATGGTATAAGATAATAATTATACAAAAATAACTATAATAGTAATTATTTGACAGAATCGAATGATTCTAAAAGGTCATTTTCCCTTGCAATTGTTGATATATTTTATGAAACTAATATGTTTGTATTTTCCAGAAGAAGTTGTTTTGATGATGAACACGAGTTGTAGCAAGAATACAATCATCTTCGTAACAAAATTTTATTGCTATGTGAATATACAAATTGTTTAAAAAAAAAAAAAAATAATAATAATACTAAGATTGATGTACACTCATATACTTTGTTTTAATTGTATTATCACAATGCGTAATTTCCAATATGTCTGGATTGATTCATGTATACAATACTGATTGCTTTAATGTAAACATATATTATTATAGTGCGACCACGTTTCCTACGACTAGCAGTGAGGCCGAGTCCAAATGTTTAGAGGGATGCAAACTTGGCCGAGAGAAAGTTTTTTGGCAAACATCCAGTTATTCGGTGTTCCCTTATCGCTTGTTTTCTCCCATTCACCCCTATTTTAACACTGGACTCGTTCAATCCGCACTTGCGCAGAGGCTTCCATGGTCGCAAGAAATGTGGTTAAAGAATAGGCTGTTTTCTGAATATATATTTGCAAATATTTTGTTTTGTATTAAAGAAGAGAGAGCAAATTTTTGTGTCAAGCGAGAGAGATTTTTTTTTCTTCTGGGTAACTGGTAGAAATGTGTGGGGTAATTTCATACATCTAACTGCTTTGGATTTAATTCTTTAAAATTCTGAATAATATTTTAGTACATTTTGCATAAGAAATAGGTTTTAAAATAAATTAACTTTATTTTAAATTATGTATTTGTTTGTTGAAATAATTTGTATTTTAGTTCTTTAATCGAAGGATTAATTTTAATATAGATTAATTATATATACCTTCTTAAATATGTCTTTCATATATCATAATTTCACTTATTTTTAAATGTGAATGTAACCCCCCCCCCCCCCCAAAAAAAAAAAAAAAAAAAAAAAAAAAAAAAAATTAGAATGTAAATATAACTCTTTAAATAAAATATAAACTTAAAATTCATACATTTTAAAAATCTACTAAAAGTTGTCCTCGATTATTTTAAAAATTCTTATCGGACTGCAGAATATTTCTGATGCAAAAGGTCTTTAAAATTGCGCAACGTAAATGTAATTATTTCATTTAGTGTTTTGCAATATCATAAATCAAACCATACGTTCGACTTATCAAATCTTCACGCGCCGGGTTAATGTTATCTAAAATCGTTTCAAAAAATTCAAAATTTCCTATTTGATAAACATTAAGACAAAGAAATCTTCATTTGGCACTTTTGGCTGACATATTTGCAGCGCTACCATATCTGACGACAGAAAATGGAATGTGAATCATGCTCGCTTGATGCCTTGATCACTCTCAGTCTAAACATTGTACTAGTCAATACATAAGTTAATTTGCTCTTTCCCCCATTTCATTATAACGGTTTCATTGTCTGTGACGAGCCTGGAATTTATTATTAGATCTTATTGAAAAGACTATTTAAATTGCAATAAATCAAATTTGCAAATGAACGAGGTGTCTGATATTATTTGTGGGGATTTAAAATTATTGTATACGCATTGTACTCATAAACTAATTCATCATTTGCAGATTAAATAATCATCTTAAAAATTAATAAAAAAACATCTCTACAAGGAGGCTTCTGAAATGTAGAAGAAATAAGCACCGTCGGAATGTTCATAACGAAGATATTTCCATTTTGTCTGTGGTCATTTAAATTTAATAATAATGCAAAGAAGCATCAGTATATACTTTAGTGTCGTATCATATTATAGATATGGGGATCTTAGTTATTAGTGAAATTTTTGGACGTAGCTTTTTTTTTTTATATGTTTTTACACGTTTTGCGGCGAGATGAATCTAAAAGCCACAAAACCGATATTACATATGTCTGTGACTTAGTCATTTCATAAGTTATTGTGTTGGTTTGTCAGACCCTGACACATTATTTCATGAAGGAAACATTTCAATGAGTATAGAGGAACTGTAGAATACCATTAATACTACTGGTAATAACCTGTAGGTTAAGAACATTCAAATTAATAAACTTCGTTCGGTGTCCGGAATTAAAATTTTTATTAATACGGGAGAATGATTTTGCCTTTATTATTTATTTTACAGTTAAAGATGTCAAATTCTATTTTATTTTGTGACAATTATTCTTTATAACAACAACATGAAACGTTGACTAAGGACATTCGCATTTAAGAATTTCACAAAAGACTTGCAATTTAAGATTATTTTTTTAAGTGAAAAAAAAAATAGGATTTATTTTATTTTATTTTTATTTTTTGAGATTTTCTTATTAATATATGATAGGTTATTTTGCAAATTCGTTTAAATATAATGACCAGCGAAGCGCTGTTTGTCTTCTAGTATAAATACATAAATTAAAAAAAAAAAAAAAAAAAAAAAAAAAAATCCGTTAAATTTATAGAAATAGAACTATATTTTATTTTAAAATGTTCATCTTGATTACATTTGCAACTTTCATAATGGAATAGGCGTATGCAATTTACATGCATAAATGGAAAAATAAAAGGCATAAAATTCTGAGTAAAGTAAAAAACATTAATTATACTAAATACAATAATGGTGAAACATACAATAAAGATGAAAAATACACAGAAAATCCAACGCTAACAACAACTAGATACTTACACACTTAAATAAACCTATTTAAATTCGTTTTGAAATACTATTTAAAAAGATTAAATCAACTCTATGTCAAATACATGCATTTAGTTTTTCTGGAATATTCTGCAGAAGAAAGCAAATGGTATCTCTGAATCTAATATGCATATTTATTCAAGCATTAAATTTCCTTTTCGAAATGTTCAAATAATAAACAATGTTAACGCATAATAAACGAAGAATGCTCAAGAAATATAAAATATTTTTAATTTTCTAAACAATTTCACAAATTTTACGCGCGGAAATAAATTCTTTCTAGTTAAGTATGCAGCATTTTTATTTTTATGTATATGGTGAAAGACAAAATACGAAAGAATGACGAAGAAAATATTTTAAAGTTATTCTCGCTTACTTCTAGTTAAAGAGATGTAAAGCTGGAAATGTAAAAATGTATAATTGTATGTGAGAATGCGCTTTGTTTGATATTATTACTTAGAACTTTGCATTTTTAATGAAAAATGCATTATATGAAAAATTAAATTTTTAAAATATGGTAAACCGGAAAAATGAAAAATTTTAAGAGAAAAATTAAAATTTATCTGAATGTTTTTATTATTAAAAACGTCATGCATGCATAATACCTTTTAGATTGAACGGTTTATTTTGTAAAGGGGTGTATTATGTAAAGCAGAGATTATTTTTATCTATATTTTATTAGAAAACTGACGTTTAAGATAGAAAATTATTTGTATATATATTTAATTTTTTGCTCAGAGTGGAGTGCAGGTTACCATTGAAAGATAATTTTTTTGGAGGAAAATTCAAATCGAATCAACATCCAATATCAAATCTCTAACTAAAATTTCTTACATTTATACCGTTCAAGTAGTTTCATATAAAACCAGATTTCTGCTTTTTCAGGCAAAACTAGCAGTGGCTAACTTTTCTGATGAAGATGATAAAGGAGGCTGTTTTCCATCTGAAAAACAAACAAAGACCTAAACTTTTTTTAAAAACCATTTCAGCCATTTCCAAGTAATCAAAATTTATCACGTATTTTTCCTAGGTGGAAACCCTAAAATCCCTAAAATCTGCCATTTCTGGATTATTGTACATTTCATCTTTTACTACAAGTCTATTTATTTCTTTCAAAGAAATGTATTTTGTTACTTTTTTTTTTTTTTCAAACATTTTATTAGATTTTTAATATAATATTGAATAATAATTAGTGTTAAAGTTTTATTAATAAAACGATGCCCCAATGTAATATTATCTCGGATGAAAAAAAAAAAAAAAAAAAAAGAAAAAGAAAGAGAAGAAGTAGAAGAAGTTTTTTACGATTTAAAGATTTCTGAGAATGCCATTTTTTTTTTTTTATTTAGTTCTGACTCAGTAAATGATTATCTTTCTGATTGAGTAAATTCGCCAGACGAAACTTCTGAACATAGAAGCAATAGATTTGCGAAAATATTCCTTCCTGTGAGGTAGAGTTTTAGAGAGATAAAGTTTCTAAGAACTGTTATTAAAAAAAAACTATTCCCAAGGGTGGTAGGGAGCAGAACGTAATTTCACAAAATCCTATATATCCCCCTCCTCCACTCCCCCCCCCCCAAAAAATTGCGATATTCCTAAATTGTATGTTTTAAAATTTAACAAGAACCAATACCTCAAAACAGATTTCCAGAAAAATACTATTTCACATACCTCCACGTATGAATTCAAAATTTCATTTCTATATGCTGACTCAAAACGACCGTGATGATTGATTCTATGTGAGACTGGATCAGGAAATTTGGCGTGAAGCTTTTCTTGTGTGTGAGTGCTTCATCGTCACTAATTCGGGGTTTAATTATAAAATTTTAAGGTGGATAAGTACGTTTGCAAGCATACGTAAGCTCTAATTTACGCCAGAGTAAATAAATTTCGCTTGAGGTGACTAGATTCGAATACGAAAAGAAAATTTTAGACGACATTTAAATTTTCAAGTTTAAAGGTCGAGAGAGGAATATATATATATATATATATATATATATATATATTAGAAGAGGGTGTGATTTGAAGAATACACATTTTCCAGTAAAAATCTACCAAAAATAGCAAAAAAGATTTAGAAAAGGCTAAACGTTTTCTTGAAGATTATTCCAAATATCTATTTTAATTTTAATTTGGGGATTTTAAAATTACAGGTAGAGTTACGATGGGGTAAATTCGAGAGTTCTTTTCTTGATTTAAATTTGCCCTAGTAAATGTATGGGATCAGAGTTTACAAATGTGACGTGCGGGTTGGTTATGTGCATTCAACGCTTGTGCACCCAAAACCCCATCCTTCTAGCACCGGTGTAGGACTGAGGGGAGAGGGAAACACCTTTTCAAGCAAATCTATTTAAAATTATCTTCGGAAAGCGAATTTTTGGTGTGTTGGTAGGTTATGTGTACACAACTCACGCAATAAATGTATTTTGAAAAATAACCTCACTTTCCTCCATTAGAACAAAGGGCGATCAATGTATTACCATGCGTAACTTTGCTCCAAATTATTATCTCAGAAAGGCAATTTTTTTGTGTACGTGTAATTTATTTGTACCCATCATAGAATATAAAGTAATTTTCCATAAAAAAAAAAAAAAAAAAAAATCCCCGGTTTGAATCGGGGGCTAAATATACGTTTTCAAGACTAACGTTGTTCGAAATTGCTTGAGGATGTGCGTTTCCATGTGTGTTTTGATTTTGTGTATCCATCATGCACTAAAATGTGGTCATGAATTTGCATTTCCCCCCTTTTTATTCAAGGCTGAGGTTGCAGGTTTAGATTCGTTTCAAATTATCTTAGAAATGTTATTTTTAATTTGTAGTTTTGCTTTCATGTATAGGAATTTATTGCACTTACTTTTGTGTCTGTAAACTTAAAATGGTTAGGTGGAGAAGGGCGCACGAAGCGCGCGTCACTACGCTAATGATACTGACTACATTCAATCAATTATTTGTTCAGACATTTAATTCGATATTTCTATGTAATGATTTTAAAAGTTTTTTTTTTTTTTTTTTTTTAACTACAGTTTATTAAAAATAATAATAATAATAAAATTTAAACTTTATAACTTTTAGATTATTCCGTAATAGAAATTTACTAAATCCTTATTTACATAAAAATATTTCATAAAAAAAATTCTAATTCTAAATCTGCACAACAAAATAATATTTCTTCTGATAAATTTCTTATAATAAATATTTTTAGCGCTGCGAGTCATAATTTAGTTTAAAGCTTTTGGCATAAGTTCAAATATTTATTTTTTTCAGTATTCATACAGTTTAGTTTGTTTATTTTGTAAAAGTTGTGTTTATATTTGTATTTATTATATGTAATTTAAAATTATGTAAAGGATTTTGTTTAGCAAAATGGAACATACATTTTCTATATTACTGACAGTTTAACTTTATTATTTCATTTTGAATTAAATAACTTATTTTATTACTCGCTCTCTCTCTCTGTGTGTGTATATATATATATATATATATATATATATAAATAATTTATTACAAACAAATGTTTTAAAAGTTGTTCTATGGCGATAAAAAAATATATTTCTTTCGATCGACATTATATCACTTACATTTTGTGTGAAAAATCCAGTTTCTAAAATGCAATTTCAGTATTTTGATAATTCCAAAATATAAAAACTATAAACTTTATAATTCCCTTAAACATGACTATCATGGGATAGAATTAAAAAATCAATTATAATTTATATATATGTAAAACGGAATTATGTAAACATATGTTTTTTTTTTTTTCTTAATATCCGTTACGTCTTATTATTGTCGGGAATATTAACCCCGTTCATTCTTCTGCTTTCAGAACAAAATGCCTTTCCATACAGACTGGCGCGTGCCTCTTTTTCGTGATTGCAACACTCTTTCGATTTGAAATGAGATGCTTTCGAGAAAGGTGCTTTTTAGAATCAGAATCAGAACAGAACAGGACCTTGAATAGAGAAGGGGCTATGTTAAGATCGTCTTGTTTACAGACGCTCCGGTCCTAGAACAGAAAAGACCTTGAACGGAGATGGGGCTACGTTAAGATCGCTGTGTTTACAGACGCCCCGGTCCTAGAAAAGAACTATTAAATCAATTAAGAACTAGAATTAACATTTTTGAACATTTATAAACTAATCAGCATTTAAGAACTTTAATATTAAGATTTAGTTTAATTACCTATCTGTAAATAGTTTTTGTTTCTGTTTTCGTTTCGTCTTACGTGTATGCTAAAAAGTATTAAAATTCTGTTTTCACATTTAAGCAGTGCTACGTTCATCAAGTTTCTTTAATGAATAATAGCTGCCACATTCCACATCCGGACCTTTGGATTAGAAGTTTTCAGGTGAGACCCCATCCATATTTTATTATTTAAGAAGTGAATATATTTTAAAAGTATAAATATTTTATTAGAAAATTTAAGAATGTGAGAAAAAATTAAGATTTGAAATATGCTGTATCGGGTCTGTAAGAAGAAGAATTAAGTTTTAGATCAGAAGATCTGGTACAGCAATAAATATAGTAAGTTTATTAAACTTCTTTTACTCTAGATTGATATATGTATTCCTGTATAAAATAATTTATTAAGAATTAATCTTTAAATAGTAGGTGAGAACATAATTAGTTGGCATATGTTAATAGTTTTAATGCAGCTTCTACTTACAGCCCCAATAAAAGTAAAGCATTGTCATTTTACTAGTGGAAGTTATTTGTATATGAACACCAGCTGGGGTAATTTCAATCTTTTTGGAAGAGCCATGGAGCAAAAAAAAAATATTTCTTTATTATTCAGATTAAAGATTATTTTTTTTTATCGTGTAATCGTGCGTTTTTTTAGCTGAGGCGTGGTTGATGTTGATTTTTGAAATAGAGAGTAGCTGTGTCCATGCACGTATCAGAATCTGTATTTTCTGATTTTTAGGATTCTGCACGGAGAAAAAATTCTAACAGACATCTAGAATCCATAATTGTGGTTCTAGAAAAAGTAGTTCCATGTCATTTTTCTAAATTGTAGTCCCTTTGAAAGCGAGTTTTATAAACCTCTATTAGAATTCTAGAGCGTTTTCCAATATTCTCGAGTGTAAAGTTATTTTAAAACCTCTGCAAATAAAGGAGAATGCAGGAGGCGGGATTCAGCAACAATAATCTTGTTTTATTACCCAATATTCTCGAAATACAAAAGATTCAGAATATTAAGAATATTGCTTTACCATCTAGAAATGTGTAGACTAGAAATTCTCGATCATTTCGTCTATTAAGTTTATTGGTGTGCCTTATGCGCATAGCTCTGAAATAAATATTTCTAGTTAAGGGATTTAGAAAATAACCACTTATTTATCCTAGATGACGGCGGTACATGTATTTTTCTCAGTGTGGGGTATCCCATATTATGTTGACTATTACTGTGAGGATAACTGCCATACTTAGATATGGGCCGGTTGGCATAGCTAGCCCAGATTATTAACAAAAAAAGGGGGGAAGGAAGTCACATAGAACACAACTAAAAAATCAAGGGTCTCCTAACTACCATAAATACAAAATAAATGACTTTGTTTAGATCAAATACCAATTGCATCAGTACCTTGGAATGACCTTGATGCAATGAGAGTCTCATTCAGTGTGTCCACCAGAGTTAAAAGGAAGGCAATAATAGATATGACTAGACAAGAATGATTCAGTTTTGTATGACCAAAATAAAATTTTGTAACAGTTCAACACACCTGTTCAAATAAGTGAGTGTACAATTCTTACAGTCTTGGTTAATTTCAAACAGTGAGCTCATTCTATTTGAAAAGCTATAGGTAGCTATAATAATAAGCATAATTTATTTTTCTTGATGAATTCTCTGTTTGTTTGAACATTTAAACGAGAAATTTTTTGGTCAAACATTATTTTTAGTATTTTTTTTTTTAATAGATGTTTTTCCTCAAAAATTACCGTATTCTGCCTAAATATCCGTATTCGTGTCACGTTACGCCAACTCGTCTCTACCGGTGTGCCAACTAGCCCCGCACCCAGGGTAATGTTGCATAGTTGCAAGCTGTTAGAAAAGTATTTTTTGTGTGTTGTTTAAAAACTTGTTTAATTGCTTGGTTATATAGTGTTTTGTACCCAAAGAGCTATGTATTCTACCAGAATTTCTCTAAATATTGCCGCCAAAACCAAACCAAAATCTACGCTAACTAGCCCCAGCATCCCTTATTAATATCAGCGACATAGTGTACGAATTATAAATGTACACAACATAATAAATATAGCTCTTGTGCAATAAATTAACCGAAACATCAAACAGTAATATGTTCTTTTTTTTTCTTTTGAAAAAGAAAATGTTTGTTTTTCTTTTTCTTTTGCCTATGAAAATGTCTTTTTTAATAATACGACAAAAAAATCAAAATTGTAAATGAAGTAAAAAATCTCATTGCGGATAATATATAATGGGCTAAAATACATTAGAATTTAACTTTTAATGTCAAATTTTTAAAATTGTAGTATGTTTTGTATTAATTTTTAAAAATGTCCTCGTATTTGTGAATAATTTCAGCATGCACTAATTATAATTCGTTTTACTGGTTAGATTTTATTTCGATAACTCCAGGTGTTTTATCGTTATATAATAAAATATGCCTGTAATCGAGAAATAATTTTATTCAAGAATCAGTCTTAAATATTATTAAAATTTAGTGTTCGAATTGAATTTATTTATTTATTTATTTTTTATTTATTTATTAGTTCATTTCTTAAAGTAATATTTTATATAGGTATAAAAATACTAAAATTCACATATATAAGAAACAATGCCAAACCATCATTTGAAAAATATATAAAAAAACAATTTTTCTGATGTTTTAAAATTCCAAAAATAAAGAAAGTGGTAATTATTTTTTTTATCAAAATTTAAGAATTAGCTGATATTATTAAGTTAATTGAAATAAGAAAACATATAACGTATCTTCATGTACATTTAGCTTCATTATGAAATAAAAATTATCATAGAGCAAGCCATTACAGTTATACGAGCTGATCGCGTGCAATCTGTGATTAAGAGAAATACGAAGAGCTTATTTCTCATCAAACAATGAGTGATTGATTGCAAACTTAATGGGATTAATAATTGAACAGCTAGTAGAAGAAAAACCTGTATTCCCCTATCTAAGGGTAATTTTCCGAAGAAAAACTGACGTTCATTTATGGTCATTTTCGTTATTCTTAGAAAGTACGTGAGAAATTTTAAATTGCTGAATTGATTAAGAGAGAAGCTGTAATTATGTAAATTATTATTGTTATACTTTTCTTTTCTTTTCTTTCTTTCTTTCTTTTTTTTTTTTTTTTTTTTTTTTTTAATACCAACTATGTGAAAAATCCCGAGCTGGTTATCAGCCAAGGTAGCCCAGTGGTTAGAGCATACGCGCGTTAAGCGGAAGCCCCGGGTTCGACCACGTAATTGGAATAAAAAAACAGCCTTCCACTCCAATCTATCAGAAATTAACTTTAATTATATTAAAAATGAAACACGTTTTAAAAATGCGGGAAAAAAGTGTTGGGTATATAAGTGATATAGATAACCCAATAAATCAAATATATATACATAGTTTTAAAAATACCGTATATCCGCAGTTATCCGAGCCTCGATTAACCTAGGTAGTCTCGGAAACGCCACGTACTGGAAGAGGCATAGCTTTTGAAAAATGGCGGAGATAATTTTGACAAATTTTACTATTTTTTATTTTTATTTTACTACTTTTATATACTATTTTACTTTTATTTTGTAATTTATATTCATATGTATGTGTTGCATTGCATTTTTAACTGAATACATTTAAGTATGTAATGTATGTATAATTTTACTTCATTAACTACGTTTTGATCCATTTTAAACTTTGAAGTATGTTTTCAACTAGACTACTCGAGTCCATGTTATCCGAATTTTCGATTATCCGTGGAAACTTCGGTCTACATTACCTCGGATAAACGGCGTTCTACTGTATCTGAGTCATATAGACAGTAGAGTTTCTTCAAACCAGACAAAGTCATATATTTTTAAAATGTAGTTTCTAAAAATATGTATGCCAGATCTTATTTAAGCAGCATTTTTACTCTGTTTTGCATGTGTATATACAAAAATTAAACTATTGTTTTAAATTTCGTAATCACCGTACAAAGTCGCACATCGTGAGTTCTTGTAAGAATATTTTTATATATTTTTCCTGAAACAAAAAAAAATAAAAAAAAAAATATATATATACATATATATAAACATATTAACATAATAAGTATGTTCTTAAATTGTTGTTACATTTTTGTTACAAATGTAGTTTGTTTTATTTAAGTAAAAAAAAAAAAAAAAAAAAAAAAAAAAACGTTGTATACCCCAATGGTGTCCAATCCGCGGGCGCCGTATAGTATTTTGCGGCCTGCGAGGAATTTAACGCTATTTAAAATTTGAGATCTTAAGTTAACTATTAAGAAATTCGTTTTGAATTTTCAATGTGAAAACAACCTTCAATGGTTGATAAATAAGCAAACAACACTCTCTTGCCAAAATATATTAGTAAATGCATTATTAATACTTTTATTATAATTTTTATTGTACAGTCATGAATTTTTGTTAATTTAGGAAGAAAATAATTTGATGTGAATGTAATTTGGTCTAAATCTTTAACCTGTCTTCTTTCGAAAAATGTATGTACGTACACTATTTATACGATTCACACAAACAAACACATTCATACAAATATAAATACAATGCGGCCCTACTGAAAAAATAAAAATAGATTTACAATGTGGCCTGCGAAGTTTTTCAAGTTGAACATGACTGGTATATACAATTTATTATTATAATTGTAAATATTATAATTAGTAAATCAAGTTATTGAATATTGAAGAGTGTATATTGGAAAAAGTGTTATTTTACAAATAGTGCTCACTATTTCTTTTAGAAATTGCTATAAAAGTTTTTTTTTTTTTTTTTTGGTTAATGTTAAAAGTAAAACTTTATTTATTGGAGAGTGTGAACTTGATTTTATATAATAGTGCATATTGAAATTAATAATGTCATAAAAAATGTATTTTAAAAAATGATTATTGATAAAAATATCTTAGCTGGAAATAATATTTTATTAAAAAAATAATAATAATAATAATAATAATAATAATAATAATAATAATAACAATAAAAATAAAATAAAATAAAATAAAATAAAATAAAGTATTGCGTTGAAAAGAATGTTTATGCATACTTTCTTTATACTTCAATGTAAATAACTTGGATTAATCCACGTATTTCTTTAAAAACATGTTTCGGCAGAAATGCATTTCTTTTCGCCTACAGTTACTGTCTAGGGAGCCATTTGAATCTAAAATATGTTCTTTCGTTTATTTATTTTTTTTTCTTCTGAAAATATTTTGTATAAATCTGAAACTCTCTAAAATAATGTTGTACGAACAAAATTTAATATGTTACATTTTCGATGAAAAAATTAATTTTAAAGACTGATTATAACCTATTAATAATATATTTTGATACATCTCTATATTTAAAAGCGTTATTTTCATACATTTAAATGCCAGTTTTGGTTTCATTTTCCAATTAACACTGTGGAATGCATGGATTAAAAGCCTGCTATTTTAACAATAAATATTTATTTATTTTATCAGAGCTTCCTGGAAAACGGAAATATTGTATTATCGTTTAAATTCTGAAAAAAAAAAAAAAAAATCAATTATAATGGATTATTATTTTTCATATATTATACGCATTGCAGGTATTTTTGTATTAAAATGATTATAGCATAGTGTGGTCAAATTTTAGACATTATATATATATATATATATATATATATATATATATATATATATATATATATATGAAGCTTATTTCGTCTCATTTTATTGATGGATGCATTTCTATAAATGAAGCAAAATTTTTTTCTACAAAAATAACGGTGTTCCAAATGCGTAAAATATAGCATCCATATGAAAAAATTTACATAAAAATATTTATTTTTTTCTATTCAAAAAAGACATTCCGTACTTTATTATGTTTCATTATAATCCTATGCATATTTTATTCAAATTTAGTCAATGTTTTTGTTCATATTTAGATAGATTTTTATGAGCAATAATATAATTTTTAGGTATAGTACACAGTCGATTGACAGATGACAATACCGCCTTCCAGGTGGCTGAAAAATTAAATCCCCACCGTCATTTAATCAGTGTCAGGTTACAAATCTCTTTCATCATATTTATGATGGAAACAATTTTTAGTCTTATAAAATTTGTGTCGTGGTCATTTTTTCCCTACTATATAAATATAAGCGGAGAAATACAAACCCAACCATATTAAGGCAAATGTTTATGTACTTTATATTATCGTTATTGTTACAAAGCCAGACAAAATTTAGAACAAGACAAAAGCAGAAAATTATTATGGAAATCCTCATATTCAATGTCAAAATGAAATATATAATATTTATATATATTCCTTTTTAAATAGAAAAAAATTCATAATATCTAGACAATTTTGAATTACAGCTTTAGTATACGACCCTTTTTATTCCTTTTTTACAATCTTAAATCAGAATCGACGTACCCCAGTCGGTAGAGTGCCGAGATCGTAATTGGAAGATTGCGGGTTTGGTTCTCGAGCCGGCCAAAGACCGTCATGGACACTAAAGGTGGCTGATGCACGTAAAATATGTCGTGGCCGCAATATTCTCCATGTTCCCATCAAAATTATACCTCTGGGAACCACCGAAGCGGGGGAGCCATCCCCTTCGTGTAGGACCAAAACTGTGGTAGCATGTCTCCGGTACATCCGTAGGGGTGCGTCACAGACCGTCGCCAATTATCCATAGCGCAGTAATGGTGCGACGTCAAACACAACCTACCTAATTATCTACCTACCTACAACCATGGATCATTTTTTAATTTTCCCGTGCAAGAAAATTATTTTTTCTAAAAGTAGAGAAAAAACTTTGATATTTATTTTCATTCTTTTTTACATCCATGGTTTCGGGCCGCGGTAACCAAGTCGGTAAAACGCCGAGCACGTAATTGGAAGATTACCGATTCGATACTTTAGCCGGCCAAAGACCGTCCTGTACACTGATGATGGCTGGTGCACATAAAATCTGTCGTGGCCGCAAAGTCCTCCATGTTTCCATCCACACTATACCTCTGAGGATAACCAAAGCGGGGGGGGGGTACCCTCAGTGAAGGATCAAAATTGTGATGACATGTATTTGTGTATTCCAGACCGTCGCCAATTTCCCATAGCCCAGTACTGGTGCGACGTTAAATCCAACCTACCTACCTACTTACATGCGTACAACCATGGATCACATTTAATTTTCTCGTGTCAAATGACTTCATGGCAGAAGAACAACGTCACTGGGAGAAACTTTTTTTCAAAATGGCAAATAGAGTACCTTTATAAACTTGTCGTTTTTAGTTAATAACTTCTTTAATTAAAATGATAGAAATTTCTAAGCAGCTGAAATATCTTCCTCGGAGTATTCGGAACACATTAATACCTCTCATGTCTCGAAGGACCCTGCCCTCCATTAGAAAATGATATCGCAGACAAAAAAAATTGACACCAGTGAGAGTAATTTTTTTTTAATATATAGAGAATACATTAACTTTCTAACGGTGTTGTTAATAATTGTATTAAAAAATGTTTTTTTTTTCTTTTTTCAATTTAACTATTAATCAAATATTCGTTAATATATTTAACCACCATTTCAGAATACTTTTCTTTCGATTTAATGAATAAAATTTTCGCCTGCACTTTAGTTCATAATGAATTGCCTGACGTATTAAAATGTGAATTTCATCCTTCAATTTCGCCCCGCATTACAGTATATTATACTAAAAGCTTTCATAAATTTCTCTTTGTTCTCTAAAAATTATGACAAATTATAAAACTATACATTTAATAAAGGAGTCTAGAAAAATTGATTTTTTAAGGATGTAATAATGAGATTAATCTATAAAATGCTTATG
This sequence comes from Salticus scenicus, assembly GCA_963930645.1. Taxonomy (NCBI): domain Eukaryota; kingdom Metazoa; phylum Arthropoda; class Arachnida; order Araneae; family Salticidae; genus Salticus; species Salticus scenicus. The sequence goes on along the minus strand of OZ005656.1, from coordinate 221,609,118 downwards.
AAAATTATCCTTTGACGTCTCATGACATATAAATTCAAAGAAGTGTGTCACTCGACTATTTTTTATTATTTTTATACTAGTGTATCTCTCAGGCACATGTGAGAGATGTTTAAAACACCTTTTAGTTTTTCTCTACTATTAACCTGTGATTTTATACAGGTCATTAAAAGTCGTTCTCCATGTCAATAATGGGATTATTAGGCCTTTATATTTTAGCACAAATCTCTATGAATTAAATTTATGAGTGCTAGTTTTAAATAATAGCATCATAGTACAAAGGCAAAGGTGTCCCATGCTTTATTGTACTGCTGTAACTTAATACCAAAAAATATATAAATAAATAAAATAAAATAAGTCAAATGTTAAAGTCAAATGTTTAATTTTTATTAATTTCGATCGTGATTAACTATTCTAGGCAAATAAACTAAATAATAAAATATCACAAATTTTTATCTCTGGAACCAAACTAATGACAAAATTTAAGTGTTATTGTGTGTATTTCAATGCTTTATAGTTTCCAGGTCTCTGAAATGTCAGGAAAATGTCATTTTTATGATTCTCATAAACCAAAAGGGCATGAATAATAATAAAAAAAAAACTTTGTCAAGATAAAATAACAGTTGCTTTGAGCATCTCTCACATGTGCCTATAAGGGGACGCAAATATCAAAAGAAAAAAAAATAGTTGAGCAACATATTTCCTTCAATTTATATGGAATGACCCTAAGGTGATGTATGATGCATGGTTACAGATTACAGTGAAAAGAAAATCGTAAAGCTTTCTTTTCAAATCTATAAACAGTTTTTTCATGTTCATCAGTATCAGGATTTGAGTGATATTTTGACGGCTCAAAGGCAGCTTCCATAATTTTCCAGATAAGCACTTACCAACAAAATCTGACACCCGAAATCAACGCTAGATGGATCCAAAAACAAAAATAGTCGTGTCAAGAAATTGTTCTAAAAGTTCATTAAAATGTATGGTCATAAAATATTTATAAAATAAACTTCCTTTTACCAAAGTCGCAAGAGCATTTTAGAGATAAATGGTGCAGTATGGTACACAAAAAAATAAGGCATACAACATCGATAAGTATACAGCAGATCACAACTTAAACATACTTCATGCATTTAGAAACACCGAAATAAATGCAGGCAGGGGATAACTAAAAAAAAAAAAAAATAATAATAATAAAAAAAAAAGAGAGAGAGAGAGAGAGTATAAAAGTTAAAAATGTGTAATTTTTTTTACAATGAAGATAAAGTAATTTTTTAACATGATCTTATACAGTACACTTTTTTAACACAGTTGCAATTTACATTTAAACTTATATCCTATACTTAAACTATTATACGATGTTGGAGTTCTTTAGGACACCCATATATATATATATATATATATATATATATATATACATACATGTGTGCGTGTGTGTGTGTTGCCGTGAAAGACCAAAGTCTGGAGAATGTAGACATTCACAAAATTTCAAAATTCACATAGTCGTTTGGTGTATGTCCGAAATACTAAATTAAATATCCTTATTTCTCAGGGAAATAAGGATAATTATCCTGTTAAATATCCTTATTTCTCACTTACACCGGTGAATGTCGACATTCACCATACGCTGATGATGAATGTGGAATAAAAATATTTTTTCTTGCGCTTTTAAATCATTTTTTATTATTAAAACATAACATGATATATGCCAAAATAGCAGAAATCTTAAGTAATCAAGCTACGCGCGTTCTTAGTTTTTTTTTTTTTTTTTTTTTTTTTTTTTTTTTTCCACTTTCGCGATAGTGATTGCTGAGAACCGAGTTACCTGCGTTCTCAGATTCATGCACAGCAATGTAGGGGTATCCTGTGATTTTTTTTTTTTTTTGTTCTTTGCGCGACATCGACATCGTTTCGACCACCGAAGCATGTCTGTTTTTTTCGACATAAACCGGTGATAGTCCGAATATATAAGAATATGATCAAATATTTCGGACATTCACAGTAACATATATATATATATGTGTGTGTGTGTGTGTGTGTGTGTGTGTGTGTGTGTGTGTGTGTGTGTGATATACGTATACATAGAGACGGATATACATATCCCTTTTGCCACATTTGCATAAGAAGACTAGGATTTGTGTTTTTCGAGTTTTGAGGACGAGTTAATGCTAGCAGCCGACACAGGTATTAAGAAATAATATATATTTCGTTTATTAACAGAAGAAAAAAATACTAAAAGCAGAAAAAAAAATACATGCTTTCTATATGCCTACAGTGAGGAAAAACATGAGTCAAAAATACACACACACACACACATATACATATATATATATATATATTAGTAAGCTTAATTCATAAATCAAGGAATTGGCAAATAAGGGCATATAAAATATTATAGATACGCATTATTTTAGAAATATAAAGATCATTGCAAAAGATTGGTGCATTATCAGGGTAATAGTTAAGAACGAAAATATTATGAAATACCTTTTCAAACACTGTGCAAGATAAAATTATATATCACATGAAGAACAAGAAATAATATGAAGAAAGATTTTTGAAAAATTAAAACGAATCCTTTTAATGAAGGACTACAATATACCATACTTTTTCAAGAGGTTTGATTGAATGTTGCATGAAATTGGTGTTATTTTGTAATATTGTATGCATTTTCCGAAAATATACAGTATTCAAAGCCCAATTACACCTGAAAAGACAAAGTAAATCTTTGCAAATTCACGATTGAAAAAAAAAAAAAAGTTGAACATACATTTTAAATTTTCATTCTCTTACTTTCAGCGGGAAAAAAAGAAAAAAAAGCCCTACTAAGTGCATTATAAATTAATTTTAATAGAATAAAAGCATAAAATGCTTTATATACTTAGTCCTTAGTGCATTGTATAAGTTCTGCTTTATATATAGTGTATTATTCTTATTTTATTTTAGTTTTCTGATTAATACAGCTATATACATTTTTAGAAAGTTATTAATAAGAGAATTTATTTTTTTGTTTTTTATACTTTTATTTTACTTTCTAAAAATTTTCCTCAAATATATTTTCAAAAATTTTATGTTGAGTTTTAATGACTTCCTTTTATAGATGAAATATACGTTTTCTGTTAAATTCAAAGATGCATCTCAAAGAGTTCAGAAGAGAAGTAATTTCTTTTCTGGAGAAAACGGGTTTTATGTTTTTTTTCATTGAGAAGTTCAAGTTTCATAACACAAATAAAAACTTTCTTTTGAGATTGAAATTCAAAATGTATTCTTTTATGAATGTCCTGAAAAAATATGTATTTATTTTTTCGGAAAATAAGACAGCATATATGGTGTCCTTAAAATTCCAGTTCATCAAAGAACGAAAATATCCAGTAAATCTCTATTGAAAATTACATTAGTTTATTTTTATGAAAATAAATTAATAAATAAATAAATAAAATAGATAATTTGAATTTCGGTTAAACATATTACAGGAGATTTATACACAATTTCTCAACAAATTAAAACTTTTTTCTCTGTATTATATTAAGAAAATGCTCCATAACTATTCTCAAATCAGGTATGGGCTCTACACACTTGCTCCATTGTTTATTATTTTTTATTTTTTTTTTTATTTTTTTTTTTTTTACACAAGAAGACTTTGAGCATTTTAGTGTTATAGATTTCATGTTAATGGTCATTTTATTTTACGATTATGTGGAATTTTTTACTCAGTTTTTAATTTACAGGGCTATATTTATACATTTCAAAAAGCATTCTTTATACAAAAAGTATTCCAAAAGTATTCTTATTTATAGTATACTTATTTATAGTATACTCATTTACACTTTATCATTGCTTTATACACTTTATCCTTTAAACAAATTATTACAGCATATATTTACAGGGCTATCATAAATATACATTTCAAAAAGCAAGATAAATTTAAATAGTAAATTTTCTATTAACGTAAATATAGCAAATATCTTAAAGATTTATTTTAGAATTGTTACGCGAATAATTCTATTTTTTTCAAAACTAAATAACTCTTTATGTTACATTACGTGACTTCTACTACAGCAAATATTGCATAAAGGATATAAGATAGCCTATTAATGAAATAATGGGATACATTTTCCATATATTATTTCCATTTTTGGCCCAGTTCCATTCAAGAGGATAAGTCGTCCTCTATGACTGAGACATCTGTTGTACTAACATCTGTTGACTAATTTATTTGAACCATATTGTATATGAGTTCTTTTCAGTCAAACAAAAAACTCAGATTTGAAAGATTTTTTTTTTCCGTTTCACGTTTCATTCTTCCTTTCATTTCAGTTTTTTTTTTTCTTAGACTTTGTATTTTTGATGATGTTAAATCCAAAACGGATTTGAATTTTTGTGCATCACACATGGCCTTTTCTTTGCAAAATTGCAGAGGCTGGTAAATGAAAATCCCAAACATTTTATTATATTAAAACAACATATTGTTTCCATAATTAAACAAACAGTTCCTTATAATTTATTTAACATTCAGCGTTCAATCTTTTTGCTTGTGAAACCTTTTCTAACACTATTCTTTTTTATCCCTTCTACTAAACCCATATCCCTACTATTTTAAATTATGAATATTTTTTTCTGATTTTACTTCAATAACTATATATATATATTTAAGTAATAAATAATGATTAATCAGTTTTATAGAATAAATAATAAGATACCAGATTCGATTATTTCTCGCTAAATTTAACAGATATTAGACATTAGGAAAATGTCTAAATGTAATAGAATTTTTTTTATTGTTTTCTACTGTTTGAACGAGTAAAATTTTATAACAAAAAGATGAAACTATCGTACGCAGTTTTTGATTGCAGATCAGTGCAATCTGTCATCTACATGTTTTTTTTTTTTTTTTTCTTAATACTATTAAAAAAAAAAATTCATTATTATTTTTTTTTCTTTACAAATCACTTTTTTTGCTTATTGTGTGAAAATTGTAGAGATCGCATAACTTTTATTCAAAAGAGCTATATTTTTCTCTAAATATATTCTTGATATATACAGTCGGTAACAAAAGTGTCCGGAAACCAGCAAAAATTCCTATGTAAAAAAAAGTACACTTCATACGGTTTTGTTAAATAAATCCTTATCGAATCATGTTCTTACACTGACTAAGAACAGGATTCGACAATGATTTATTTAACAAAACCGTATGAAGTGTACTTTTTTTACATAAGAATTTTTGCTAGTGTTCGGGCACTTTTGTTACCGACTGTACTCTAAACTTTGGCGACCAGAATATTTCACTGAATTTCAATACAAATTTGGCGATGTCCCTGAAATTCGAGAGCTAAATAAGTAAATCACCTTAATTTGTAAATATATGTAATTATATATATATATATATATATATATATATATATATATGTAGCACCACAAAGCACTTATTTCCTTTTATTTATTATGAAAAAAATTATTATAATAAAACATAAATAATTTTATAATTAGCGTCCTCAAATGTGTTATGATTATTTGGGCTCGTAAGGTACTTTTCGTAGACGTATGGCTACCTTAAATATACATATGTCAAGAATATTTAGCAACCAATAATGATAGAAGTTCGTAAAAGTAGGTAATGATATTCACAAGCACACAAATATAAATTTCTATCATAAGAATCAACATTTTAGTTGCTATAAAGTGTAGAAAAAATTTACTTTGAGAAATTATAAACAAATATATTCTAGTTAGCATAAAAAAATATCATTTAAATAGTTCACATTATGCATATTTTCATTCAAAAAGTGGAACTTGTAACACCCACCCATCCACACGCACACACACACACACACACACACACACACACATATATATATATATATATATATATATATATATATATACTGTACACCGATGTATATTGTATGTGCACTGATATATATGGATGACAGAAAAAACAGGACTATTCTGTGTATTGCAAACTGTTTTTTTTTTTTTTTTTTTTTTTTTTTTTTTTGTCTATTCCTTCCTATAAAAGTATGTGACAATTGTAGACACTCGTATGATCCCCGTTTTATTTAAATGTCTATAATCGCGCAGCCTATCGTCATATAGTATTTTGCGTTCGTTCGTAAATCAAGGTCTGTAACTTTTAATCTTTCAATTTGCTTCACGATTTCAGAACTAAAAATCATATTAAAATCCGTCACCACTATATAAAACAAATGAATGAAATTTAAATTTATAATTTATTTATTTAAACACGTATTTATTTTTATTTATTTAATTTTAAGAACGTGTGAAGAAAGTATACTCCATTATTTTTAATCTGAACCTTGGTTAATGGAAATCACTCTATATTTAAGACGCATATATGAAAAATGCCTACTTTGATTATTTTTATTATAACTTTTATCTAATGTTTGAATGGTGGAACGGTTTTTTCACAGGAATAGGAGACTGTTCTTTAACCTTATTATTTTGTTGTTCATCAATCTAATAGCGAACAAATGATTTTTAAATATATAAACGTTTTACAACGGTATACAATAATTATTTTAAGCCCGATTAAAAAAAAAAAAAAAGTTTTTTTTTTTTTTTTTTCTTTATGTAAAAAGATATAAATTTATTTTTCTCGAGGAGATTGATTTTTTTTTTTTTTTTTTTTTATCGGAAAAATAATGAGCCTGTAACTTTTTTCACTACCAACATTTTTTTTTCTCTTTTATTTTTTATTTTTAATTTAAAGTTTGAAGAAGGTTTTATTTAATTTCTTTTGTATAAATTATCCGTTTAATTTCCTAAGAAATCGGTTGAACAGCGTAGCTTTGTATTGCAAAATAAATGACATTGTCATGGTGAAACACAGAGTATGGTGGCGAAGTACAGTGTCTGACTACAAGCAATAGTCATAGCGTACTAAAAATAAACGTATCGGAATACCTTATCTGATTAACATGTCAGGAGAATGCGACTCTATGAGCAAAAACGGGGTAGGTATTAACTGAACGCCTAATTAGATGATTACTCCTTTGGGTGACACTTCATTTTCCATGCAGTTATATTAATTTTGTTCGAATTATTTATATTTTATTTTGTTTATTTACAAATATATTTCATAAAATAAAATGCACTCTTATTAGGCATTTTTGTATTTACAAAGACTGTGTTTCTTCTTTATATATATATATAAAGGAAAAATATATACTTCTATCATCTCCTTTCAGTTTTTACAATTTTAGGTTTTTCATTAATATTAAGTTTGAAATATTTTTGGAGTATGCTAGCCTACATATTTAGTGCTAGCCTTTGCTAGCCTTTATACCTATGCTAGCCTTTTGAAACCTGCTAGTACTGCATGGTTCTTAATAGCTGTGTTCCCATCTGCTGAAGAGTATAGCACGGCATAATTTAATTCTTTGGCTTAAATAGTGTTTAACTTTAACTATTTTTCTTGTTTATTAACATTGTTAAATATTTTTTCTTGTTGTTTATTGCATTTCACTTTCGGGTCATCTCTTGTCATAAAAAATATTATTGTTTATTGTTTTTGTATATAATTTTGTACTTCTTTGAGCGCCTTTTCTATACAAATAAATTCTGTCATTTATAGTAAATTAAATATATATATATATATATATATATATATATATATATATATTAATCGTTATTATTATTAAATGACTACAGCAATTAATGATATGCAATTTTAATTTACCGACACTATATCTATATTTTCGAAAAAGTTATATGCCAGAATTTATTGTCTACGACATTTAAGTAAAATACTCAAAGAATAAAATTATAGCTGAGATTTAATTTCCATAGAAACAATACTTGTTAATAATTATAGAATTTTTCCATAACTAAACATTTGGTATCACCAGATTGTTTTTCTTTTTAATTATTTTCAAATTAGTGAAAAAAAATAGTAAAATAATAATTAATTATGTTTATATGTTAACAAAACAATTTTAACATAATTTATTTGTTTATATGTTAAAATATGTTGATAAAACAGTTAATTTTTTTTTTCTAATCTAAAATGTAAATCTAATAGAAAGGTAGTTGAAAAAAGGTAATTTTAAAATTTATTTATTTCAAGTATTTATTTTATATTTTAAATGCACTATGTACGTAAGAATTTATAAATGAAACTTAAGCTTTCGGCAGGAAAAAAATGCAGAATTATTTAAAAATGAAAACGCAATGTAAAATAGAAATAATTCAAATCAAAGAAATAGAAATTACTAAAATATTCATTTTTTTATGTTAAGAAAAATCAATATTTAACCTAGATTTTTAAATTTAAAGCAAAATAAGTAAAATCGTCTTTAAAGAAGTGTATCCATTAATAACATCGACATGAAAATGGTAGCTCAAGGGCTTTCATGTACTCGTCTGACAGGAAAGCAATATGTGCCAAAGATTTAGCTACCCATCTGGGAATATATAAAAGATTTTCTTCAAAATTCTTAAAAAAGAGTATCATTCAGTTGAAAAAGACTTGCTACATTCTAAGTAGAGTACATAAAACGTGGGGGGACTAAATAAAATTTCTCTGCCAATGTATGTTTGTATTCGGATATACCATATCAAAGTCAGTATTTTTTATTTAAAAGAAAAAAAATTAATATTTTATAATTTAAAAATTTTATTATTAATTATTATAAAATTAATTATTATTTATTTTTAGTTATTTCAGTTTATCATAATTTATTATATATGTACATATATATTATTATTAAACAAAATTTAATAAAATACCGTTCCTTCGAGAAATAAAAATAAATAAATGCGTGTATTTTATTTAATTACAAATATCTGAATGAAAAATGATAATTAATTTTAACTAATATTAGAGCTTTTTTTTAGTTCATCATACTATAGGTATGGGGAACTTAGGTAATCGTGAAAATTTTCGACCTCGGTTTTTTGACTTTTTTTTACACGTTTTCAGGTGTGAGGAATCTGAAAATGACAAAATTTGTATGGTGTCTGTCTGTAGGGTGTCTGTTAGTGTGTCAGTGTGTCAGTCCGTTAGTGTGTCAATGTGTTAGTCCGTTAGTTTGTTAGCCTGTTAACACGATATCTCATGAACAAATAATCGCAGAGAGGTCAGATCAGTTTTAAAATATTACTTTCGACACTGGCAACCCTATTCTTTTGCAACATTCGAATTAAAAAACTTCGTAAGTTATGAGAAATTTACGATTTTCTTAACATGGGAGAAAAGGACAAAAATTCACTTAAACATGCATTAAATGGAAACTTTTTACTGTAAAAATGTCAGACCAGTTTTAAAATATCAGGTTTGATGCCGGAAGGAACATTAGTAACTATAAATGTGCTACTTTGAAAATTTCGCAAGTTATTGGAAATTTACGAGTTTCTTAACATGGCAGTATAGGGCAAAATTCCACATAAACGTGAATTTTGAGAGATATTTTCCTCGTAAAGTTTTCAGATTACTTTTGAAATATTACTTAGGACACTGGCATGAGTATTAATGACTATGAATTTTCCAATATAAAAATTTCGTAAGTTATTGGAAAATTACGAATTTCTTAACATGGCAGCACAGAGCCAAATTTCACATAAACGTCAATCTTGAGGGATATTTTCATCGTAAAGATGTCAAACCACTTTCGAAATATTATATAGGATACTGGCATGAATATCATAGACTATGATTTTTCCAATTTAAAAAATTCGTAAGTTATTTGGAACATACGATTTACTTAACATGTCAGAATAAGGCAAAATTGAGCATTTCCATTTTGAGGATCATAAATACATTAGACAACTTCAAAATTACATTTATGATATTTGTTTGAACATGATTGAATACAAATATTCTAATAGGACAATTTCGTAAATCATTCGTAATTTACGATTTTATCAACATAGCGAAATTGTAAATTTTTCATATAAATATGAATTTTGAGGATTATTGCATTGGAAATAGTATCATGAAAACTAAACAACGGAATTGACCCTGATAAAATAAATTAATAGATTAGAATAAGATATATATATCGAAGTGAACGGTAGATAGAATATTAGGCGGGGATTTCATTCTGTCACTATATCAAGCTTAGGTCAAATTCATTTCTTTTAACATGATTATAATATGTCTTATAATATGTAAAATTTATTAGAACAGAAATATGATGGGGAACTGAGCAGAGTCCATCTATGCCAACTAGTTTAATAATAAACTACATTCTATATATACCAGAATATTTTCTTTTAACGATATTTGACTAAACATTTTGGTAAATATTAAGTACAGATATGCTATTCATCAACCAAAAAAAAAAATAAATAAAAAAAATAAAAAAAATAAATAATAATAATAATAATAAAAAGTTTGCTTTAATATAGCTGTATATTTCTATTCAAGTAGAATTAACTCAGTGTTTGAAATCGACCACAAATACAGGAGTTGCAAACAAATGTAGAAGTTGTTGAATGGAACAGGTGAGTTCAACTGATGCACAATTTTACTTTGTTTGTACCAAATTGAACTATTCTTGTCTCACCATCTCCATTTCCCCCAATCTCAATTTTCCCCATGGTAAGACATGCATTTCATTTCCATCAATTTTACAAATGTACTGGTGAGATTGATATTTTAACAGACAAAATTGGGTTTTTTTTTTCCTATTTAGATTGATGAAGAGATACTTGATTCTATGAATTGTCCATTCTTGGTCTTGTTTTATGTGACCTTTAGACTTTTATTTCAGGTTTTTCTGGTTTTAAAGAAACTACCGAATGGAAGCCCTGACCTCTTAGTAGAAAACTCTTAATCCTGGAAAAATCTTTCTAATAGGCATCATTAAGTAAAATCAAACTACGCCTTTAGTATATTAGACGTATGTAAAACCTAACTATATCAACTACCCCCCATAAAGATGCCCAAAAAATGATGGAAACTACATTATATAAAAAATCTGGAAATGATATGATGTGTGTAAGTATCCACAGTTAACCACTCTTTCTAAAACCACCACAAACAGTGTATATATATATATATATATTTATATAGTTTAATGGTAATAGATATAAAATTCTGCACAAAATAGAACTTAGACAGACCTTATACTTTAACGCGTTCTCCAATAAAATGACATACAGTAGGGTACATGGTAGTTCATCCTGCTGTTTTGGTCCCGAAACTGAAGATGTTTTGTCAATTAAATCTACGTTTAGTTACTTTTTAAATATTTGCTTCTTTTCTTTTTTTAAAATATATTCATCACAGTGCAGCATCCTGATATATATATATATATATATAATGTTAAAAAAAAAAAAAAAAATACATTGAAATGATATAGTGGTACCAGTGTTTTAAATATCCAACACGATATTTTTTTTCTATGGAACAATATCACACACTTTCGTTTCTTGTAATATTCGTATTCCAATATGATATTTTATTTGAATTTATACCAGAATGTTTCATGAAATTAAGCATCATAATTCTTTGGCCTTGTAGCAGTTTTCAATGTTCTTTTACAAATAGAAAATAGATGTAAAATATTCATCCTCCTTATGATGCATTTATTATTATTATTAATATTTATTTATTTATTTATTTATTTTTTTTACATATTCCCTACTGGGAATTATGTAAGTTCTTTTTTTTTTTTTTTTTTTTTTTACTTTTAATATTCTGGATATAAAAAGTATTTTTTTTTATTATTATTATTAAGAGAAAAAGTAATTTTCACTGTGTTAGGACGTGAAGACTTCCCCAGTTACTTTTTCGCACGCAAATGGTGATGGATTTGTAACTTTTATAGCTTAATAAAAAATTAAGTTAATAATCTTCTTATTTAAAAGAGGAATTAACTACTACGTCAGAAACGCCAAAGAAAAATTATTGAGGTGCATACAGCTGTTTCGGTAGCCTAAAGCGTACCGTCTTCTGTGCAAAAAGAATTCTGAATCTGGAGAAGTGCTCGTATATATAGGAGAGGAACCAGATTTAGTTCAACCAATAGGATTACGGAAGAGGTGGGGAGTGTGGCTAATAGGAATTGAGGAATGTGTAGCTGTGTAAATAGTAGAAAAATTAAGGAAATGTGGACTGAATGTAAAATTTCCAACAATCAGACAAATAGGGAACAGCGAAATCACAATTTACAAGGTTTTTAAAAAAATTTTAAATATGAAAAGCTTCAAAGAAATCGAGTTCATGAATGGATTCAGGTCTGCAAATTCTTTTAGCTGAATTAAATTTAAAATTATGATTTTCCTCCCAGCAATGTTTAGAAATAGCCGATTTATTGGTTTCTTGTTTGCGGACGTAATTCATATGTTCTTTTAGACGAAATTTAAGACTGCGTTTAGTTTGGCCAATATATGATAAACCACACTGACAGGAAATACTATAAATGCCCCAAGAATTATGCATATCAATAGGATCTTTTAACTGAGAAAAGGTGAGTTTATTGGAAGGCGAAAATATTATTTTAAAATCATACTGTTTGAGAATTTTAGCTATGGTTTGACTGGTTTTAGAAAAATAGGGTAAAACAATACTGATATTAGATGTGACTGATTTAGTTGACGAAATACGAGGGAGTTGTAATTTTTGGATAGCTTTGTCTATAATGGAAGGGTCATAACCTCTGTCAATTGCGATGGCTTTCAGGTATTTAATTTCAGATTTCAATAAAATAGGATTTGAACAAAATTTGAAATTAAATACCTGAAAGCCATCGCAATTGACAGAGGTTATGACCCTTCCATTATAGACAAAGCTATCCAAAAATTACAACTCCCTCGTATTTCGTCAACTAAATCAGTCACATCTAATATCATATGAGTATTTAAAGTTTCATGATGCTTTCGTTAAATCATTTCCACAATTTTATATATATAAATATATCCTTGCGCAAATACTACATGATATGTATACATATACATGGATATATGTATTTGTACAAAACATAATGAAAAAAAAAAAATATATACCCCATGATGATGACCCCAAAATGCTTAAAACATAAAATATTTTGCATAAAAATTATTATAAAATAACATTTAAAGATGCTGATAAATTAAATAATACAGCAATTTACATTAGAAAGAGAAGCGAAAAAATATTACTCACATAACGACAAATATTAAAAAGTATATATACATATATTTAGTTTCATGGTTTTGTTCATTACATGCAATACCTATAAAAATAGATAAATAAATAAATAAATAAATAAAAGAGCAGCGTGGTAGGTTTGATAAATTTGCATAAATTTCGTTCATTGCACAAATTGTGGTCTAATATTCTTAACACATATATAATTTTAAAATAAAATATAGATGTTATTATTGGTATAAAATTCATTTACCAGTTTTAAAAGTTTTTTTTTTTTTTTTTTTTTTTCATAAGCATATAAGAATTCTGCACCCCTTTGCAATGGAGCATATGATATAATGTATATACTCAACAATTAATATACTATATATAATAAGATATATATAAATATAGATATATTCGTATAATAAGAGATACAGAAATAGTCTTAATGAAAGGAAAAAAATAAGATATATTGTAGATGTACATTCTCTTTAAATACCGCATGCATATTTCCTATGCATTCATAATTATCTCGCTTTCTGATAGTGTATGTATTGTATTAAATTTAGTTTTTACATTTTTAATCTTTGGTATAAATTTTTGATGAAATTTTCTTCAATTAAATTAATCATTTAAATTTATTATGTTACTCATATATTTAATAGATTTTTCTGTATTAAAAAAGAATAGCCATTTAATTAAAATTATAGCTACATTGCAGCGAAGAACTCCCAAATGTATCAATAACTTGATATAAAAACTTTTATAAAACATATATTTGTTTTTATATTGTTTATGAAAATGTATTGTATAAGATGCTTTTTTTTTACACATTTAAAAATGAAATATATTACATTATTTTGTGTTAACCAATAACATTTTTATGCAACATGGATAGAAATATATATATATATATATATATATATATATAAAGGATTCAGCTATAAGAGATTTAAAATATCTCTTATAAAAATGAACTGAATAAAAGCAATGCGAGAAATAGTGTTGAATAGAAGAACGGGTCCGACTTAATACCAATTCATAAATAAACATTGAATGAAATAAAAATACAATTCAAGAATAATCCTATAGTGATATAGGAAAAATGTTGGATACCTTTATACAATAGTTTAGGATTTGCTAAAATACTTTTTCAAACGATATATAAGAAAATTTTCAAATGTGACGGGTATTGTCTATCTGCATTTTTAGCACCTCGATAGATATTTCTTTTAACATTCTAAAGAAAAGTGTAACTTCAAAATTGAATAAAATATTTGAAGCTTTGTGTTTCAATTTTATTTTGCTTACAATTACTTTCTGGATAATATAAACAAAACATGTTTTGACAAACATAATATTTTCAATAATTTTGTTTTAATGATAAATGAAACATTACAAATATTACCATTTTGTAATTGATAGTTAAATTAATAGTTAAATTATTTTATATTTATAAAAATTCACTTTCAGAAAATAATGTCAAAAAAAGTAAATTCATTACCTATAAATAATATACATATAATCAAATTGCGATGTACAATGAAAGGGATAAAAAGAGACATGCAAATTTTCAGGGCTAGAAGAAATAGATGAATAATTTTGCTAGAAAGAGGCTACTTTTTTTTTTTTTTTTTTTTTTTTTTTGACCAAACTGTATTATTATTATACCAAATTCATTAGATAAAATACTTAAATGTAACTTTTTTTATTTATTTTTTCATCATAAGAAAACTATTTGAAAATAGTATCTTTTACATTTGAATACCTTTATCTGTTTAAAATACGGTAAGCCTGCAATGTATTTTTAAATGAAACATTGATTAATGTTCATTTAAATTTATTGATTTATTTAATATTTAGTTTCTTTTCATATAATTTTATAGATTGTGTATTTGAAATATTGCATATCGCTGTTAAATAAACCTTTTCATATATATATATATATATATATATAATAATTTCTAAACACTTTTTAATTATTTGTCTTACACTAAATAAGCGCTATATTATTAATATAAAACTTGGATTAGAATTCTTCCCTGATTTATTAAACATTTTAAAGTGTAATTCTTAAAGCTTATTTTTTAATTTTTATTTATTTATTTATTTGTTTATGTATGTTTATGTATGTAGATGCAGCAAAACGACTTTTATAAAAACAGTTTTTTAAATTGTATTAATATTATTTTTGTTTATGCACTGAGAAAATTACTATATATTTAAACACAATAAGCTGAATTAAATAGATGCAATAAAAAACTTATTAAATATATAAAATGTTTATATAAAAGATAAAGAAAGATGTCAGAATAAAATTGATAGCGTTTTAATACAAATTTATGTTGCTCTTATAAATGAAAACTTTTGTTATATATTTTAACTTCACGTTTCTGTAAGATAAGATTTGTTTTTTGATTTCGTGAAAAAAAAAAAAGACTTTCATTAGCGTTTAACATTAAATTACAAAGCTGCATTTTTTTTTCTACGTGTGGTAGGGTCGCATATATTCTAGATATTTTTTATCACATAAAATTTAACTTTCATTGAAAAGTCGTGCTTTGTTTAAAAAAAACAAATTTACTTTGTTGGCAGATTTTGTAGTTTCATTTTGGCAATTAATTTGTACAGTTATCTAAACTGACATTCTTGGGCTGACTAAAGAATGTGGTTAAAAAATCACGGTCACTGTCTTTGACTAGTCCGACAAAATGTGCAATAGATTTTTGCAAGAACTGCCACTGTGATTACTTGTCGTTATATCATTAACAATTTCACCTATGTTTAATCTAATGCACTTTGGAAGTTAAAGTGAATAATAATAACTGAGCAAATTTCTTTAGTAAATGTAATTTTTTTATAGCTTAATTATATTAATTTAAAGTTATATATATATATATATATATATATAGAGAGAGAGAGAGAGAGAGAGAGAGATAAGATAAGGATTTATGTTGACTTTTTATTTGACTTTTCATTAATGTAAGCTATTTTACCATGTTTTTATTAACTTCTATTCTTATTTGTTTGTTTGTTTGTTTGTCCGGTCCAAATCTTGCAATAAAATTTTAACTAACTTCTCTACTAGCTAGACATTTGAAACTTTCACAGTAGCTCAGAACCCGGAGAAAACACAATACTCCGAAGTTCTATTTCCGAATTTTTGATTAGTTTTCTTATAATTAATTAAAATATGAAAATAATAACATCCTAATAGCGTTAAAATAGTCATTAAAATATTAGCTATAATTTAATCGTTGCCAAAATAAATTTACGAGTTCATTTTCTTTTGACATAAAAATAAATACATTTAATTAAACTTGAACGATAAAAAATTATAAAAAGTTGTGATCTATGATTCATCAGGAAATTTAAATCATGGTATATAAAAAGATTTTTTTTTTTTTTAATCTTATATTTATTTATTCTTTTTGTTATTTAATTTCCTATAAATATTATGTGCTAAATTTTGCTCCTTGTTTTATTTATAAATAAAATTTTAGGTATTATCGGTCATTGAACAGTGTAAATTTTGTAATATGCCCACAGACTTACATAAGTACACCTCTTTAGACTACAATATTCAGCCAAAGCTCCTGATAAATGATTGATATTCTGTGCTTTCATCATTAGTATTCTAAACATATTTAGAATAGATATTTAGTGGTGATTAACCTCACTAATTACACTAAGCTGAAAAACAAATCGAGCCGTGATATCATTTTTACTGATTATATGTACAATGACCCCTTGAATGCGAATATGACACGTATTTTGCCCCATCACCCACCGTTGTCTCTGGTCGTCACTTCCTTTCCCAATTTTTATCCCTCATCGGCAATTTTATGACCATAAATTTCATTTGGAGAATGAAAAATAATTATTTCAACACTTAAAAATAAAAAAATAAATAAATAAATAATTATAATGTATAATAAGTGATAATAATAACACTGGTCTACAGTGGTTAGGTAACAACGGTTAAATTATTGTGTTCATTATTAATTCCAATTTGTATTTAAATATCTGCAAGTAAAAATGTCCCACCACGTCACATTTTTCTGTTAGCGTATCAGAAAATGGCAATTTTTATGATTTTCACAGTATCACAGGTGGCAAACCCTTCCTGCTGGCAACTCAAAGTCCCGGCAACCATGTTTGTTCCATTTTTTTGTTAAAGTAACAGAAAATGGCAAAATTCACTTTTTTTTATTATTTTTACAATACATTCGACATGAAAAGTATCCGAGCGCTAGCCAGTAATTCCGATATCAAAAAAGTACATTTAATACTGTTTTGTTAAATAAATCATTGTCGAATCATGTCCTTAGACTGACTAATACATGACTCAACAAGGATTTATTTAACAAAGCAGTTTTAAGTGTTCTGTTTTTTAGACAGAGATTAATGCTAGTTCACAGGTAATTTTCATGCCGACTGTATCACACATCGTGCCGACTGTATCACACATCACCTTTCGTGCTATCAACCCTGCCTCCTGGCCATCCTCTCTGCTGGCAATCCCTGTTTGTCAACCCTGTATTCGTACCTTATCTGTTTTTATTTTTTTTCTGGTATTCTAGTTAACAGTTATTCTTTGTTAAGTATGAGTGTGCTGTTTTATAGTTAAAGTTTCATGTTCAAAATGGTAAATTTTCAGTGTAGAACTTGTAAAACCGTACCCGATACGTTTTGCTGCATTTGCAACTATTAATATTAAAATCACAAGGTAGACATTTAAAACAAGACATGAAAAAGCCTAATTTTTGTCTTTTGGTTTTAAAATAATAAATAATAACAATTCAATCATTTAGTGTATTTTCAATGTTTTTACGTTCTACTTAATCTACAATATGTATTTTATCTCCATATTAACAGTATTCCATGCTAAATTAATAATATTGATAGCAATAATCCATGTCTTCTAAAGACTTTTTTGCATTGCTTCCAGTACAGATTAAATAATCGTAACAAGAAAACTGTACGTGTTACAGATTTTTCACTATTATTTTATAATTCTGCACTGCAGAATTAGTTGAAAATAGTTAATTTCATTTCTGTTACCCCCCCCCCCCTTTTTTTTTTTTTTTGGCGACTACTGTAATTGATTAATAAAATATAATAAATGTAATTTATGATTTCAGTGGCGATTCCCGTACCCCCTAAATCTTCCCCTTGATACAAATATTCATGTTATAGAATTTTTCAACTCTTTAGGCCCTCGGAATATATTTAACAGTTATAATATTTATTTTTTCCACTATAAATCAAATTTACCGCCATAAAATTGTTGAAAAATGGTAAAAATAGGGGATATCTAGAAAAAACGGTGGGCTATAAGGAAAAATGACTGTTGTATTCGGATTCAGGGGGTCATTTTACATAAAAATTTGTACAAATGGCGTTGGGGCAATTTCCATTTCGAGCAGAGTAATCAGTTGTCCGTAGCCTCTTCTACAAATTATTTAAGGTACATTACTTATCGTGCTAGAGAGCCAAAGCTAACGTTATTGTATGAAGGATTTTGCCCTGTTATAACTGATTAGCTAATATATATATATATAGAGAGAGAGAGAGAGAGAGAGAGAAAGAGAGATTTTTTTTTTTTTTTAGTTCCATTTTCCCATTTAGAATATCCAAAAATTTTAAACAGGTTTTACAAAATTTTTTGAATTTTTTATATTTTATTTTGAAGTTAAAAATGCAATTTTCAAAATGGGAATTTTTTTTTTTTTTTTTTTCATGAAAATATAATTTAAAAGCTAGAAAAAATTGTTTTCAGAAAGAGTTAATGGAATTTTAAAATATGTATTTGCTAATATGTTATAACAGGGGAAAATCTAACATTGAATAACATTAGCTTTGGCATTCTAGGACAATAAGTAGAGAGTCTCTGCTTAAGGAATTCGTACTATGAACAAATTCATTCATAGAAAACATGTAGCTGAAGATTGTTGGAATTTTGATAGGATAAAATGATATCTATATATTAATTTGAAACTTGTTTTTGTCTGTCTCCACTAAATTGAGAGAAAGGCTAGGTGTAAAAAATTGGTTGAGGTGTCTAAAAAAAGGTCTTGGTCTGTAGATATGTTATGAAAAGAGAAAAATAAAAAAAGTCGAACGGTCCCCCCCCCCTGGAGGGAAGGGATTAAACATACGTTGGAGAGCATAACTCAGCTCCAAATTACTTCACGGTGAAGAAATTGAATGTGGGCGAACTAGACTTGAATACTAAAAAATCAGTATCTCCAGTTTTGGAATTTTCAATTTTAAAGGGGGGGGAAAGGGGGAAAGTAGATTTGAAGGGGGGAAAGGGGAGAAATTAGTTTGAGATGGAAATCCGTTCTAGAACAAGACATGTAGCACCTCGTTTTAAAGGTCTTGAAATTTATGCTGATTGGGTATGTTTGTATACAATGTAGGGCGCCCCCTGGTGGTGAAAAATGGAACTAGGTGATTTTGTAGTAGACCCTATCATGTTGCACCTTATTTTAAAGGTCTTGGTATTTCCTGACCGTTGGTGATGTTCGTAAGAGAACACTCTTTGTCCCCTGTTGGTGGAAAGTGCACAAATACAGGATTTTGCAGTTGACACCACCATGTGACACCTTAATTGAAAGGTCTTGGAAATTCAAGGCGATTGTTGATAAAGGGTTTGAAATTTCATGTTGATTGGGGATGTTTGTATACAATATAGTGCGCCCCTGGTGGTTAAAAATGGAACTAGGTGATTTTGCAGTAGACCCTATCATGTTACAACTTATTTTAAAGGTCTCGATATTTCCTGACCGTTGGTGTTGTTCGTATAGAACACGCTGTGCCCCCTGGCGGTGGAAAGTGTAACTAAATGATTTTGCAGTTGACACCACCATGTGACACCTTATTTGAAAGGTCTTGGAAATTCAAGGCGATTGGTGATGTTCGTATACAACATACTGCGCTCCCTGGTGGAGGAAAGTGGATTTTGCAGCGTGTGCATAGCATGCCTGCTATACGGTGCCGCAGCCAAAGGCAGCGGTAACACGAGTGAGAGGTTCGTTCGGTTCAAGGATAATTTTTGAGAATTTTTTCATGTTATTAGCGGCCTGTATATACATGTCGCAGGCACTGGGTCACGAACCCGAGTTCCGTTCAGTTTGAGGTATTTTTTTTTTTTTTTTTTTTTTTTTTTGTTACAGATGATTATTATTATTTTTTTTTTGTGTGATGTTTTTATTTTAAAAAAGAAATTCAAACAAAGTCGAGTTGAAGATATAAAACCATACAAATTTAATGTGCATTTAAGTTTATTATCATGGGCCCGGGCAATGCTGGGCGGGTTCGTTCCGTTCCAGGTTAATGTCTTGGTATTTTTTCATGGTATTAGCGGCCCGCGTTTGCGCTGCCGCAAGCACCGGGGTCACAAGGCACAGTTTCGTTCGGTTCGAGGTTTTTTTTTTTTTTTTTTTTTTTTTTTTTTTACAGATTTTTTTTTTCGCAATGCTTTTATTTAAAAATAGAAGTTCAAACAAAATCGAGTTAAAGATATAAAATCATGCAAATTTAATGTTCATTTAAGGTTATTATCACGGGTCCTTGCATTCCCGGGCGGGTTCGTTCGGTTCCAGGCCAATTTTTGGGAATTTTTTTATGTTGATAGCGGCCCGCATATGCGCTGCCGCAGGCACCGGGGTCACAAAGCAGAGTTTCGTTCGATTCGAGGTATTTTTTTTTGTTATCGCTGATTATTTCTTTTCAATGCTTTTATTTAAAAATAGAAATTCAAACAAAATCGAGTTAAAGATATAAAATCATACAAATTTAAGATTCAATCAAGGTTCATCAATCACGGGCTTGGGCATTGCCGGGCGGGTTCGTTCGGTTTCAGGTTAATTTTTGGGAATTTGTTTACGTTGTTAGCCGCCCGTGTATGCGCTGCCACAAGCACCGGGGTCACAAGGCTGAGTTTCGTTCGGTTCGAGGTAATTGTTTTTTTACAGATGATTATTTTTTTCATGATGCTTTCATTTAAAAACAGAAATTCAAACAAAATCGAGTTAAAGATATAAAATAATACAAATTTAAGGTTCAGTTAAGGTTATTATCATGGGCCCGGGCAACACCGGACGGGTCAGCTAACATATAGTCGTAATATTAAACAAAATAGAAAATAAAAGATAGCATATCTTTATTTTGGAGTCAGTTTGGTGTCACATTGACAGTACATTGTAGAAAGTGATGTCATTCACAGTATTTCTATTTATAAGCATTTTTCCGACTTTCTTTTTTTAAGTGAAATATCGTAAATTATATTAGATGTTTTAACATGAAATACATTTAAATAATGATGAGACGATTTTTGAAACATTACGATCAATAAAGTGATTGTCGAATTCGTCGGGTTCCAGCTAGTATTGTTTATTTTCATAACAATAAATAACTGAGATTCGGAAAAGGACATTGCAATTATACCTTTTAAATTAAAATAAGGATGTAATTATACTAAAAGAAAAAAAAAAGAAAAGAAAAGAAAAAGAAAGAAACTAGATGCATGTCTCATTTCAAAATAATGGTACCGACAATCATCATTGCATCACTAGATCATATACTTATTCTTTTTTTTTGGAATGGCTTGTTAGTGTTCCTTATAAACAATCAATAATAAACTAAAATATATTTATTAAATGAAAACGTCAACGATTCTGATAATGAATTTTCAATTGGCCAATGTTATTTTACGTAAGTTTTAAGCACATTTTACACACACACACACACACACACACACACACATATATATATATATATATATATATATATATATATATATTCAAATGTTGCTTGACATTTTTTAACACTAAATAAAACTTAGATTAACAATAAATTTAAAAGTATAAATTGGTTTATTAACGAATTATGATGACAAAGCAAATCCTTAGTTTAAACAAACTATAAAATTTTACTATATTTACTATAATTACTATAAAATACATTTATTGTTCATTGAGAAAAATATATTATTTTTCAACAAACCATATTGAAAAAATGTATATATAATTTGGTATATTGTTATTTTTTTCATAAAAAATATATAATTTTTAATATACATTTAAAAAAAAGTACAGAATCTCTTACACTACTTTAATCTGAAAGTCTGAAAAGTAAAAAAAAAAGTTCTGAATGCAACTTTAGCATTTCTCTGCAGTTAATTAATCTCACGAGTTTCAGTAATATCAAGGGAGTCAATTAATTTCTATAATGAAAACAAGTAAGCAGTAAAATGAAAGTAAATTTATACTTTTTTATTGTAAGAAAGAGAAATTTATAAAACCCATAACACAAAAATAATATATTTTAGAAAATCTTAAGAGATAAACTTTAATTAATATTAAAATTCATTCTTTATAAAGTTTTCAATAAATAAAAAAAAAAAAAAAAACCCTCATCCCCTGATGATTTTTTTTTTCACCTTTCCAAACTTCTACAACATAGACAAATTGTTCATCCTTATTGGTCTTCGAGGTTTTTGTGATCTTGTGTCTGTTGCTTGGTTTCTACTGCGCTTAATTGGTCATTATTGTTCATTACAGGGTTCTCTTTTTTCCCCCTGTAATATGTCATAGAGTCAACCTTCTTTTCATCAGAGTCTAAGTACACGGTCCTATTTCAATTTTCAACAGGTGTTGTACAGTGGATTGGCGTCAGTGCTATTGTTGAACTTGATAATTGAATCAACTTGGGAAATCTTGTTCCTTTGTTTGGTGTGTGTATGTCTATTTTGTGAATTATTTGACTAACTATTGTTCGTTCTCATTCTTTGCTTCTACTATCAAAAGGATTATCTGCCTGCCAGTCCATCTCTTTTCCTGTCCGTTTGTTTGTTTGCCTGCCCTCACGCTATTGACCGTTTATTTATTTAATTAATTAATTAATTTTATTATTATTATTATTTTATTTTATTTTATTTTATATTTTATATTTTTTATTATTTTTTATTATTTATTATTATTATTATTATTATTTTATTATTATATTATTTATTATTTTTATTATTATTATTTGAATTGGGATGTGTTATTCAAGTTTAGCGTTGCATTTTCCATTTTAAAAGCACGACTGTTTTTTGCTCAGCGTCATACAAAAGAATAAAACTGCATTTCTAAAAATCACATTTCTACTGCATAAATATAAATGAAAAACGCTTTTATTACTCATATCCACGAAAAACGATTTTTTTACGCAATGTGGTAAGATTAACATTATATTTCACATTGCTTCACAAAAAGTATCCAGATATTGTAATAGCTGAATATTAGATGCAATTTAAAATTAGATACGATTTGTGAGAAATTATTACAATAGCTGGAAATTTCTGCAACAACTTTTGTATTTATGATGAAAAATTTTAACACATTCCAAATATATTTAAGA
Organism: Salticus scenicus; assembly: GCA_963930645.1. NCBI lineage: Eukaryota > Metazoa > Arthropoda > Arachnida > Araneae > Salticidae > Salticus > Salticus scenicus. The sequence goes on along the minus strand of OZ005656.1, from coordinate 221,585,639 downwards.
GTTATTAAAAATTCAGTTTTCCTCCATTCTTGTCCATCTCTCTGTCTATTCTCTTATTTCCATTAAAACTTATAATACTTTGATAAACGTTAAAGAATATATACCTTAAACACTTTAAAACATAATAACTTGAGATTATATTATAGTACTTAAGTTCACTATGGCATTTTCCCAGCTAAAACTGCTACAAATTTTGCATATTGTTAGATCACATCGTATTATGAATGATTTACGATGCTATACAGACTGTAAAACTTATATTTTTAAAGCAAATTTCAATGTATTTATGTTTATTAAATCTAGGCAAAAATGTTTCACCGTTCTATATACACAAATCTTTTTTTGAGAGAAGGTGAAACAAATATGACAAACATAACTCATTAAATTACAGGATATGATTAGAGTTCAATAAATTTCTTTTGATTTTTAATCAGATATACGGGGACGTTAATTTATGTAATGCAGGGGTGTTTGCGTTCCGGGTTTTTTATTGTATTTCCCACCAATAATTACGAATTGTGTTTCTGGTGATATTTAATTGCTAAACTTCGCCAGGAAACTACCGATAATATCACTACTAAAAAATTCTGGTAGCAATTTCCGGGGATGCAAACACCCCTGGTAATGAGATATATAGGAAAGTTGAAATTTTTCAGCGTTATAAGGATACTATTTTATTTATATTTTGCGCAAGCAAAGCTTACATTAAATGTACGGATACATTAAAGAAATCTTTAAATTTAAGTACCTAGATTCAAATATACATTTGTGAGAAACTTTATTGTTTAGCTAAGCACATTGCAAATTTTTAAGTTTCACTGTTTTTAGACCCTATATTAAAAAGACAATCAACGCATGAGGGATACAGAAAATCAATTTATTATATGATTTTAATTTAAAACTAGTATGTTGTGGCCACCACAAGACTTTCTTCTATATTTTCCTATACATATTCAATCAGTAACAATATTAAAAAAAAAAAAAAAAAGTACGATTTTTTTTTTTTTTTTTTTTTTTTGTTAAAAGCAATACATATTCAATCAGTAACAATAAAAAAAAAAAAAAAAAAAATTCTTCTTTTTTGTTAAAAGTAAAAAAAAATCGATAGCTTTGTTTTAAATTATCACAGATAATTTAAACCCAAGTATATTTAAAACCAAGAACTTATAGTTCAACCATTCATTTTAAAGGTATTGACGAGATTTTTCGAAAGATACCCACCTTAATATTACCCCCCCCCATGCACAAATTTTTTTTCCTACTTAAATACTACTATTATCAATAATTCATATTAATTTTACAATCACAAGTGTAAAATAACTCTTATTATGCTCATTTATACGAATTTTTGTCCTATGCTGCCATGTTAAAAATTTGCATAAAATTTGATCACAGCGCCACCTGTTGAGCTATTGATCCCCAAATGTAATCAGCACCAGTTTATGTCGGGGTCCAACTAAATACCAAATTTGGTTAAATTTCGTAAAAAAAAAAAAAAAAAAAAAAAAAAAAAAAAAATTTTTTTTTTTTTGTTAAAAGTAAAAAAAATCGATAACTTTGTTTTAAATTATCACAGAATTATGGTTCAACCATTCGTTTTAAAGGTATTGACGAGACCTTTCGAAAAACACACATCTTTAAACTTTGCCCCCCCGGGGGGGTACTTCCCCCCTCAGAGGGGAGGGAACCGATGCCCCCACATGCACAAATTTTTTTTCCCAGTTAACTATTGCTATTATCAACGAGATCTTTTGAAATATACCCATCTTGAAAATTTACCCCCCGGGCGGGTACTTCCCCCCAGGGGGGGGGGGGGTACCGGTGCCCCCACATGCACATTTTTTTTTTTTTTTTTTTTTTTTTTGTAGTTAACTACTACTATTATCAATAATTCATATTAATTTTACAATCACAAGTTTAAAATAACGCTCATTATGTACATTTATACGAAATTTTGTCTTATACTGCCATGTTAAAAGTTTACATAAAATGCGATCACAGCGCCATCTGCTAGGCGATTGATCCCAAAATCTAATCAGCACCATTCCATGTCAGGGTCCATCTATATACCAAGTTTGTTTCAATTTCATTCATCGGTCCGTGAGATACGGTGAAGAATACGAAATTTTGCGATCACAGCGCCACCTGCTGGACGATTGATCCCCAAATCTAATCAGTACCATGCCCCTTCCAACTATATACCAAGTTTGGTTGAATTTCATTCATTGGTTCGTGAGATACGGTGAAAAATACGAAAATTTGTCCTATACTGCCATGTTAAAAATTTACATAAAATGCGATCTCAGCGCTACCTGCTGGGCTATTGATCCCTAAATCTAATCTGCAGAGTGCCCCGCCAGGGTCCAACTATATACCAAGTTTGGTTGAATTTCATTCATTGGTTCGTGAGATACGGTGAAAACACGAAACCACAGACACACAGACAGACACACAGGCAGACACACAGACAGACATTTTCTAAAAACTATCAATTCGTGTTCAGGACATCCCAAAACGTGTATATCCGTCAAAAAACGGAGGTCGAAAATTTTCGCGAATCCAATACTTTCTCTATATTACATGTAGAAGAAAGTAATAAAGGAAAAATTATTAAAAGACACAACGATTACGCATTGTTAGAAAGCGTTTATAATCTAGGCAAATAGCATGATATTTCGTTCTTATATTTTATAATTATGGGTGTTTAATTTAAATAGTCTGGGGGAATTAAGAATCTTGAATTACTATGAAATACCATGTCGTTTGGGATTATGAAATAAGATATGAAATATACATTGAATACCATAATTTTTGCTTCATAATAGCAATCAATGTAACGGTATTTTGTGTATTCGTATAATCACGTTTATATATTATATATGTATTTATAAATAAAATTAAATAAATAAATAAAACATTTGATTTCAGTGCTTTTGTAGAAATTAATAGATACATGGAAGAGAATCGTTATAAATGTAGACATCTTGTTCGTGAGTTACTTTTTTTTTTTTTTTTTTTTTTTTATAAACAAGTTAAGGTCCTTTATTTCTTATCGCGCATTAAAATATGTATTTTTGGTAATCATCTTATGTGTGTCATTTTTTCAAGTACTGGAGTTAACCTATTAGTAGTCGCATATCGGTCTTTTTGCCGCCCATCGCTTATAAATTCCTCCTGCAAATCACCCCTTAAAAATAATGTGGGGAAACTCTGTGTACCTGACCTTGGGAAGATGTCCTCTAACATAGTATGTTTTGAAATGATTGCTGTTATTTTTTGAGCAGTTAAAATCATTTTACTTCTCAAATAGGTCTATTTGACCGCGACGTGACATCTAACGGTGATTCATTTTTCTCCCCATTTCCGGTTTTTCAGACAGGTTAGAGTTTTACGGGAAAACTTCGCGCGAATTAAAGGCGCGATATTAATCGCGTGAAATCATCTTTCTCTACTGGCTTTCTTTCGGCTTTCCCCCAACACTAAAAAGCAGCGGCAAAAAGACTAACACGCGACTACTAGCATTATAAAAAATGACGCGACTATTCTCGGGTTAACATTACATTCTCATAGTCTTGCAATAATAAAGTACTTATAAAATTTAGAACTGCATATGCACATTGAACATTGGAAAAACGACTCAATTAAGAAAATCATAAATGTCTGAATTAAATAGGCTCCATGATTCATAGGCTTCATGATTCATTTTTGGAATGATTCCAGTCGACTTTATGAACATTTAGTAAATAAAAGTTGTTTAAATATATTTAAAAGATAAAAGTATTTAAATAAAGAAAAAAAAAATCCATTCTTGTCAGCTGTTTGAGTATTTCCCGTCAGTTGTATGTCACTTAATGGATCGTATTTAATACAAATTCTTTTCTCATATCCTGTAAAAGAACTATGAAAATTAAGCTCGCAATATCACACATTTATCTTTTTTTTTTTTTTTTTTTTCGCGTTTTGAACATTTTTACATTACTAAAGAAAATTTTAATATGTTTTACCTCATTGGCTTCAACTATGAAATCGGACACTTTATTCCAGTAAAAAACTATATCTCATGATAATCTGAACGGTTCTTCCGATCGCAACATATATAGTATGCTTACCAATATATATCCTTATCGAATGTGAAATTTAGACGCTACCGAACTTCAAATATATCGATTTTCTCGTCCATAATATGTATTTTTTTTTTTTCATCCGTGTAAAAGAACTATAATATATATACTTATCTTGCATTCACCAAATTCTGGATTCACCAAAAACTATAGATATCGTGTGATGAGGACGTATATTATAGCACCTATAAACCTTTAGATCAATCGAATAACGCGATTACACGCTATAACACAAAAATACTTTGAGATGATATATTTGTGCTCTTGTAACATCTAGATTTCTCAAGAAAGTTAATACTGTTCGTGGAATGGTAACCACCCTTTTCGTGGAATGGTGACTCACACTTATTAACTTGAACATCAACCGAATAAAGCGTTTAGATACTACCGCACTTTCAATAAATTTAGTCTATTGATCACATTAATATATTTTGTGTGTGTGTGTGTGTCGCTGTTAAAAAAAAAAAAAAAAAAAAAAACTATAAATATTAGCAAAATTAAAATATGTATAGTTTGTGCACCGGTGATGTATAAAGACATCTATCAAAGTATTTAGCTTTTATTGTACGCACACACCAACAAACATACACATTCACGTGTTTGGTTGGTTCGTTGGGTTTTACGTAGCACTAGTGCAGCGCGATGGACAATTGGCGATGGTTTGGGACTCACCCCCAAGAGGTGGTCGGGAGACACGCCATCACAATTTTGATCTTCCACGGAATGGATGGCTCTCCCGCTTCGGTGACCCCCAGAGGTATAAATTTGATAGGAACATGGACATTGCGGCACGAATGATTTTACGTGCACCAGCCACCATTAGTGTACACGACGGTCTTTGGTCAGCTCGAGTACCGAACCCGTATTCTTCCAATTACGAACCCGGTGCTCTACCGACTGGGCTACAGTGGCCCAAACACATTAACATACATGCAAATATTACCGAAAATACAGCAAAAATAAACTTGGGACACCACAAGCATATAAATACAGAAAGAAATGCCAAAAAAAAAAAAACTATTAGTGTTAAACTTATGAAAACATGTACGGTAAATATTTATAATATATACCTACTAATTTGAACCTTATTACAATATAGAATTTAGATGTTATCGCACTTTAAATAATTTAAGTACATTGGTCATAATGAGGAAATTGTGCGTCTATATAAAATAACCATAATTAATACACTCGTTAAAATATATTCAGTTCATGCAACTGTCACCCATATTACAACTGCAAACTTTTTGCTGAATCCATAAAGGCGTTTAGACTTTATTGCATTAATAAAGAATATATTTGTGTTACTGAAAATCGTGATCCCTTACATACATACACACATACGTATCTTATCGCAAAAATATTAAAAACGAATTAAGGAGACTTTAAAACGTACAGACCCCATAGACAAATTTATATGACAACGGTGGAGTTCTTGTCTGCCAACTGTTATAAAGGACCGTTGGCTAGATTGATCGCACAATCTTTGGCATACCGTAGGCACGCAATACTTCACTTTGGCAATATATTTTGGTATTTATTATTTGTTATTTTTGTATTTTCTCACCATTAATCAACATTATCGACGATATTTCAGCTCTCTGAATGAAATTAATCATTTTCTTTAAAATTACACAATGGTTGGAAAAGAGATGTTATATGCAAATTTAACGTATCAGTAATTGTAGGATTTATAACGTTTGCCATTATGGTGGGCACCTTAGCCACCCTAACAAATAACATGCTAAGTTAAGGGACAAAATAAAGGCGTTAGGCCAACTGCAACTATACCAACTAACCAAGCGCCAACCGTGCAAACTATACTGCTGATGGGGCAACCACTCATGTTTGTAGATTAAAAGATCAAAGTCGATTTTTTTTTAGACTCAACTTTACCTACAATATAGTAAAAAACAGTAAATTTTCATAAAACTGGATAAAATTTAGAATATTCTTTAAATTTTTAAACCTGCATTTAATCTATCTATCTATCTATCTATCTATCTATATATATATATATATATATATACATAAGCTACATTTAAAAAAAAAGCAATTTTAATTTACTGAGACATTTCATTAAATAAAACCATAAATAGATGTTTCAAGTAAATTGTTATATTTAATTGAAAAAAAAGTAATAGAAATAATAATACAGGATAAATATAGAAATTTTTTTACTTTTATTTATTTATTTATTTATTTATTTATTTTTTTTTTAATATTTAGAATAACAACTTCAGAAATGTCTTTCATTTAAAAATTTTTGAAGTACCAAATTTAAAAGTAGTAGTTTATTAAAAAAAAAAAAAAAAAAAAAAATCCTTTAAAAGTTTTATGTTTCAAATTTACCAGTTTTCATCAAAGATTTTAACTGTTCATATATACATTTTTAACAAAAATGAATCCATTTAAAGTATTTTATTTCAAGCGATCATTACTTAGAGTTGAAATATTGCATTTGAAATCGTAGTAATTCAATACATTAAAAGTCTATACACGAAAAAGAGAAATTCAACTATTTTTAAAAATAATAAAAGAGTATCCTTTCTGTTTGAGTTAAAGTTTGATATAATTCCTTGAGTTGTATTTCTAATATTTTCGAATTTCAGATCGTTCATTATTTTCATATCATATTAAAGTACTTATACCAAATCTATAGAAAAAAAAAAAATAATAATTGGAAGTTATATATTACTGAACTGAACAATTTAGAATTATTTTTAATTTCAAAAATCCTGGGTTTTTTTCTGTGGTTAATATGTTGTATAATTATGAAATGTTTGTTGTTTTAAAATAATATTATTATATTTAAAGCGAATATTTGTTTATTGATTCTCTTGAAACTAATTTATTTTAGACAACATCCGGAAAAGCAATAAAATTTATAAAGCGTTCTGAAAACTAATATATTTTAATAAACCAATAAAGAGGGTGATTCAATAGTTCATGTTCAGATTACGCGTGTGAGTATGTGATGCCATTAGGAGTAAGAACTATATAGCAACTGGATGTCAAAAATGCGACTGTAACTCGCTAGAGGGCGATAAGCTCTGACCAACTTATATGCACACAAAAAGACACAAGTGGAGAAATAAAGCATGTATCACTGCTAATGCGGCATATTGTGAGTCTTTCTTAGGATTTATAACTTTTTCCACTTGTATTTGTACTTCGATTACGTTTTTAGTAATATATATATTTAAACATCTCATTGAAAAGAAAAGCAGTATATATATATATATATATATATATATACAGTAACCACCGCATAATAAAATCACTGGTTAATAAAATCAGCCGCTTAATTTGATCAAATTGCCAGGACCGGAATCAAATGAATGCAAACTATTGTTGGAACCGCCGCTTAATAAAATCAGCATCGCCGGTTAATAAACTCAAAAAAATATTCTCAGCAGCCAAAATTATCATTTATGCAGACTAAAAAAAATTCATTTACATTGTAATTTTTTTTTTAATAAAAAAAGAAATTAAAGTACCCGTTATCGCTCATTTGTCGAAAATTTTACACTTGCAGCATAGTTACAAATTAAACATGCCCCATACAATTTCAAGGAACGTATTCTTCAAAATGCAGTAATAAATTACAAATTTGATTTGATTTGCAAATGATACATATATTTTAATTTTTAATTATTAAAAGACATTTTCTAGTTCTTATTTTGAAATAGCTATAAATTAAGAGGTTCAAACGGAAATATTTTAAATTTATAAGAAAAGCATGAACTTTTATTAAAATAAAATAATGATGATTTTCTTTGAACGAAAGCGCATAGAAATTTGGAATGCGTTTAATTTACTTATATCGGAGGAATAAATAATTATTTATCAAATATGAATTAATATTGTTTACTAATTCCATTATTTGTTACCTTTTGAAATTTCTTTCCAAATTCAGGGAAGTAATACCTTTTCCTTGAGTGCAGGAACGTTCGCCGGATATAAAAATCAGACGTTTAATAAAATCACTTTGCCTCAGAACGAATGTGATTTTAATAAGCGGCGGGAACTGTATATACCATTTGTTGTTATTCTTCTTCTTCTTCTTTATTATTGTTTTATTGCGTGACGGTCATGATGCAATTTCACTGTCACGATGGCATTTCTAACAAACAGTTTCTTTGTCATATTTACTACTTATGACGTGACATACCCACGTGCGCCGTTTGAACATGACTATTTCAACAAAACTGTCAACTCTCCTGTACATGGTGGACATATGTCTCTGATCCTTAAAAAAAAAAAAAGAAAAGGTAAATGACAATCGAGTGTTTGATTATCCACGATATTATTATTATTATTATATATATATATATATATATATAAATATATATATATATATCGGATAAATAATAAAACTTAGAAGAAGAAATAAAAGATTTTTTTTTAAAATAAAATACTTGAAATTGAGTATTTATAAACCCATGCGCAAATGCAGCAGAAGAAAATATAAAACCAAAATAAATAACTTAACTGTTGATAAATGAAAATTAATCCCAAGACACATGAGGGCCTTCTTCAGAGGAACCCATCCATGTAGGGAACAGAATTTGAGAAGTTTCTGAAGAAACGTTGGCTTTTGCCAAAAAATGCGTTTCTAGCTCCCGACTTCTCATATATGAAAGTTAGACCTTATGGCACCAGTAATAGCTTTGAATTAATTCAATTCGTTTGCAATATGGTCTTGCATTCATCTATGAGAAGCCGTGGGCTAAAAATGTTCTTTTTTTTTTTTTTTTTTTTTTCTTGGCAAAAGCTCATGTTTTTTCAGAAACTTCTCATAATGAATGGTCTCCCATGTGTCTTGGGATTGATTTTCATTTATCATCAGTTAAGTTATTTATATATAAATATATATATAAGATCATTCTATAAGTCTATTTGTATTTATGTAGCAAGAATGTAAATGAATTTGAATTTTATTTTATTCAAATATACGATTTCATGTACAACAGTAAAAACCTCTTTTATTTTCGTTTCTTTAAAAAATTTAAATGAGCTAATTTTGTTGTCTTTAGCTTCCCTTTCAATTTTTATGTAGTGTTATTTTAAGAGTTTAAACATAATTTCATAAAAAAAAATATCGTAATGTTTATTCATGAATATTTTTTATAATAATATAGGAAATATAATGAAATCAAAATATAAAGTTTCTTTACTAATGTACTCAAAATGTCTTTTAAAAAGAGAAAGAAAAAAGTATAAAGATAATTTGTAACAACTCGAATAAAGAAAATATTTGTCAAGCCCTCAGGCATTAATCTGACATTAATTATCCTCAAGAGCAGGAGAAAATGCATTAGGGGAAAATAAATCTTAGCAGATATACTCTTAAATGAAGATTTTTATGTCAAGTGACACGAGTTAAAACTAAATCATACTGTAACTAATAAATATCTTACCTAGATATAATAAAAAAAAAATAAGTAGATAATTGATATTGGTAATAAAATAGTTTATACATATAAATATATGAAAATTACTTTTTGAGGGAAAAAGTAAATTTTAATAAATTTTAATTAATAAATTACAATTGACATAATTTTAACGATGTCCAACATAGTTTATAAATATATTATATACGAAGTTCTATTGTATTCTTGAGACAAAACATCTTTGTATTATAAATATTGTAATGTGATGCAATAAGTAATACAAAACATAAAAAAAAAAAAAAAAAAAAAAAAAAAATCTTAACAGAATAAATGATTTTTTAATTGTGAGAAAGTGATTATGTTTCTTTAAACAATAATAATAATTGTAATAAAAAAAGTAATAAATTTTTTTGTATGTAAGGTAGTAAATAACATTCCAAGTAGCAATTTGAAAAAAAAAAAGAATTATTTAAATCCTTCATACCATGCAATTTATAAAATAATTTTCAGTTACATATTTAATTTATTCTTACCATTTGCTCAGTAATATCCATTTCTGTTTGTATTCCGATTAATGCTTACATGTAATTTAAAAAATAAAGTAAAAACACAATAATGGTTTTTATTACTATAAAAAAAGTATTTTACTATCTTTTCATTTAGAGTTATTATTTATACGTTTTATATTTAAACCTGGGATATATAGAAAGGTCACATGATATAAATGAATTCTTTTAAACACATTTTAATAGTTCATTTAAATATATTGACTTATTAAAAACTCCGTATGTTTTTTACTTTCCGAACACTATAGTGAGGAAAGTATTGTAATCATGTCAAAAATCCGAATTCGAGATTTTGATGTTTCTATACGTTTCGAGGTCCAACGAGACCGTTTTCACTATTTTTACGATGATGTATGTATGTGTGTGTGTATGTATGTGTGTATGTATGTGTGTATGTATGTGTGTATGTATGTGTGTATGTCTGTGAGTGAACACGCTAGCGTCTAAACTCTTTGTTCGAATAAGCTGAAAGTTGGTACGTATATTGTAAGTCACCATAGTACGAACCCTATAGATTTTGGTGAATCTAGCACTTATAGTTTTTTTACAGGGACACAAAGAAAAATTGTTTATCATTATGGCCAAGGGACCAAAATCTTAAAAGTGCGATAGCATCTTAACGCCTTATTCAATTGAGCAAAAATTTTATACACATATTATAGGTCACAGATACTCAATCTGTATAGATTTTGGAGAATCTAGCACTTATAATTTTTTTACAGGGACACAAAGAAAAATTCTTTTCCAAATTTTTAAAAGTGTGATAGCGTCTAAACGCCTTATTAATCTCAGCAAAGAATTTGTACACATGTTATAGGTCACATTTGAACCAACTGTATAGGTTTTGGTGAATCTAGCACTTACATTTTTTTTACAGGGACTCAAAGAATAATTCTTTATCTTTATGGCCTATGAGACCAGCGATAGCATCTAAACGCCTTATTCAATTGAGCTGAAAATTTGTATGACTATTATAAATCACTGTTGCACTAACTATAAGCATTTTGGTGAATCTAGCATTTGTAGATTTTTACAGGGACACAACGAAAAATTCTTTATCATTATGATCTAAGGGCTCAAAGTTCAGTAGCGTTAAATAAAACCTCGTGTGATATATAAAGAAAAATACTCAAACACTCTGTTATGGTTTCCTCTTTTTTGTTTGTTTAGCAACTCCTCTTTCTTTATTTTATCTACAAAACTGTTAGTTACTCAATGTTCGAAAAGTCGAGTGGAGTCACTCCAGATTTTTTTTTAGTTAGTTAGTTAATTGAAATGCGCAAACTGCTTATATGCTAGATATATTTTTCAGTTACTTTGTCTTAATTTTATAGAATATTTTTATTGTTATTTATTTGCCTTTTCAAACTTACTATTGTGCGTTTTTTTACTGTCTTTCAAAAGATTTTTTTAAGCACTTTGCAATGTATTTATTTTGTAAAAGTGTTATTGTAAGTCTCAAATTTACACCATACCTTTATTTCATGTTTCAAAATAAATAAATACATACATAAACAAATAAATAAACAAATAAATAATTAAAAAAAGTATTTTTCGTTTAAACATCTAAAAGTATGTCAATAATATATATTACATATAATTAAAGGTGTTTAAATCGCTATTCCTTGCAATGTATTCATTTCTAACAAATATAAATGGAATTTATGTTCGATATTCATGAATTAAAACTTAAATATCTAACACGTAAGTTCAAACTTTCATTGTAATAGCCTCAAGTTTATCTTCGTCACACCGTGACATTCTGATAAATAATATTAATGATGCAACAGCGCATCGCCTGTTTGTATCGCAAAGCACAGCAGAGAAATGCTCACACCCTAAGCTTAAAGGGAACTTAATTAACATGATCAATGGTTAGTTTTATGGAGGAGATTTTAGAAGACAAGTGATACTTTTAAGATGTGTAAATTACTCTAAAACTGAAGCTTTGGTTTAACAGTAATAGATAACATTTTAAAGTAGTTTATAAACACATTTCGTTTTTATGATTACATTTTTTGATAATTACATGTTCTCTGCTAATTAATTACTCAAATAACACATTTTAGAATAGATATCACATTATTTAAAGGTAAATTTCTTTCATACATTTTTAATGACGTGTAATGAACAATTCTTTTATATTTAAGTATGAAAAAAAATTGTATTAACACCTTTTTATTTTATTTTATTTTATTTTATTTTTTATTATTATTACTACATATGTATGTAATGAATTATTTTTTAAATTCAAGGTAATGTGTCTTTCTGGTGTATGTGAGGAAGCTGGTTCAGGAAATGCATTCAAAAATATTCATCATGAACAGATTTGACAAAAGGGAGACTTTTTTAGCTTAAATCTTCAATATTTAAACTCTTATCTAATTTTCTACTTCAAAAACTAGGTGATGTGAATGAAGAACAAGAAGAGCTATTTCATGAAGACATCAAAGAATTGTAAAGAAAATATAAGGAAAATAGAGTGTTAATTTGTTATCAGATTTTGATAGAGAAACCCACTCAAAACGTCAAGGACGTCAAGCAGCGCACAAGTGAAAAATCTTTAAATGAAGCTTCAATGTAAATAACACACGTTCAAAAGATAATGTATAAATAATAATATATCTTAATATATATTATACATAAATAGTTCCGAATTTGTTATAGCCTATGTGTTTTCCGATCTTCATTCTTACTTTGTGAAAATCATTTACGTGACAGGAAAAAAATGTTAGAGACACACAAACCGTGCAGAAAAAAATAAAAAATAAAAAGTAAAAATTTCATATGGACATTTCAAAAATTAAATTACTAGCAATAAAATATATATACTTAAAGGTGTAATATATATATATATATATATATATATATATATTATGGATGATTTTAATTATTTAACTTATCAGGGTATATCATTTTAAATATTGTCCTAAAATGTTTCTGTTTCTCTCGTGACTTAAAGAATTTTTTGATATTTTGTTAAAAAAAAATAAATAAATAAATAAATAAAATAAAAAACAATCGGATTTTTAGCCTGGTGCATAACAATACTACCTATTTCCTCTATTTTGTTGGATTCTTACACTGATTTGATGATTTAAATCACCGACCGTTTTTATGATCATTTTTAAGTTTTAAGTTGGCGTATGTAACGTTTTAGATTGTAAATCTTCTTAAAAACATTTTTATTATACATAATAGATTTTTTTATTCAAAAATAATACGTGTTATTCTATGTAATTAAACAATGATAAAAACAGACAAATCTTCATAAACCCAAATTTGGCTCTAACCCTGAGTATATGGCCTAATATAAGAAAACTGCCACACCCCTGGCAGACAAAACTGTTACTCGCCTGGCATACAAATAGTATAGTTAAGAATGACTTGATAATTAGTGTAGTTAAAGTGAGTTCTCTTTAGTTTCCCCTTGTTAAGTATCTTATAAAAAGTAAATATAATATATATATATATATATATATATATATATATATATATATATATATATATATATTATATTTTAATTTTTGTTTGTAAAGAATGTATGAATTAAAACGTTAAGTTTTGGCAGAATCAGACATATATATAGCTGGAATTGCCCATTCGTTAGTCACTATATTTAAAGAAATTTTCAAAAAATTGTTATCACTTTATAAATATAATCTAAAAAATAAAATAAAATAAAATAATAATAATAATAATAATAATAATAATAACCCATTCGTAAACTACAAAAGAAAAATAATCATAAACCTGTACTCGAATCCTCGTTTTTCCTCTTATAGTATATTGGTTCTGTATACGTCTGCTGCATTTGCACTTCCAACAGGACACTTTAATATAGGTGGGAACTGGACGATAACTGAGGCGTGTATTATTTGAGAAATAAATTTTTCGGATAAACATTTCTAAGACATATTATCGTCTTCACTATATGATAATAGATGGCAGCACCAGATAATTTTCCAAGCTGAAAAAGTTTAATTAATTAAAAAAATAATGAAAAAATATAAAATTTGGCTTTCCTAGGTGCATCATGTGTGGTCAAAGCTAACAAACTTTGTTCATTGTTACTTCCTCGTCAGCAATAAGCTTTGCGTTACTGAGAAAACATTAAAACATTTTCTTTCATCAACTGGCATTTTTTTTTTTTTTGATTATCTGCAAAACGGATGACGTTGACCCTTGAGGAATCAAACCCACGTATTTCGTTTTATTTAAATGATGCACTAATTAACTCAGTTAAAGGTCCACGGAAAATCAATTTATTTTTACGTTTCTATTTCCAAGTACTTTTCTAGTACTTCAAGGTGCATCAGGATAGGTCAATACGGAGCTCCATGCAGAATTTTCTAACTCAGCGATCAGCAGTTTGCTCACGAACATACATACATAAACACACACGCACGAGTTTATGTACTATGCGTAGAAATGCATACATATGTGAATGTATGCATGTATTTGATTGTAATCTAAAATTTTAAACTCTTTTTAACTGCAATATCTTACACGACGGACAATTGTTAAGAAAAAAAAATCATACTTTTTTATTACATTTTAAAAATATAAAATAACTACGCAGAATTTTATAAAATAACGAATAATACAAATTCAAATGATATGGGATCACGAATGGAATCTGAAATATCAATAACATGAATTTTGAATGAATTGTATTCGAAGTCCTGCCAGATATTGAACATTTTATCGATATAGCTATTTGCACTAGAATAAATTTTGCATTGTAGAATTTAAAAGAAAGTCTATAAATTCAAACATAATTTTAAAATGTGCCTTTCAAAATGATACTGCAGTTTGTATAATATATAACATTAGATTTTAGTATTTTGCACTTATATATATATATATATATATATATATATATATATTTAATTTATTTTTTTTTATTCGATCCCACAAATTAAATATTCGATCTCACAAAGAACAAAAGTTAGAAAGTTTTTTTTTACTTTATCCATGATGCTACATACCATTAAAAATCACACAATTTTTACTGGTATTAAAAATATTATTCATGTCGAATTATCGTAAAATTTGTCAGATAATTTTAATTTATTACACTGAATGATTTAAAATATCCGAGGAATATGATTGTCATTTAATTAAAATTATTTCAATTAATTTAAAAGTTATTAAACAAAAACCTTCATAAGAGCTTTAGAATTCATGAATATTTATTATAAAATTGTTACCATTCAAACTATTTGGCATAGGTGGACTCTGCTCAGTTCCCCATCATATTTATGTTCTCAGAAGTTTTTAGTGCAAGACATATTATAATCATGTTAAAAGAAATGAATTTGACCAAAGCTTGATACAGTGACAGAATGAAATCCCCGCCTAATAGGCTATCCACCGTTCACTTCGATATATTTACCTTATTCTTATCTATTAATTTATTTTATCGGGGTTAATTCTGTTGTTTAGTTTTCATGCTACTATTTCCAATGCAATAATCCTCAAAATTCATATTTATATGAAAAATTTACAATTTCGCTATGTTGATAAAATCGTAAATTACGAATAATTTACGAAATTTTCCTGTTAGAATATTTGTAATCAATCATGTTCAAACAAATATTATAAACGTAATTTTGATGTTATCTAATGTATTTAGGTTCCTCAAAATGGAAGTTTATGCTCAATTTTGCCTTATTCTGACATGTTAAGTAAATCGTAAATTCCAAATAACTTACGATTTTTTTAAATTGGAAAAATCATAGTCTATGATATTCATGCCAGTATCCTAAATAATATTTCGAAAGTTGTTTGACATCTTTACGATGAAAATATCGCTCAAGATTGACGTTTATGTAAAATTTTTCCCTATAGTGCCATATTAAGAAATTTGTAAATTTCTAATAACTTGCGAAATTTTCAAAGTAGCATATTTATAGTTACTGATGTTCTTTCCGGCATCAAAACGGATATTTTAAAACTGGTCTGACATTTTTACAGTAAAAAGTTTCCATTTAATGCACGTTTAAGCGATTTTTTGTCCTATTCTCCCATGTTAAGAAAATCGCAAATTTCTAATAACTTACGAAGTTTTAAATTCGAATGTTGCAAATGAATAGAGTTCTTTCCAGTGTCGAAAGTAATATTTTAAATCTGATCTGACCTCTCTGCGACAATATGTTCTTGAGATATCATGTACACAGACTAACAAACTAACGGACTAACACACTAACACACTAACAGACTAACAGACACCCTACAGACAGACACCATAGAAATTTTGTCATTTTCAGATTCCTCGCACCTGAAAACGTGTAGAAAAGTCAAAAAACCGAGGTCGAAAATTTTCACGATTACCTAAGTTCCCCATACCTATAGTATGATGGGGAACTAAAAATCTTTGAACAATGAATTATTTATTAATTCATTGATAGAAAAGAAATATAGTTACACGTACAATAAATTGAAGTAATATTGGAATAAAATATTACGAAAATTTAAAATTGTAAGGTTTATAATATCTTATTATGCGTAAAACACAATATTTGTAGGTATGGCTTGTGATCATAATAGACCAATCCTGAATCTACTATAGCTTGGAAACACTTTTCTAATGTACGTAACCTTGAATCGTTTAAACCATGATGCTCAATCATGTATTCAACCGTCTCTATGATGACATCATAAAAAACATTTTCTTTTTAATTCGGAAGGACAAAATCTCGCCACAAGATTAATTTAATACCATTGAATTTATTTTAAGTAAACTATATAACAGGGTGATTTTCTTTGACCATCATGCAGTTATTGAATTTAAGTGATTTATCTAAAAACAGGAAGAAACAAAGCAAGCGTCAATGGCACAGAGACAAATATCATGGTCCATGATAACAAAATTCGGAATTTTTCCAAAAATTATACCTCTGGGGGTCACCGAAGCGGGATAGCCATCCCGCCCGTGGAGAATCAAAATTGTGACGGCATGTCTCCTGATCACCACCAGGGCTGTGTCCCAGACCGTCTCCAATTGCCCATCTGCGCAGAACTAGTTCGACGTAAAACCCAACCATCCATCCATCCAGAATTTTTCTATTAGTGGGAAAAATAATAGTCATTGATTTTAATTATTATTTTTCTACAGGAATTTTGATGGTCAATTCATGCGGAAAAGCGCCCAATAATGTTGAGTCGTACTGCAAGACAGTGAAATGATTTAGCAAATTTGGGAAATAAAGAAGGCGTGGAAAGTTATGTAAAGACATTGTTCTGTTGTAGGAAAATGGAAGTTACAGCAAGGCACCCTCAGACCAGGGTTTTTTTTTTTCACAATTTTGAATGAGAAAATTTGCAGATTAAGCTTACAATCCTCATTTAGCGCGGTGAAAGTTTAGTGTGTACAGCAAGCTCAAAGAACATTTGTAGGGAATACAAATTTCATACTAAGCTGTATTTCAAACAAATGCTTTATCTCCAAGACTAAGTATTTCTATCCTGAAGGCATGGAACAATTAGTACAACGTTCCGACTAATTCAACAAATGGAATTATATCTAGAAATAATGTGCTGCATGTATGGCATATTGTACCACACTCTTAATGTTTTTCATGTGTATATTTCTAGTGTAATTTACATTTTCAACGTCACGAGTTTAAATGTAACGACTGGAAAATTTTACTTAAACATTTATTTTCAATCTTAGAATATATATACTATTTACTTTTTGTAAAATTTGTATAAACAATTTCTAGAAAACTTCTTGATTTTTCTTTTATTGTTATAATGTATATATATATATATATATATATTGTACAAATGTAGGAAAGTGGAAACTTTAATTTTAAATACAAAAAAGTAACATTAGATGAGCGCAATGCTGCTCCTTGCTAATGTACAATATGAATCTAAATAGAATGAAAAAGAAAAACATCAACATATGTAACTGAAGAGGAGCTAAAGAAAAAATGGAGACAAAAGTATCTAAATAACAGGGGGGAGTTGTGACCACCCCAGTCCGGTTAAACACGTTTTACGACCGGTCAACACTCCCGGACGACCGGTCAACACTCTCCATTTTTTCTTTAGCTCCTCTTCAGTTACATATGTTGATGTTTTTCTTTTTCATTCTATTTAGATTTATATATATATATATATATATATATATATATATATATATATTTCATAAATAATTTTTGCACCATGAAAAAAATATTTTTTTTTCACATTTTAATAATGTTTATCACTAAATATGAAAATTTTTTTAAAAATGTTTAAACTGAATGTTTCATAAGAGCGATTTCCTTAAACATTTCTCAATTTCTAAATATCCCATTACTTTCTCTGATACTTATTTCCCGAAATGAATCATTAATCAAGTTAATTAAGTTGACTTTAGCTTATGAATTAAACTTTAGCCTGCTGTAAAAGATTTTCTGTTGCGTCGTTAATACTGCTTATCAGAATGCCATGTTGTCACAGAGATATATCCTTGGTGATTTGAATGATGATCTGTATTCCTCTTTAAACATTCTAAACTGTTTTTCGTGACCATGGATTAAAATATTAAAATTCATTGTGTATACTATAAGTGATAAATTGATTTTTACAAATTTTGAACTTTAACATAATACACTATTCAAACACTGCTTGTTACCTCAAGATTTTTTGCATCATTTCTTATGAATGTTATTGGCTTAGTAAGTATAATTCCATTCAATGTCTAATAATACTAACCTGTTTTTCTTACTTCTATTGTAGTATATGTATATACACATGAAAGGATAAAATAAGCAAGATTCTAAATCAGTATTTAAATAAATATTAAGTGATAACTTAATATTAATATCTCAGAATAAATTTTAATTTGAAGAACAATTTTATGAGAATTCTAGTTGAGTGCCCAGGTAAAGTTAGTTTCCAACAGAACTTCATAGCGCGGGAATTTGATTTCAGAATAAGTTTTAGAATCAAAATTATGCAATCGTCTAAAGTAAGCCGCAAAATATTGCAAAATACTTAACCCCAGATGTCCGAGTCAACCAATGATAAAAGGTGGGCGGATTTTAGATTAGCAAATTACCCAATAACAATTCATAAGAATAGTTTCGGTTCCCGCAAAATATGCAGTATTTAAGCGAAAGCACACGGGAAATCGTGGCTTTTTACGATAATCGCTTGCCTAATAAACCCAAGGTTAATTAAGACTCCAGCATGTAAGATCTTCCTAGCTAAACTCGCTGCGCTTTTCGGGGTTCACCGCTACGGCGAAGTGCCGGCTATCAGCACCGTAGCTTCTCGGTTGCCGGAACTAAGAGCGCATATACCGCTCAGGTTGTCCGCACAACCGGCCCAGGACTGCATCATCTATTGTGACTGCATCTTTAGAACTAAATAAAGGATACTTGTTTCTCAAATGGACTCCTACTTTCCTTCATAAGATGATCGTACACATCCGTAATACAGACAGCTTTTTTATCATTACACACACACACACACACGCGCATATATATATATATATATATATATATATATATATATATATATATATATATATATATAACTACCCGGCGTCAGCGACCAGCTGCTACCTTACCCATGAAAAAAAATTATAGTCGCAAAAATAATAAACGTGCGGCACCTGCTGTGCCCTTCATCAGTTCTGTGGTTTTACATAAATACGACAGTGGCAAACACTACCAGTCTGTTCGTGCGCCATTAAAAATTTTCACTAGCTTACAAATATATTTGGTGTCCTTCTCCTCATATGAGATACCACCAGAATCTTATTGCACTGTGAAAAATATCGCCGCACAAGATTAACTTTGTAGAATTCTTTCAAGTTGACTTCTTGCATTAAAAACTTCTCTCACCATTACGTAAATTACAATCTGGTGTTAAACTATTATTTATAAAAATAAATTATAATTTTTTCCTAAATTTTTAATTATATAAATCGTGTAAAAAAAATATATTTAAATAAGTGGATTTTTTTTTAAAATTATTATTATTATTCCAATATAACAAAAACATTCGTACGGTCATTTTTTACTTGTAAATATAAAGGATCATCAGTTTAAAATACTACACAAAAGTGTTTTATGTTTCCTATATCTTTAATGTATGCAGTAATACTATAAGCAATTAAACATATTTAAAATCTATGTATTTAATTATCAAGTATCGTTTGTTTCTTTTTTCGAATCTGAAAACTGTTTTTTTTTTTTTCAATAATTACACACGTGACACTCGAAAGAAATAAATAATCGAATTCTCTAAATTCAAATGCAACAAAGTTTTTTTTTTTTTTTTTAAACCCCAAAGTAATAAATATAAAATTTTGTATGAAAGCGAATTAATTTATTAAGACAGAACATATATTTAGTCTTTTTCCATATAAAAGCATAGATTTATATGTAGTTGTTTAGCAACAGTTACTATATTCATTTCTTAAAATTTGTCTGTTTCAACTTTTGTAGAGGATACTCACTAGGACTTTTAATTTGCTGATACCGTTTTAGCGATGACTTAAATCCGCTATCACAGTTGCGCAAGTAAAGACATTGGCGAGAAACGGCCGAGCTACTTCGGAGTTAAATTTCGTCAAAGGGGGTTTTTACTAAAGCTGTTCAATTTCTTTATGATTTTTATCCATTTTACTCATATCAACTTATTACGAGAGAGATAAAAAAATAATTTTTAATTGATTAAAGTATACGAAAAGCGTAATAAATAAATAAGTAAGAAATTTGTTATAGGTTTATTCTTTCTAGACAAAAAAAAAAGAAGAGTAAAGAAAGAAATATATTTATTATTCATGTATAAATAAATGTATTTTATATGGAAAAAATAAAATAAAAAAACTTTGAGCTCCCCCCCGCCCCCCCCCCTTTTTTTAAATACTTTTAAAACTATATTGGAGTTTTAATTTCATATACTTTGAGCCAGTTATCCGAATAAAGTAAGAGATACGGCATTTGTGGAATTTTTTGTTCTGGTTAATATGTGTGTTATATTACGTAGCTATCCAAATCCATTGAACGATGTAGTTTTCTATAGCCAACTAAAACCTGACATATATAAGATGAAACGCATGAAATGGTAACGATGTGCAAAGTCTAACTGAAAACAATATCCTGGTCGTACTAAAAATTAAGTATGGTTGAATATGCAGTCCATTTAATCAAAGAATTTGTCTCGGGTTATATTAAAAAATAATAATGGTATTTAAGGAAATTTGTGTTTAAAAACAATTTTTTGCATTTAGAAATTAAATCAAATGATACCATTACATTAAATATAGAGATTGGTAATGAATCGTGATGTTTGAAGTTTATTAGCATGCATAATGAGATGTGCTTATACAAAAACAAACAGACGCACTATTAAAAATAGAGTGCTCAAAACTGAGTAAATGGACACATTCATTACGAAATGAGTAATTTTGTTTCAGAAAAGAAAATATGATTGACTTCAAGGAAACATGATTCCGCACGTAAAGCGGAAGGCTGGGTTCGATTCCCGGACCTGGTATTTTTCACATAGTTAGTATAAAAAATCAGCCTTCCACTCCATAACTTTCTGAAATGAACTGTCAGGCTTTATGAATATATTTCTAAATTAAATTAAAAATCACCCTTCTACTCCATAATTTTCTGAAATGATTGACTCATTTGTGAATTCCCGTATGTTTTAAACTTAATATCTGTTCATTTTATAATTTGTTAAACGTATGCTAAACTAAAAGAGTATATTTTATAGGAATTCCATGGAATTAAAAAGAAAAAGTTCAAACACAAAATTTATTACCTAAAATTTCCAGATATATATGTTCTGTGGAATCCTACTGAAAAGCGGAAGAACATATGAATAAAAATCTATTTTTTGGAATACTGGGCTTCACGATGGTCAGTGCTGAATTTAATGATTTTTTAATTAGAGTATATTTTCTTCAGAGCTATTTTTATTATTTCACATACTGAAATTTGACACAATTATTCATTTTTAAATATTTTTTCTCTGTTATTTTTGGCAGTGCATTTTTTTTTTTTTTTTTTTTTTTTTTTTTTTTTAGATCTCTCTGATGTGGTCAATTTATCATAACGACGTCAAATTCTGCAGTTTTAGAAAACATAATATTAAAAAACAAAATCGAAAATTTAAAGCCCAATTTAGTATATGGTGAATTTTAAATTCTTGTTGCCATTTTGTCGATGCGGTAAAATTGTAATCGCAACTACGTAATTAAAGATTTTGACGAGATATGTCCAGGCTACTTAAGTGCCAAATTTTAAATTTCTCCAAGGGGTCCTATACTATAGCGGTTCCATATCTTTCACACATTTTTTCTCATATTTATATTAAATTAGATTTTTTTTTTTATCTGAAGCGCGAAAAAGGAAAAAAAAAATTAAATGGTTTAAATATAGAAAAAAGCATAATATAAAATAAAATAAAATAAAAACTGTATTTTTTTTTTTAATTTACAATGTGAAAATTATTTTCTTATTACCGTTTACTATAGTTCTTTCTTAAATTGTTGTTGATTCTATTTCAGTTTTAATTTTAATTTTTTTTTTAATTGTTACGAAAAGGAAAAACATTCATATTTCAAGGTGAAACACGGGAAATGGTGACGACGAAAATGTCAGTCTAAAAGCCTGCGATTCTAGCCCTTATTAACTCAAGTTTCGGAGAAAATTGCGGAAAACTCCGACATGGAATATACCCAAACTCCGACCTGGGTTGGTGAGAGGAGCGAGCAGGAGGCACAGCCCCTTAGTTCCAGCAAAAGAAAAAAAAAACAGCATTGAAGACTGTATAAAATTTCTGATGATAAAGTTAATTCTTCTGGTGCCTAAATAGTGCATTTATGTACAGATAGAGACATAGTTCAAGCAGTAATGCTTACACTTATTTTTTAAAAAACTTTAAGCAGAAGTTCATATTTTTACTTTGCGAGAATTATTTATCTAATTTTTTACTGGCATATTGATTCTTTCCTATTTGAGATAAAATATTGTATTCCACATTATGTGTAGTTAATAAATTATTATTGTTATATTGGGTTATATTTATTGTTGTAATATATTGTTATATTATGTATTGTTATTACATGTATTGTTATAATATATATTGTTGTAATATATTGTTATTATTTATTGTTATAATATGTATTGTTATAATATATATTGTTGTAGTATATTGTTATTATATATTGTTATAATATATTGTTATAAAACTGTTATTATTGTTATACTGTTACTGTTATTATTTATAAAATATTATTAACCATTATTAATAAACTATTATCATTATAGTTATTAACTATTATTATTGTTAAAAAAAAAAAAAAAAAAAAAAAAAAAAAAAAATCTTGGAATTTTTGTGTAGATTTTAACTTTATATAGTGATGTGTGTGTGTGTGTTATGCTTGTTCATATATATAATGTACCTGGTAATGATTAATAATTTTTATACTTACTAAATGTAACTATCCAACCTTTAAACAGTTCATATTAAAACAGAACAAGTCAAAATTCACATGTATTAATCTTACAGCAATATATATATATATATATATATATATATATATATACATACTTTGTAATTATAGATAAGAAAGATGGTATAAGTATTTCGCCTCGTGAATTTGAAGACCGTACACATCTCATTATATTGTTAATAATCTCATTAAATTGTTAATAATAAACATCGTTACCTTTAAAAATAATTTTTCGCGTCCAGTTTTCTCATCTACACGTAATACATTCAATATTTACTCTTATTCAATGAAACATTCAAGGCAGATGCTTAAATGATATACGGGCTACTTAAAACAAATATATAATTTTAAAACTGATCATCAAATTAAATAATTCTTCAACATTAGTTCTTGTGATAGTTGGTGGAAATAATTTTAAAGAAATATATCAATAATAACATTAAATCAGAGAATTCAAATATCCTCTCACATTTTAAAAGAAAAATCTTGATATTGTAAAGAGATAATACATTGTTAGCTAAGCATTAATGTTATAAATTAATGATAATAATTGTTTATATATCATTATAAATATATTATATCATTATAAATATATTATATCATTATATCATTATAATCATATATTCATCATATCATTCTAAATTAATGATAATAATTGTTAGCTAAGCACCATTACACAACGTCTGACAATTTTACAGTTAAAGCGACGCCTTATTGAAAAACAATTAAATGAATTTGGTTATAAATCTTTTTGTTAGTTAAAGTAATCTCATGTATATCTGTGCAATTCAGTGCAATTAAGTGTAAGCGACATTGTGCTATTTTCAAATAATATATATATATATATATATATATATATATATATATAACTTTCTTTCCCCCTTATATATGACAGAGTTTTTGTTATTATTTACACATTTTGAGGTACCCTGAATTAAAAAAAAAAAAAAAAAAAAACATATTTTTAGAGGTTGGTCCTTGCGTCTGTCTGTGTGTCAGTCTATTATAAGCATATCTCTAGAAAATATAATAGCAGAAAGTCCGAATTTGATATTATAAATGGGGATGCTGTACTAAATTTTCGTTGACATCAAGCAAATGATATGTGTACAGGGACACCCAAGAGAATTTAAATACATTACGTGTATAGCGGAAATTACAGGTAAGTAGAGTTTAACATCTATAGACTGCACTAAATAAAATAAATAAATATATATATATATATATATATATATATATATATATGCATAAAAACATGTTTCATGTAGAATATGATATAGAAATCATTCACTGGTCGTTTACAGGGTTACACAAAAGATCTAGATTATAGTGCGACAATACTTGAAAATTGATGGAAGTGCACTTCAGAATGTGCCGTGTAGGATTATAGTATACTCTGCATAGGATAAATATAGGATTATATTTATGTGCAGTATTCAAATACATTATGTCTATGGGGGAAGTTTCTGGTAAGTACAGTCTAAAATCTATAAGCTGACTTAAACAAAACCGAATGAACAAAATTTATTATATGCATAAAAGCATGTTTTGTGTAGATTGTTGAATTGAAATAATTCATCATTCATTTTAAAAAAATGCTGATTATAGACAACATACACAGCTACACAAAATTAACCTAAACATTCTTTTCTATTAAATTCAGTTGATGAAAGTGCTTTGGTAAAATTTACTATATCGACAAACACGAGTCAGGAAGAAAAAATAATTTTTCATACGCATACTGTAAACATTTTTTTTTTTTTTTTTTTTTTTTTATGTGTTTGTATAATATCACGTTTTCATGTAACTGATTACGAAAGTAGAATTTTTAGCAGAAGAACCGTACGTATACCTATTTTCAAAATAAGTTAAAAACAAATCAGTAATTAATTACGGGTGTTAATATCTAAATCGCCTTATTTTATTTTTCCTATAACTTTTTCTACAATGAATTTTTGATAACGATTTATGTGTTTATATATTTAAAATCAATGGACAATTAAAAATGTTAATTAATTTGAGGTATTGTAAGTATTTAATTTATAATATTTTGGTATACATTTGCTATATTTTTATTTAAAATACTTTCATTGAAAAATTAATGATAATTTTTATTACAATAATGTATGTAAGTATTTAAGGCATTATTTTTTGGTAAACTTGTTTTTTTTTTTTTTTTTTCCCGTTTGAAATCTCTATATTTTATTTTGATACATATATAGAGTTCAACTATATCCACACTTATAATACAACAATCGACGCAGACACCATATGTTAAACGCTACATTTCATTGACTTGAAAGATAAATTAATTAAGACTTAAATGATAATTAGTCCCACATAGTTCTGTTTAATAATGCTAGGCATTACGTTACTGTTCAAAGGTCTCTAATAATTAAACATGAAAGTGTGCGTAAATGAAGTTTGTTAACTGCCAAACACCCAGTAATGTCTGATTCTGTAAAAGTAAATTAACTTAATTTGATAAAAGATCCACTGGTTGAAAAAAATCTTTTAAATTATTTATTTCTACTTTACCAACATGTATTTTGTAAGGAAAGTATTGAAATCATGAAAAAAGGTGATCCTGAGATTTGGAGTATGTATACGATTTGAGATCTCCAGATTATTTTTTTATTATTTTTAAGGTGATGAATGTATTTGTGTGTAAGTATGTGGGTGTATGAATGTGAGTGAACACGATAGCGCCCAAACGCAATGATCGATTGAACTCAGAGTTGGTCTTTATATTACAGGTCTTCATCGTACGATCGCTATAGATTTAGGTGAGTCTAGCACTTATGTAGCTTTTTTAAAGGAAAACAAAGAATATTTCTTTAACATTTTTGCCTAAGATGTGAAATTATTTAAACTGAAATCACATCTAAACGCCTTATTTGATTGAGCTAAAAGTTGATAGAAATGCTATGGGTTACCGTCGAATGTACGACACCATATTTTAAGAATATAATATCCATAGCGTTTTTACATGTACAAAAGAAAAATCTTTTATAATTATGACCTAAGGGTTCAAATTAATTAAAGTGTATTAGCGTTTAACATCTTATCTAATTTAGCTAAAAACTGATAGGTAGGTTTTAGGTCACCATCGGACGACTTTAACAGATTTTCATGAGGACAACCCTTATAATAACTTAGAGGTACAAAAAGAAAAAAAAAATCAACATTATGGCCAATGGGTTCAATGTAGTTTATGTGCGATAGCGTCTAAATTCTACATTCGATTACGATATAAATTGGTATGCATGTTAAGGATTATTATCACTAGAAGCATAAATTTTACAAAAATGTAAGACTTTCACATTTTAACAGTATACAAAGTATAATTTTTATGCAGTGCGGCCTGTTTACTCAAATTATTTAAAGTTTGCTTTAGTAACGTTGAATTGTTTAAAACTTAATGGAATATATATTTATATATTGCGATCTTATTTATAGTGTTATCAAAGGGACGCACAAAAGAATTTGGATACACTGCAATCCATTAAAAATTATGTGATTTGGGGGAAAACAATCAAACCCCTAATATGATTTCATTCTTTTGTCTTTTTACCAACTTCTATATATTTTTTTAATTAATATGAACAACTGTTAATTGTTAAAGGTTCGGAAAGTCCTGTGGAGTCACTCCAGATATTTAAAAAAACAGTTTTCATTAAAAACAGCTTATTATTATTAATTTATACCCAGCTTTCATTTGTATTTTTCACTTGTTTTAAGAATGACTTAAGAAATTTCTATTGCATACAATTTCCTATACTGTGCATTTCATTATCTAGAAAAAAAAAAAAAAAAAAAAAAAAAAAAAAAAAAAAAAAAAAAGTCAAATTTTATATATATAAATAATATGTATATATATATATATATATATATATATATGCTTTTGTATTATATTAGTTAAAGGAACGAATTCCACGTAATAGTAATAGTACCAGGAATAATATTCGAGGAATAATAATAGTTTCAGGAATAGTATAATTCTTTAAAATAAACGATTTAAATATTTCACTAGCATAACCCGTTTCTATCTGACGATACTATATGTTGTTTACGTTGAAATTATTAGTGCTGTCTGATTTCAACACTTTGAGAATTATTATAGTTTCCAGCGAATTGTTGAGATTCATGATCTGCAATTTCATGTTCTCCGTTTCGCTTGAATATATTTCGAGTAAATAAATGAAAAGGAAATTTGTAATGCAAGTGTACTTCATTTCATGCTGAAACAAACATTGTTGATTTCAGAAACAGTCTCGATTTATTAAACTTTAGTAGACTCTTACATTCTAGAAAAAAAATTGCGTAGAAAAATATCATTATTATTATTATTTTATTATTATTATTATTACTTTTCGAATATTTATTATTAAGTTATCATTATAGTAGCCTTCACAAAACTTTCTTCTACATTCTTAAAGAAAATAAATTGCCCAGTAAAGTTATTTATTAAAACTATTTCTATGATGAATGAAGACGATATTTTTCTCAGAGAATATAATAGGAATGTCGAAAGAAAATCATTTTTTGCTCTATGGAAACCGTATATATATATATATAACGAAAAGATTTAGATTACCTTGTTTTCAATTACCACAGATCTATAGTTCCTTTTATACGTATTGACAGGTTCTTAAAATATATATATCCTATTCAAAATTTACACACACGACGAGGAGGAGGGGGAGGGGGGTGTAGCAATACTTCTGAAAGTACAAATATTTACTATTACTATCCTAAAGATTTTTTTTTCAAAATCATTTATTAAAATAATTCTCCTAATGCACATTTATACCAAATTTTGTAATATACCATCATATTATATATTATGATAATACACCGTATTATATATTATGATATGATTATAAATTATACAATGATACAAGTTGTCGATACAAGTATTAATTTCCACTAAAAGTTAATAATCAATGATTTTTGCAAACATGCATATATATATATATATATATATTTATACGAAATTTTTTCTATTAGTTCTTCAGCTAGAGGTTAGAAAGAATGAAGTAAAATCCCGCCTCACAGACTAACACACATACATATAAGCACTTACTTTTTTTTATGGTCATATCACGAAAGGTTAACCTCATAATGCATAAATAAATAAATAAACTTAAATGAAAAATTTGACTAATCCAACACATTATTCTTGACATTACAAAAAATAATAATAATTAAATTAAAGACTAAATTACAAAAAGATGTGACCTAAATATTATAGAACATTTTAAAAAGAATTTTCGTCTCAAAAGAACATAAAATGAAACGCCTCCTCATCATCTGCCATGAATATTAAGGTTTTAATGGGAAAAAAATGATACGCTATAAATAGAGGAACTGACCTTTATAAAAGAAAATTATTGGTCATCACTCGCTGAACACACTTAATCCGTGTAAAAAATACTTTGATATACAGTAAAATTACTCTTGAAAAGAAAAAATAAATAAATAAATAAAAAATAAAAAAAAATAGGAAAGCGGTGAAAGAATTTAAGTGTCCTTTTGACATAAGACTCGACTAGCATGTGACTGAATTTAAAAAACAAGGGGGGAAAAGCTAAAAATTCATAGAAAAATCACGGGATGAAAACGAAAAAAACTCACAAATTTAAGTGTGGAAAAAAAGTAATAATAGTAAAAAAAAAAAAAAAAAAAAAAAAAAAAAAAAAAAAACATCTCTAACGCCGGAAAAAACAAAAGGACAAAATTGACTAGAAAAAGTCATCGAAGAGCGGCAGGAAACTCGGATTGGGGCCCTAAAGCTATCGTCGATGGTTTAATACGTCTCGCACATTTTGTGATATATCGTTTATTACCTATAGGCATAAAAATATTTTAAGTGAAATATTTATTTTTCCAAAAGTCATATTTAATGATAATATTTTTTTCACTTTAAATAAGATAAACAAGTACGCTGTGGTGATCAACAAACTTTCTTCTGTATCATTCTATGTAACATCGGTACTTGTTACTTAATACTCGTATGTACACACAAGTTTAACCATAATTTCTTGCAATAAAAAAATTACAAATGGAATTTGGTGCAGTTGTAATCAACAGAGGCTGAGATACAGCCATGTGTAAAATTATAGTCGCAGCTTCACCTATATTAACTCAGCATTCTTTTTCATAACGGTTATTTCACACATAAAGTTTTGCACCGTTATATGCCCGAGAATTTGAGACTAAGAATTTCTATGTACGATGTAAATTGCAGCGCAGCAGCGCTACCTGTTTGTCGATATACATACAAAATAAATCAGTATTTTTTCATAATGGTTTGCTTATTTAACATATCTTGTGCAATTATATACAATATAATCTGAGATATGGCCTTCCAGTTCTCGGTGTAATAGGCTGTATAGTAGTCCCACCTATAGGCCGACGTGCACCTAAATTGAAACAGAAAGTGTCTCATAAATGCATTTCCCATACAAAGCTTTGTTTGGTTATACGCAAAGGAATATGAGATATAGATTTCCATTAAATATTTAATAACTCCTATAAAACGTTGTTTCAAAATGTTTTATTCATTTATTTTTTGTAAATTACTAAAAAATAAAAGAAAGGACTCAATATATCTTATTGGAACATTTTATACATTACTTGTTTCACATATAATTAAATTAATGTTTAAACGACTTGGAAATAAATACGAATCTTTAGATAATGTTTCATAATTGAAAGTACAGTGCTAAAGTTTAAAATATATCCCTTTTATAAGACAAATTGTAACGCAGTATATAATTTAAATAATTTGCGATTTTTCATGACTTTCTTTTCAAATTTAAGGATATAAAACACCTAAAAATTTAAAACTAATGCCACCGTATTGCTTATTATGCGACGAGTTAAAAAAGAAAGAAAGAAAAAGAAAAAAAGAAAAATAAATATAAATAAATAAATAAATAAATAAAGTGAAATGCAATATGATTACATGCAGAGTTAAATTCATCTATTATAATGAAAAATTAAGGAAATAAAAATAAAAAATATATTACTGCATTACATAGTATATTTTAATCCGTATTCTGGGATTGGTATACATATAAAATAATATCTTATATATGTAAATTTCCATACAAAGACATTGAAATCAACAATGCAATTTAACTGAAATTTTGTCATTCTATAAATAAAGCTTCTCCTTCAAATTCTGCATTCCACAATTAACAGAGAATTTTCTTTTAGTGCTTCAATCAATTCTGTTTATGTGTTCAGTTTCAGTTACATAAGAACTCATAAATTTTATTTTTTACGAGCGATCATAGCGTAAAAAACCCATCTAACGGGTAACTAATTTTCACAATTTCCCATAATAAATGACTTAATAAAAACAGTTTTTTTTTCTTTCTTTACTTTCTGAAAAAAATTTTTTTGGATTTCGCGATAAAAATTAATGAAACTGAAATTCACATATCTGCAATAAATGAAATTAATCTTCTGTTAAAGAAAGCTACATTTTTTTAGCATAAAAAAATAATTTGCTTGACAAAAAATAATAAGATATTTTTTATTTATTTTATGCACGAGAAACCAATTCGAGAAAAAATAACAGAAGTGGTATTAATTTTTGTATTTTTTATTATGCTATGATTTGTTACTTTATAAATTGCACTGTAATTGAAATAAACAAAAACGATTTATATAAATTTTATATTTAATTAAACGCAAGGTAAAAATATAAGAAAAATATCTTTAAATAACTGCAATGTATATGCTTTAAAATATTCTTTTGATCTCTAAAATTAATCAGAATTTAAAGTGTTTACAAAATCCTGAAAAAATTACGTTTTCGATTGGAAAAAAATAATGTAGTGCACCTCGATAATCCTCTCCAAGGTATTATATATGTATATATATATATATATATATATATATATATATATATATATATATATATATATATATATACTAGCTGACCCGACAAACGTTGTTTTGTCATATAAATTATTTCTAGAGAATATTTTGCTAGAAAAAAATAACTAACTTATTGTAAGTGTGTAAGGATGTGGTATATAAGTGGAAGATGTATGGAGCGCTGTGAACGGTGAAAGAATATAAAAATAACAAAACACCAATCATTTATTTTTTTTAATTTATTAAAATTGATTCTTTAAAATTATATACATATCGCTACTTATAACAATATTACTAAAAAACAATATCAATCCCTTAATGCAACAGAGTGTACAATATTTTTTGTTATCCCATCTTTCGCCAATACAAACAAACTGGATGGTTTGCCCACTCGAGAGCCACGTATAATTGTCCGTGTGAAAAACATGATGTGCTCAAATCTAAGCCACAGACAGACATCGTTTGGCCCTGAGACTTATTGATAGTCATTGCAAATGCCAATCTAATTGGAAATTGAGGGCGTTTAAATTGAATTGGCACATCTGTGGGTATAATAGGGATTCGCAGTAGTAATATATTTTCACCTCGAAATTTGTCATTTAAAATGATGGCTTCGATAACATTTTTCATTAATTTTTTTATGACTAATCGCGTGCCGTTGCACAACCGTGGTGGGTTCAAATTACGAAACAAAATAACCGGAGATCCAACCTTCAGTTGTAAAATATGCGGTGGCATGCCTGGTAAATCCAATGAGTTTAAAAACTTTGTTGAATAATTTACAGCTTCGGTGGCATCGCAAACTGTATCATTAGATTTGTATGACACCAAGTCTCCTGGTAACAAATGTTGTATCTTGAGATTCAATTCGTTGACGTCCACATTTTTTGCTGCTAAAATTGCTCTTTCTGCCAGCCACTCATGATTTGTGTATCGTATGTGTACATCGGGAAATATCTGGTCAATAAGAGCATGTTGAGAATCAATGATTGTGCAGAAATCGGTCGGTAATTTCCTGCATCCAGTTTCATCTGTAGTAACTGTTCCATCGCCGATATCTAACAATTGTTTTGAGAATGTTTCAGCGGATGGATCTGAAGCTTTTGAACGCACAAATTTACTTTCAGTTGTACTTTTTCAACATTACGCCACAATGACGATGATTTTAAGCACGCGTTGATCTCATCAGCGTATGTTGAATGCGGAATAACGGGAAGTGCTTGTCTGAAATCACCTGAAAAGAGTAACAGAGTACCGCCAAATAGTTTGCGTTGTTTTTTATATATTTTAATGTCCTGTTCGAAGCCTCAATCGAATGTTTGTGTGCCATAGTGCATTCATCCCAGAAAAGAATTTTACACTATTTCAGCACTGTGGCCATGGACGATTGTTTTTTTTTATGTTGCACACTGCGTCTGGGTTATTTTGAATATTTAGTGGCAGTTTAAATAATGAATGAGCTGTTCTGCCTCCATCCAATAAAGTTGCCGCAATGCCAGATGATGCAACAGCCAATGCGATGCCATTATTTGATCGTGTTTTGGCGAGAATTAGCGAAATAAGGAATGTTTTGCCAGTTCCACCTGGTGCACCCCCCCCCCCAAAAAAAAAAAAAAGAATCCACCTTGTCCTGCCAAAACTGTGAGCATGATGCGGTCGTAAATGGTTCTTTGTTCTTCATTCATTAGTGGGACATTCGAGCAACAATCGGTGCCATTTCTACAGTATTGTATTGCAGTTCACGATTCAATTCAGTGCTTATTAAATCAGATGCATTTCGATTTGTTGAATGCATACCGAAATGACTGAGTGGTAAGTTGGCAATGATAATGCAAAGATCTTCAATAGCAATCAATGCTTCATTGTACATAGCGTCACTGAATACTATCGTTAGATCGTTGCATCGTGAACGATGTTGATGCAATATATCATCAGTCATTGAATCTTTGTGATTATCCCATAATGTCACTGCTCGGGCCGGGAAACATGTAGTCAACACTATAGCCAATAGTAGACGAATTTGTTTTGCTGTACAGTTCAGTCCTACTTCAGCAAGCATACACTCTCACTGGTTGTCGTATTCCAGCAAGCCGAGTGCAAGGCATGCATCTTTATACGTTGGATACAGTTGTCCATTCACTTTACGTAAATCTTGAAATGACAAATGGCCGATGACATTAACCAATAACAATCGAAGATAAAAGCACTCAGTCTGCCTTGGATTGAGTGTAAATACTCGTCCCAAGGTGTTTGATTTGAATAAACCGGGACATACATCAATCGGCGTGCCTTGCTTGCGTGGCATCCATTTTTTTGTTGGAGCGCATGTGAAATAGCGTGGTACATCTGAATAGAGTAATGTCCGTGCAAAAGCACCAAAAGCATCCGCACAATTACACAATTCAAAAAATTCGGTGAGTGTAGTTTTTGGTGGATTTATAGCACGATCAATCGCTGTCTCGCTCGTGAAATATACGCGCTGGCCATTTTCAAGATGGACGGCTAAATGAAGAACTGCTGGATCCCGTTCATGAATTGAGAAACCAAAGATACGCCAAACAGCTTCATTGGAGCTGACGTACCAGCCAATTTGGTAAAGTGTTATTTCATCGTTGTTATTCAACGGAGGAGCATTCACATTGGTATTTTCAACTCGAAATACAGCCATATCACTGCCTTTATTCACATACTTGCAAATGTATTTGATGCTCTTCACTGAACTGCAGAACTGAACATTAATATGAGCACCAAAAATAAATTTAAAAAACTGGCGAACAGACAATAGCAAGAAATTCAAACTTCTTCACACACCATAAATTTTAAATCAGCACAACCGGTTTCGAAAGGTCGTAGCCTTTCTTCATCAGGTGCAAACACGTGCAACTGCCTTGGAGGCAAAAGCAAGACTGAAAGCAGGACAAAATCCAGAGGGGGAGGAGCAACACAAACAACCAATAGGAAGCAACATGCAGGACAGGACCAATCAGAGAGGAACACACGTACACACACACCACAAAATGAGGAGGGAGGAAAGGAGTAAACAATTATTATTTTTTTTTTCAATAATATTAAACTAATAAGTAAATTTAATAAAATTTATCCATTAATTATTATTATTTTTATTTAAATTAGAATTATTTTATTATAACTAATATGATGTTATAAACATAATGAAGGAAATTATTTAATTGAATTAAACAAATTTTTCCAGGCTGTAGGAAAAGTGGAATCAGATTTTTCATTGACAATTTTATCACGATTAAGGTAAATAGCTAAATTTTCTAAAAAATCCGGTTCGGAAACGCGTTTGGCATGAAAGATAATTTTGGCACTCTTAAAATTAAAACTATGATCAAATTCCCAACTGTGCTTCGCAATAGAAGATTTAGAAATTTCTTGATTAACAACATACCGAGAATGTGCACGTAAACGACATTCAAGATTTCTTTTAGTTTGACCAATATAAGATAAATCACAGTTATCACAAGGGACATTATAGATACCCCATTTTTGAAGCTCAGGAACGGTTGGGGATTTGGTTGAAGGGAATTGGAATTTATTGGATTTTACTTATAAATTCCAATTCCCTTCAACCAAATCCCCTGATCCTGAGCTTAAAAAATGGGGTATCTATAATGTCCCTTGTAATAACTGTGATTTATCTTATATTGGTCAAACTAAAAGAAATCTTGAATGTCGTTTACGTGAACTTTCTCGGTATGTTGTTAATCAAGAAATTTTTAAATCTTCTATTGCGAAGCACAGTTGGGAATTTGATCATAGTTTTAATTTTAAGAGTGCCAAAATTATCTTTCATGCCAAAAACGTTTCCGAACTGGATTTTTTAGAAAATTTAGCTATTTACCTTAATCGTGATAAAATTGTCAATGAAAAATCTGATTCCACTTTGCTGTCTACAGCCTGGAAAAATTTGTTTAATTCAATTAAATAATTTCCTTCATTATGTTTATAACATCATATTAGTTATAATAAAATAATTCTAATTTAAATAAAAATAATAATAATTAATGGATAAATTTTATTAAATTTACTTATTAGTTTAATATTATTGAAAAAAAAATAATAATAATTGTTTAGTCCTTCCTCCCTCCTCATTTTGTGGTGTGTGTGTACGTGTGTTCCTCTCTCATTGGTCCTGTCCTGCATGTTGCTTCCTATTGGTTGTTTGTGTTGCTCCTCCCCCTCTGGATTTTGTCCTGCTTTCAGTCTTGCTTTTGCCTCCAAGGCAGTTGCACGTGTTTGCACCTGATGAAGAAAGGCTACGTCCTTTCGAAACCGGTTGTGCTGATTTAAAATTTATGGTGTGTGAAGAAGTTTGAATTTCTTGCTATTAATATGAGCATTGAATGTTTTGCTCAGCAGAGGCGAATATGGGACCACACAACGGTTATCAATGTCAATATCTATGTTTTTGACATAGATGACCGCCATAGATGATAAGATTGTCCGCCATTATCGGGATTTTTTGGACGATATATTGGATATCCGTCAACATGCGTGATCGTGAAATTTTTCGGAAAACTTTTAGTACATTTTCCATCTGCACAAATAATAATGGCCTAAAAATTCATTTTTCATTTTAACATAAAATAACTCCGTCGGATATTGACGAATTTTTTAAAAGAATATACCATTTTAACTAATTTTAACATTTTAACAATATTAACGTTGAAAAAATATTTTAAACACTTACGGTTAAAAATTCATTTTTCATTTCAACATTAAATAAATTCTGACATCGTGTTTACGATTCTAAAATATTAACTTTGAAAAAATATTTTAAACACTTCGTAAGATACGGTTAAAAATTCATTTTTCATTTCAACATTAAAGAAATTCTGACATCGTGTTTACGACAACTCACGCCATCTAGGTGGAAAAGTTGTTGAAAGAGTTGGTTAAAAATTAATTAAGAAAGAACTAATTAAGTTACAACTTTCATTTGTAAATCTGAACCATTCTCGAATCCACCTGAAGACACACAAAAAATTTCATTAAACTCAGTCCAGCCGTTTAGGAGGAGTTCAGTGACATACACACGCACAAAAGAAATATATATATAAAGATATATATATATATATATATATATATATTATATATATATATATATATATATATATATATATATATATATATATATATATATATATATGTATATATATATATATATATATATATATATATATATATTATCCAGTTGCAGTAAAGTTAAATATTTGAGAGATGCATTGTACATGTAAAAAAAATTTGCAAAAGGATACTTTTCTAATAACGGTTTGTCAGTTTAATCCAAACCATTAAGTGAATTAAAATTATTGTTACATAATTATTATACGGCGGAATGTTGGACTATAAAAATGAAAAAAAAAATAGACTAGGTGATTAGTGACCAGGGCTGGACATTATGTCTAAAAACATTAGTTGAAATTAAAGGTATGTATTTATTTTCTTTTTAGGGAATTTTATTTTAAACATCGTAAACGCAATATTTGCGTAAATATAAACTGTACTGTACTGTACTCCTTAATAATAATACCCAAAATATTTAAATTATAATGATCTCCTTTTCTTTCCCCAAAATCACTTGCTTTTTATAAAATATAACTAATAATTTCATCTTTTTCCCGGACCACCTTTAAAATATCAATACTGAAGAGTGATGAATCAACAAGGAACGCTGCTATAATACGAATTATAACTCAGTATTTATTGTATATAAATGAACAAAACTTAATATGAGAACGAATCATTAATAAATATTGTGTTTACACAAGTTTGGTGCATATCGGATGGTAGGTGATGCCTGTGCGCTTTAATATCACCTCTGATTGGAAAGGTTGAATATTTGAGTCTATTGTATTAAATTTTGTATTCCATTGCATAAAACGTAGTATAAGACAAGGAGAAATAAAAAAATAAATATATGATTCAAGTTTGGTGCGTAACGTCGGAAATGTGGCGCTTCTACTTTGCAAATTATTTTGTGACAGTGTAAATTATATCTCAGATTATATTATATGTTACTAGCGAGCTTCGCCCGCTAGCGGGTCAGTATTTTCAAATGAATCACTAAAATTAATGAATCACTAACAGAAACTTTTAGTGTTAAGAAAAGAAATTTAAAAAAAAAATCATTTCTGATTGGGTAAAAAGTCGAGCCGGGTCCCCACTGCCTTCGGCAGCGAGGTCGCGTGCGCGCGCACAACTTGAAGAATACACGCGCTGCGCGCGCGTATTCCTTCCCTGACCCTAACGTGCCCCTAAAAAAAAATCATTTCTGTTCGGGAAAAAACTAGCACCGGGTTCCCACTGCCTTCGGCAGCGCAGTACAGTGCGCTCTGCGCGCGCACACCTTAAGGGATACACGCGCATTCCTTCCCTGACCCTTCGTGCCCCCTAAAAAAAAATCATTTCTGATCGGGTAAAAACTCACACCGGGTCCCCACTGCCTTCGGCAGCGCAGTCCCGTGCGAGCTGCGCGCTTACAACTTAAAAGATACACGCGCTGCGCGCGCGTATTCCTTCCCTGAGCCTTCGTGCCCCCTATAAAAAAAAACATTTCTGATCGGGAAAAGACTCGCACTGGGTCCCCACTGCTTTCGGCAGCGGAGTCGCGTGCGCGCTGCGCGCGCACAACTTAAGGGATACACGCGCTGCCGCGCGTATTCCTTCTCTGACCCTCCGTGCCGACTAAAAAAATCATTTTTTCATCGGGTAAAAACTCGCACCGGGTCCCCGCTGCCTTCGGCAGCGCAGCCCCGTGCGCTCTGCGCATATTACAGCGCCATAAAAGAAAACTGATTCAGGACACCTCAAAACGTGTAAATCAGGTGAAAACCTTCGATAATTTAAAAGAACTTTAAAATATCGTTCCAATGATGTATTAAAAATAATTTAATCATAATTAGAAATTGAAATATTGAAATTTGAAAATATTACAGCGCCATCTGGCGGTACAAATTTCTGTATTCCACTGTTCGATTCCAATTCAAATAAGCTTTCCAATGATGTATTACTTATGAAATTATTTTAATTAGTAGCTGAGATAGAAAAGAAAACGAATTCAGGACACCTCAAAACGTGTAAATCTGTTGAAAACTTTAAATAATATAAAAGAACTTTAAAATATATTTGAATCATGTATTAAAAATAATTTAATCATAATTAGAAATTGAAATATTGAAATTTGAAAATATTACAGCGATATAAAAGAAAATTGAATCAGGACACCTCAAAACGTATAAATCTGGTGAAAATTTTCGATAATTTAAAAGAACTTTAATATATCTTTCGAATGATGTATTAAAAATAATTTAATCATAATTAGAAATTGAAATATTGAAATTTGAAAATATTACAGCGCCATAAAAGAAAATTGATTCAGGACACCTCAAAACGTGTAAATCTGGTGAAATTTTTCAATAATATAAAAAAAAAAAAAAAAAAAAAAAAAAAAACTTTAAAATATCTTTCGAATGATGTATTAAAAATAATTTTATCATAATTAGAAATTGAAATATTGAAATTTGAAAATATGAAGTGCCACTGTTTTTTTTTTTTTCCTTGCTTTCGTCGAGAAAGCAAAATCTCTCTTCCTTGAACTGGTAAAGAAACCCATGGTAACATGAACCCCTGGTAAAGAAAAGCGGCAATGAACACGTAATAGAATCTCATCGAATGAAGGTCGCTTATTCTACTTCAATGGGTTTCAAGCGTGAAATTAAAAAAATTATAACTCATTCAGTTTTTGAAAATTTCTCTCAATCTTTTGGGAATTAAATTACAAAAGCTAGATTTATATACAAAAAAAAAAAAAAAAAAAGAAAAGAAAAGAAAAGAAAAGAAATGATTTATCTCTAAACGCTTTTGAGTTATAAAATGTTTTGCAAAAAAATCGATGTTTCGTAAAATCTAAAAATATGGATCGCTAATCCGTATTTTGTAAAAATGTTTATATGGTTCGAAAGAGGATTAAATGGCCTTTCTTTATATACCAGCTGTTAAGAAATGGAAGGGTTACTCGGTCGTACAGGGCGTTTCAAAAAAGACGACCGCGAAAAGAAAAATTTTCGACTCTTTTTAAAACTTTTTTTAAAAATATAAAAAATCCGAATTTTAAAAAAAGAATTGTACCGTAAGAATCGGTAATAAATGCTCTTTCTTTTGGTACAGGTGTATTTTCGATATGTCGAACCGTTCAAACAGGATTGCTTTACAAAAAACCCCAAAATTTTCTATCTTTGCTTTTTCTTTCGAGGAAGGCTGTTCTGTAACAAAATGGCGGTCGCCCGCGATTTCGAATCGTTTTTTCGTTAGACAATGGTCGACATTTTAATTAATATCTCCGCTAATTAGGGTAGCATCGTTTAGCAAATTATATAACCCAGATCTGCGATAAATTCTCTGTCCGACGGTACCTGTTCGAAGTCCGTGCGACCGTTAGCAGCGGAGCTTTTGCGGTTTCAAGCCGTTTCTCACAGACAGACACACAGACACACGCGTACAGATTTTAATAATATAAGGAGACTAGCGAGCTTCGCCCGCTAGCGGGTCAGTATTTTCAAATGAATCACTAAAATTAATGAATCACTAACAGAAACTTTTAGTGTTAAGAAAAGAAATTTAAAAAAAAAATCATTTCTGATTGGGTAAAAAGTCATGCCGGGTCCCCACTGCCTTCCGCAGCGCAGTAGCGTGTGCGCGCACAACTGAAGGGATACACGCGCTCCGCGCGCGTATTCCTTCCCTGACCCTTCGTGCCCCCTAAGAAAAAATCATTTCTGATCGGGTAAAAACTCACACCGGGTCCCCACTGCCTTCGGGAGCGCAGTCCCGTGCGCGCTGCGCCCGCACAACTTCAAGGATACACGCGCTGCGCGCGCGTATTCCTTCCCTGAGCCTTCGTGCCCCCTAAAAAAAATCATTTCTGATCGTGAAAAGACTCGCACTGGGTCCCCAATGCCTTCGGCAGCACAGTCGCGTGCGCGCGCACAACTTAAGGGATACACGCGCTGCGCGCGCGTATTCCTTCCCTGACACTCCGTGCCCTCTAAAAAAAAATCATTTCTCATCGGGTAAAAACTCGCACCGGGTCCTCAATGCCTTCGGCAGCGCAGCCCCGTGCGCTCCCCGCATATTACAGCGCCATAAAAGAAAACTGATTCAGGACACCTCAAAACGTGTAAATCAGGTGAAAACCTTCGATAATTTAAAAGAACTTTAAAATATCTTTCGAATGATGTATTAAAAATAATTTAATCATAATTAGAAATTGAAATTTATGAAATTATTTTAATTAGTAGCTGAGATACAAAAGAAAACGAATTCAGGAGACCCACAAAACGTGTAAATCTGTTGAAATCTTTGAATGATATAAAAGAACTTTAAAATATCTTTCGAATGATGTATTAAAAATAATTTAATCGTAATTAGAAATTGAAATACTGAAATTTGAAAATATTACAGCGATATAAAGAAAATTGAATCAGGACACCTCAAAACGTATAAATCTGGTGAAAATTTTCGATAATTTAAAAGAACTTTAATATATCTTTCGAATGATGTATTAAAAATAATTTAATCATAATTAGAAATTGAAATATTGAAATTTGAAAATATTACAGCGCCATAAAAGAAAATTGAGTCAGGACACCTCAAAACGTGTAAATCTGGTGAAAACTTTCGATAATTGAAATATTGAAATTTGAAAATATTACAGAGCTATCTGTTTGTACAAATTTCTGTATTTCACTGTTCGATTAAAATTCAAAAAAGCTTTCTAATCATGTATTACTTATGAAATTATTTTAATTTGTAGCTGAGAAATTGAAATACGCGTATTCGAAAATTACATTTTTTAATCGCAGAACCAAAACACTTGACCTCATTTATCGCTGCTTTTTTTTTTTTTTTTTTTTTTGAAGTGAAAACTTCTTTAGGCGCGTTGAGCACTTTTAGGTGAACAAAAATCTTTGAACTCCCGTCATCGTCAGCTAACGCTTTCCATTTGAAGTGAAAACTTTTGGGTGATCAAAAATCACTGAATTCGCGTCATCGTCAGCAAACGCTTTCCATCCTTATATGATACAAATAATGTATCATACAATTAACTTGCTAATGTGAAGTGTTAGCAATTATATACTGTATATTGTTTTAAAATCTGGTGCGGCACTACATGACTTCTCTCATCTCCGAGCATTGTCTCTATTGCAGTTAGACCTCACAAAACCGTGAGAAAGCCCAAAGATGCCATTTTTCTCACGTTTTTACAATCTGGTGCGGCTCTACACGACTTCTCTCATCTCCGGACACTGTCTCTTAAAGATTGCAGCCGCAAACGTTGCAGTTAGAATTCACAGAACCATGAAAAAGACCAAAGCCGCCATTTTTCTCACGTTTTTAAAATCTGGCGGCTCTACATGACTTCTCTCATCTCCTGACATTTTCTCTTAAAGATTGCAGCCGGAATCGTTCCAGTTAGACCTCACAAAACCGTGATAAAGGTCAAAGCCGCCATTTCTCTCACGTTTTTACAATCTGGTGCGGCTCTACACGACTTCTCTCATTTCCGGACACTGCCTCTATTCCAGTTAGACCTCACAAAGCCGTGAGAAAGGCCAAAGTCGTCATTTTCTCACGTTTTTACAATCTGGTGTGGCTCTACACGACTTCTCTCATCTCCGGACACTGTCTCTATTGCAGTTAGACCTCACAGAACCATGAGAAAGACCAAAGCCGCCATTTTTCTCACGTTTTTAAAATCTGGTGCGGCTCTACACGACTTCTCTCATCTCCGGACACTGTCTCTTAAAGATTGCAGCCGGAAGTGTTCCAGTTAGACCTCAGAAAACCGTGATAAAGGCCAAAGCCGCCATTTCTCTCACGTTTTTACAATCTGGTGCGGCTCTACACGACATCTCTCATTTCCGGACACTGTCTCTATTCCAGTTAGACTTCACAAAACCGTGAGAAAGGCCAAAGCCGCCATTATTTCTCTCACGTTTTTACAATCTGGTGCGGCTCTACACGACTTCTCTCATCTCCGGACACTGTCTCTATTGCAGTTAGCGCATTAAATAAAATTGTAATATAATTTTTGTAGTAGTAGTTTATATTAATGA
Source organism: Salticus scenicus (assembly GCA_963930645.1). NCBI lineage: Eukaryota > Metazoa > Arthropoda > Arachnida > Araneae > Salticidae > Salticus > Salticus scenicus. Next base: position 221,543,045 of record OZ005656.1, on the reverse strand, counting down.
ATAAAAAAAACATTTCATTTAAAAGTATTTCCTACACAATAAAGTATTTCCTGACGATTCAAGAAATACACACGTAATTGTTTACGTTTTCACTTCTGTCGGCACTCCCGAAGAGCCACTGTTTTTTTTTTTTTTTTTTTTTTTTTTTTTTTTTTTTTTTTTTCCTTGCTTTCGTCGAGAAAGCAGAAATCTCTCTTCCTTGAACTGGTAAAGAAACCCATGGTAACATGAACCCATGGTAAAGAAAAGCGGCAATGAACACGTAATAGAATCTCATCGAATGAAGGTCGCTTATTCTACTTCAATGGGTTTCAAGCGTGAAATTAAAAAAATTATAACTCATTCAGTTTTTGAAAATTTCTCTCAATCTTTTGGGAATTAAATTACGAAAGCTAGATTCATATACAAAAAAAAAAAAAAAAAAAAAAAAAAAAAAAGAAAAGAAAAGAAAAGAAATGATTTATCTCTAAACGCTTTTGAGTTATAAAATGTTTTGCAAAAAAAATCGATGTTTCGTAAAATCTAAAAATATGGATCGCTAATCCGTATTTTGTAAAAATGTTTATATGGTTCGAAAGAGGATTAAATGGCCTTTCTTTATATACCAGCTGTTAAGAAATGGAAGGGTTACTCGGTCGTACAGGGCGTTTCAAAAAAGACGACCGCGAAAAAGAAAAATTTTCGACTCTTTTAAAAACTTTTTTTAAAAATATAAAAAATCCGAATTTTAAAAAAAGAATTGTACCGTAAGAATCGGTAATAAATGCTCTTTCTTTTGGTACAGGTGTATTTTCGATATGTCGAACCGTTCAAACAGGATCGCTTTACAAAAACCCCCGAAATTTTCTCTCTTTGCTTTTTCTTTCGAGGAAGGCTGTTCTGTAACAAAATGGCGGTCGCCCGCGATTTCGAATCGTTTTTTCGTTAGACAATGGTCGACATTTTAATTAATATCTCCGCTAATTAGGGTCGCATCGTTTAGCAAATTATATAACCCAGATCTGCGATAAATTCTCTGTCCGACGGTACCTGTTCGAAGTCCGTGCGACCGTTAGCAGCGGAGCTTTTGCGGTTTCAAGCCGTTTCTCACAGACAGACACACAGACACACGCGTACAGATTTTAATAATATAAGGAGACTAGCGAGCTTCGCCCGCTAGCGGGTCAGTATTTTCAAATGAATCACTAAAATTAATGAATCACTAACAGAAACTTTTAGTGTTAAGAAAAGAAATTAAAAAAAAAATCATTTCTGATTGGGTAAAAAGTCATGCCGGGTCCCCACTGCCTTCGGCAGCGCAGTAGCGTGTGCGCGCACAACTTAAGGGATACACGCGCTGCGCGCGCGTATTCCTTCCCTGAGCCTTCGTGCTATCTAAAAATAATCATTTCTGATCGGGAAAAGACTCGCACTGGGTCCCCACTGCCTTCGGCAGCACAGTCGCGTGCGCGCGCACAACTTAAGGGATACACGCGCTGCGCGCGCGTATTCCTTCCCTGACACTCCGTGCCCTCTAAAAAAAATCATTTCTCATCGGGTAAAAACTCGCACCGGGTCCTCAATGCCTTCGGCAGCGCAGCCCCGTGCGCTGCCCGCATATTACAGCGCCATAAAAGAAAACTGATTCAGGACACCTCAAAACGTGTAAATCAGGTGAAAACCTTCGATAATTTAAAAGAACTTTAAAATATCTTTTGAATGATGTATTAAAAATAATTTAATCATAATTAGAAATTGAAATTTATGAAATTATTTTAATTAGTAGCTGAGATACAAAAGAAAACGAATTCAGGAGACCCACAAAACGTGTAAATCTGTTGAAATCTTTGAATGATATAAAAGAACTTTAAAATATCTTTCGAATGATGTATTAAAAATAATTTAATCGTAATTAGAAATTGAAATATTGAAATTTGAAAATATTACAGCGCCATAAAAGAAATTTGATTCAGGACACCTCAAAACGTGTAAATCTGGTGAAAACTTTCGATAATTTAAAAGAACTTTAAAATATCTTTCGAATGATGTATTAAAAATAATGTAATCATAATAAAAAATTGAAATATTGAAATTTGAAAATATTACAGAGCCATCTGGCGGTACAAATTTCTGTATTCCACTGTTGGATTCCAATTCAAAAAAGCTTTCCAATGATGTATTACTTATGAAATTATTTTAATTAGTAGCTGAGATACAAAAGAAAACGAATTCAGGATACCTCAAAACGTGTAAATCTGTTGAAAACTTTGAATAATATAAAAGAACTTTAAAATATCTTTCGAATGATGTATTAAAAATAATTTAATCATAATTAGAAATGGAAATATTGAAATTTGAAAATATTACAGAGCCATCTGGCGGTACATATTTCTGTATTCCGCAGTTCGATTCCAATTCAAAAAAGCTTTCTAATGATGCATTGCTTATGAAATTATTTTAATTAGTAGCTGAGAAATTGAAATACGCGTATTAGAATATTGCAATTTTTAATCGCAGAACTAATACACGTGACCTGATTTTTCGCTGCTTTTTTTTTTCCTTTGCTTCCGTCGAGAAAGCAAAAATCTCTCTTCCTTGAACTGGTTCCCATGGTAACGAAAAGCGGCAATGAACACGTAATAGAATCTCCTCGAAGGAAGGTCGCGTATTCTATTTCAATGGGTTTCAAGCGTGAAATTAAAAAATTTATAACCCATTCAGTTTTTGAAATTTACTCTCAATCTTTTGGGAATTAAATTATGAAAGCTAGATCTATATACAAAAAAAAAAAAAAAAGAAATGATTTATCTCTAAACGCTTTTGGGTTATAAAAGGTTTTGCGAAAAAATCGATGTTTCGTAAAATCTAAAAATATGGATCGGTAATCCGTATTTTGTAAAAAGGTTTATATGGTTCGAAAGAGGATTAAATGGCCTTTTTTTATATACCAGCTGTTAAGAAATGGAAGGATTACTCGGTCGTACAGGGCGTTTCAAAAAAGACGACCGCGAAAAAGAGAAATTTTCGACCCTTTTTAAAACTTTTTTTAAAAATATAAAAAATCCGTATTTAAAAAAAAAAAAAATGTACCGTAAGAATCGGTAATAAAAGCTCTTTCTTTTGGTACAGGTGTATTTTCGATATGTCGAACCGTTCAAACAGGATCGCTTTACAAAAACCCCCGAAATTTTCTCTCTTTGCTTTTTCTTTCGTGGTAGGCTGTTCTGTAACAAAATGGCGGTCGCCCGCGATTTCGAATCGTTTTTTCGTTAGACAATGGTCGACATTTTAATTAATATCTCCGCTAATTAGGGTCGCATCGTTTAGCAAATTAGATAACCCAGATCTGCGATAAATTCTCTGTCCATCGGTACCTGTTCGAAGTCCGTGCGACTGTTGGCGGCCGAGCTTTTGCTGCGTCAAGCCGTTTCTCACAGACAGACACACGCGTACAGATTTTAATAATATAAGGAGATTACGTAAATCTTGGTGTACAAGGGTACCATTATGAAACACTATGCTGATTCAATATAATTGTATATAAGCTGATAGATGAAGCTGCTATTACTTACATTTTGTGATTGTTCTCCTTGGCTACTTTTCAGAATTTGTTGATTAAAATTACAACAAAATCCATATGTAAAATCTTGATTGTGAGGAATTAATTCTAAAGATTTGTGAGTGTTAAACAGCAAGTTCTAGTGTTATATAGAATGATATAGAATAATTTTGTAATAGACACAATCTAGTTTTTTTTTTTTTTTTTTTTTTTTTACTTTAGTTGCTAACATATTTATTTAATTAATTAGATACTGAATAGTTTTACATTTTGTTTTGAAAAAAGAAAAAAAAAAAAAAAAAAAGATTATTTAAAAATTTGAATTAAAGCTTCTTTCAGAATAAAAATTTCTTTATTCATCAGTTTAATTCTAAAAAAGATTAAATTCTAAATGACATAAATTTTAATAATTCCTCATTGCTATGTTTTATCGTCATCTCTATTCAAAATAGGATAATATTGAATTTGGTAAATTTTCCATTTCCAGTTATCAATGCATTTACGTGTTATTATTTATTTATTTATTTATTTATTCATTTTTATAACCAGAATACGACTTAACCGTTTGAAAAAAAAAAGTGTGTCTGTTTGTTTGTATGCGTGGTAAAATATTTCTGGCGACTGTATCTAATAAAATACTTCACAGAATTTCACAAAAACTCATATTTTGTTGTCTTGCCATAAATTAGTGTCTAGTAACTTTTGGTGCAAATCACTCTACAAAGTGGCGCTGTTATAATCCCATATAGTGGAAACGCTATATCTCCCACTTTTCCGCTTACATCCGTAAGACATCAATAAACATGTATAAAGGTTAAAAATTATCCAATAAACTTCTATAAATATCCTACATATATCTATTATCATGGCAAATTTCACTCTTTTTTATATCCATTTATTGTCTATTACATATCCAATAAATCTCCAAATATCCTATAATTGGACTTGCCAAATCTAATAGATATTGAAAATAACTAAACCTTGTTTTGATCTACCATATTACATCTATTAGATATCGTAAAATGCGCTTCTAAATTTTGTCTATATTTAAACATCTAACAGATACCTATATTTAGTACTGGATATCCAGGACTTTTAATGGACATTTTTCAGATATTTGGTATCTTTTATGCATCATTAGATGTAATTTAGATGACTAAAGAATATCAGTGGTTGTATGGGTCAGGTTTTCACACAGCCGCTTATATCCGTTATACATCTAAATTACATTGAATGATTCATAAAAAGTAAAAATATCTTAAGAATGTCCATTAAAATACTGTATATCCTGAACTAATTATAGATATCTATTAGATGTTTAAATGTAGACGAAATTTACATGTGCATTTTTCAATGTCTAATAGTTGTCTAATAGATCAAAGAAATATTTAGGTATTTTTAATAACTGTTAAATTGGATATTTGGAGATTTATCGGATATGCAACACACATCTAATGGATGCAAAAAAGAGTGACATTTGTGGTGCAAATAGACAACTGAAGGATGTTTATAGAAGTTTAGAGGATCATTTTAAGACTTTTATAGATGTCTTATGGATGTGATTGGCTGTGTGTGTTATATTGTGTGAAATAGAATAAGCTTGATATAAAAAAGGATATTATGTCACGATATTTTGATTCTTGTTGGATGCATATCGGCCAATAGATGGCATTACTATGCTACAATTTCTCCGTAACTGGAAGACAGTGTTTCAGATTCTATATTATGAAAGTGTAGAAAACTTGGTGTTATAAGTGGGACATTATGAAACATCATGCATATTCCATTTGGGTGAATATTGGCAAACAGAGGGTGATACTGTTCAGACATTTACTCGCTGATAAGACTTACTGAAATTCATTTGCCATGGTACTTAAATGCACAAAACTCGATATGTGTGACTCGATATGTGTGAAAACATATATGGAAAGATTACTGATTTTATTTGAGCATATATAGGCCTGAATACCTAACCTTCAGTGATTTTTTACTTTGCTATTTCTTAGCATCCGTTCATTATATATATATATATATATATATATATATATATATATAAATGTGAGGAACTATTATTAGACTTTTCTATATGTTGAACAATGCGTGGATCTGTTACACAAAATGACACAGATACGACAATCTGTTATGATTACCATAGATGATTTTGTCTAGGAATGTACGGTATATATTTTCCCTGAAGAGAATTATTTTGGAAGTATAATTTTAAATAACTGAATACTCTACATAGTATTTGTGTAGTTTAATAAACGTGTACGATAAATTTATTTTAAATTTATATAAAAAAAATGAAATTTTAATAAAATTTTATTAAGAATGCGTATCTGTTAAAAAATAAATAAATAAATAAATAAAAATAAGAATAAAAAACTACTTCCGTAATCTAAGTGACAGTCTTTGATAATTTAATCTCTTTAGAAATAAATTGATTGAACCACAGATTTTTATACTTAAACAATATATTGATTCGAATTTTTAAATATACATTTTACCTTTATATATACTAGTAAAACTATATTTGAGTAAAAATGTTGAAATACGAAGAAAATTATATCTACTTACCCAATTCTAATTGTGGCCGCACGTAAATCTAGAAATAAATATAAGAGGATTATACAATGCAATTCTTAAAGGAAATTTCAATGAAATGCACATGTTTCAATGTTTATGAAAGAAGAATTTTAAGTTTATTTTAATAAGATGTTTGAATAAAACAATATAACTACATGTTTCAGTTAAAAGACATTTTTAGAATTTAAATTTATTTCGTATTTAGGCTCTTCCAGATATAAGGTTAAAAAAAACGAAAAAAGTGTTTCATGGAGTTAAATTTTTAACAAAAAGATAATAAATTGTTTATTTATTTATTATTATTATTATTTTCGACATTAGTAACTAACTTATTTTTTTCTTTCTTTATATTATTCATATTATTTTTAATGAAATCACAGAAAAAAAGTACGTTGTGATTATCAAAAACACTTTTTCTTTAATCATTCTATATAACAACGCGATCCCGAGGTTAATAAGCATGAAAAATTTAATAATCGTTTTTCACGTTAAGGATTTTGTATATGCAGTATGATGCGTTGTATCCAGGGGTTGATGGTAAATAGTCATATAGAATATCATAAAAGGTGTGTAGTAACAGTAACAAATCTCAACCGATGCCCTTCCCTCTGAAAAAAGGGACTTAAACCTGATTTTCTCGGAAATGGTTTTAATTATTGCGGTAAAAATATATTGTTAAATATTTTATCAGATGCTAAACTCATCTGACACTCCACCATAGTCTAAAAATCAGTCTTCATAGATAACCCTCACTTCACCTGCAGAACACTGGTTTTCTACAAAAACGGATCTAATGATTTAAAAAAAAAAAAAAAAAAAAAAAAAAAAATTATTGGTATTTCACACAATAAACTCGTTTAACTTAACCCTGTCTTCATAAAAAAATAGAGTTTGCTACTAGCACTTACATCGCTATTTTAAAATAAACAAAATGTTTGTTTACACGGAAATGAATTATACGAGTTTGAAAATAAAATGTAGAATTAAAAATTTATGAGAAGACAAATGCATCTGACATATCGTCAGGAAAATTTGCATTCATTGTCAGCCTTTATTTCGATCGTAGCAAAATCTGACAGGAATTTGATTGAGTTGGAAATGGATCCAACGAATTTAACAGATAATTTGTGTTGATTTGATTTATCTTCATTTTCAGAAAACTTAGAGTTTAATGTTAATCCTCTCTCAATCTACTGTAATATAAGCAGAAATTCGGTTTTCTCTAAAATGAATTGAAAGAGTTTTATCAAAATTTAGGGTTGCTTTTTTAAGTGCAAAAGCGATTTGATTTCGCACCCTATTCTGCAAAATTAACGGTATCTGCTGTGGTATCTGTTAACAGTATCGTGCAACAAAATAGGGCAGAATGTGCATTTGGTTAAATACTGTGGCAGAAACGTGGTTTATTCGGAAGGAGAACTCACAAATTAATATATATATATATATATATATATATATATATATATATATAATTGAAGTATTTTTGAGATGGCTGATTTTTATCTAAATTACCTTCAGCAAAATCGGCGTTCACTGCTAACCCAAGACTTCTAGATGTGATCCATGTCAGAAAGTTTGTTTTTTCGGAAATGGATCTAGCTATTTTGATGAAAAAGATAAAGGGGGGGTGGATTAATATTTTGGGATTACAATCCTACCTTATATCTCTCAAAAATTAGAGTAAACAACCAGTTCTCATACCGATCTTGGCAAATGTGGCAGAGGCTAGATTAACCTCCAATTGAATTATTGGGGGGGGGGGGGATGAATTAGTATGTTTTTGAGATAACAGTTCGGCGAAAAACACTCCATATTTAGGTTAATTAGCGTTCACTGGTAACCCACAGTCCACACGGGGAAAATATAACGGAAACTAGGTTTTCATGGAAATTGTTTGATCTATGTAATATCGGTTACAAGATTTTTGAAATAAAAAAATCTAGAGTGACTCCACTCGACTTTCCGAACATTGAGTAACTAACAGTTTTGTAGATAAAATAAAGAAAGAGGAATTGCTAAACAAACAAAAGAGAGAAAACCATAATAGAGTGTTTTTTTCTCCATATATCACACGAGGTTTTATTTAACGCTACTGAACTTTGAGCTCTTAGATCATAATGATAAAGAATTTTTCGTTGTGTCCCTGTAAAAATCTATAAATGCTAGATTCACCAAAATGCTTATAGTTAGTGCAACAGTGATTTATAATATTCATACAAATTTTCAGCTCAATTGAATAAGGCGTTTAGATGCTATCGCATTTTTAAAAATTTGGTCTCATAGGCGATAATGATAAAGAATTTTTCGTTGTGTCCCTGTAAAAATCTATAAATTCTGACAAACGTAAACAAATTTTCACATTTTACCCACAATTTTGTCAAAGTCCCACTTTTTTTTTTTTTTTTTTTTTAATTATTGTTACTGGGTGAATTTGTATAGGAAGATATAGAAGAAAGTCTCGTGGTGGCCACAATTCACCAAAATGCTTATAGTTAGTGCAACAGTTATTTATAATATTCATACAAATTTTCAGCTCAATTGAATAAGGCGTTTAGATGCTATTGCACTTTTAAAAATTTGGTCTCATAGGCCATAATGATAAAGAATTTTTCTTTGTGTCTCTGTAAAAAAACTGTAAGTGCTAGATTCACCAAAATCTATACAGTTGGTGCAAATGCGACCTATAACATGTGTACAATTTTTTTGCTCACATTAATAAGGCGTTTAGACGCTATCACACTTTTAAAAATTTGGCCCCATAGGCCTTAATGATAAACAATTTTTCTTTGTGTCCCTGTAAAAAAACTATAAGTGCTAGATTCTCCAAGATCTATACAGATTGAGTATCTGTGACCTATAATATGGGTATAACGTTTTTGCTCAATTGAATAAGGCATTTAGATTCTATCGCACTTTTAAGATTTTGGTCCCATAGGCCATAATGATAAAGAATTTTTCTTTGTGTCCCTGTAAAAAAACTTTAAGTGCTAGATTCACCAAAATCAATAGGGTTCGTACTATGGTGACTTACAATATACGTACCAACTTTCAGCTTATTTGAACAAAGCGTTTAGACGCTAGCGTGTTCGCTCACAGACATACACACATAACACATACATACACACATACACACATACACACACACAAACATACATCATCTCAAAAATAGTGGAAACGGACTCAGGGGACCTCGAAACGTATAGAAACATCAAAATCTGATATTCGGATTTTTGACATGATTACAATACTTTCCTCACTATAGTGTTCGGAAAGTAAAAAATGACCTAACTTACATTGTTGTTCAGGAAACATAGCAGTCGTTGATCACACGTGCTTTGTTTGGACCAAAATGCAATCGAAACTTGTTTTTCTAGGAAAATGCTCAAAAGATTTTCATGAGAATTTTAAATTAGGACTTTTGCATAATAATTTTATTTGGTTGATTGCATTCTTCCAGGTAAATAACCATTTACAGGTAGATCGTGCTTGCCCGGGGCAAACAAATAAGAAATATATTTTCGAAAGTAAATCATAGTGTTTACACAAGGACTAATTACCATGTTTTTATTAACTTCTATTCTTGTTTGTGTGTTTGTTTGTCCGGTACAAATCTTGCAATCTATTTTTAACTAACTTACCTACTAGCTAGACATTTGAAACTATTACAGTACCTCTGATTCCGGAGACAACACAATACTTCGAAGTCAGATTTTCGAATAGTTTTCTTTTAATTAATTAAAGTATGAAAATAATAAGCTCCTAATAGCAATAAAAATAGCCATTCAAATATTAGCTATAATTTAATTGTTGCCAAAACAAATTTTACGAGTTCCTTTTCTTTCGACATAAAAGTAAATACATTTAATTACACGTGAAAGTTAAAAATATATAAAAAGTTAAATATTTTTAAAACCAACTTTTGTTTTCATTATTATTATTAGTTCACTGAACTGAGTCCGCGTGCTTAAATATTGCCCATATATATATATATATATATATTAATCGCGTATTTTATTGATGATTCATCAGAAAATTTAAAAACATGGAAAATATTTTTTTTTCTTATAATTATTTTTACAATGATAGCATTTAAATTCGGTCATCCAGTTACTGTATTGATTAATTACATTATCTATTGTTAATATCTAAGCTGTTTATGCCCGTCGTTACTTCAAAATACCATCTGATGTAATTCTTAAAGAAAAATACGTCTCCACATTTTATCATTGTTACTTTATATTACCAATATTGAATACTTCTCTCAACTGCTGGTGGAGTGCATAAGCAGTTCGAGGAAGGAGGAAAAGTTTTGGAAGTGATTTTTGTCACCTTTAGATCTCAAATGCTTCGCTTTTGCAGAAATATCTTTATATATATATTTCTTTTGTGCGTGTGTATGTCACTGAACTCCTCCTAAACGGCTGGACTGAGTTTAATGAAATTTTTTGTGTGTCTTCAGGTGGATTCGAGAATGGTTTAGATTTACAAATGAAAGTTGTAACTTAATTAGTTCTTTCTTAATTAATTTTTAACCAACTCTTTCAACAACTTTTCCACCTAGATGGCGTGAGTTGCCGTAAACACGATGTCAGAATTTATTTAATGTTGAAATGAAAAATGAATTTTTAACCGTATCTTACGAAGTGTTTAAAATATTTTTTCAAAGTTAATATTTTAGAATCGTAAACACGATGTCAGAATTTATTTAATGTTGAAATGAAAAATGAATTTTTAACCGTAAGTGTTTATTATATTTTTTCAACGTTAATATTATTAAAATGTTAAAATTAGTTAAAATGTTATATTCTTTTAAAAAATTCGTCAATATTCGACGGAGTTATTTTATGTTAAAATGAAAAATGAATTTTTATGCCATTATTATTTGTGCAGATGGAAAATGTACTAAAAGTTTTCCGAAAAATTTCACGATCACAAATGTTGACGGATATCCAATATATCGCCGAAGAAATCCCGATAATGGCGGACAATCTTATCATCTATGGCGGTCATCTATGTCAACAACATAGATATTGACATTGATAACCGTTGGCTGGTCCCATATTCGCCTCTGCTGAACAAAACATTCAATGCTCATATTAATAGCAAGAAATTCAAACTTCTTCACACACCATAAATTTTAAATCAGCACAACCGGTTTCGAAAGGACGTGGCCTTTCTTCATCAGGTGCAAACACGTGAAACTGCCTTGGAGGCAAAAGCAAGACTGAAAGCAGGACAAAATCTAGAGGGGGAGGAGCAACACAAACAACCAATAGGTAGCTACATGCAGGACAGGACTAATCAGAGAGGAACACACGTACACACACACCACAAAATGAGGAGGGAGGAAATGTGTAACAATTATTATTATTTTTTTTTTCAATAATATTAAACTAATAAGTAAATTTAATAAAATTTATCCATTGATTATTATTATTTTTATTTAAATCAGAATTATTTTATTATAACTAATATGGTGTTATAAACATAATGAAGGAAATTATTTAATTGAATTAAACAAATTTTTCCAGGCTGTAGACAGCAAAGTGGAATCAGATTTTTCATTGACAATTTTATCACGATTAAGGTAAATAGCTAAATTTTCTAAAAAAGAGCATCATTTCTGAAGAGCATCAAATACATTTGCAAGTATGTGAATAAAGGCAGTGATATGGCTGTATTTCGAGTTGAAAATACCAATGTGAATGCTCCTCCGGTGAATAACAACGATGAAATAACACTTTACCAAATTGGCCGGTACGTCAGCTCCAATGAAGCTGTTTGGCGTATCTTTGGTTTCCCAATTCATGAACGGGATCCAGCAGTTCTTCATTTAGCCGTCCATCTTGAAAATGGCCAGCGCGTATATTTCACGAGCGAGACAGCGATTGATCGTGCTATAAATCCACCAAAAACTACACTCACCGAATTTTTTTAATTGTGTAATCATGCGGATGCTTATGGTGCTTTTGCACGGAAGCTATTCAGAAGTACCACGCTATTTCACATGGGCTCCAAAAAAAAAATGGATGCCCCGCAAGCAAGGCACGCCGATTGATGCATGTCCCGGTTTATTCAAATCAAACACCTTGGGACGAGTATTTACAGTCAATCCAAGGCAGACTGAGTGCTTTTATCTTCGACTGTTATTGGTTAATGTCATCGGCCCTTTGTCATTTCAAGATTTACGTAAAGTGAATGGACAACAGTATCCAACGTATAAAGATGCATGCCTTGCACTCGGCTTGCTGGAAGACGACAACTAGTGGGAGTGTATGCTTGCTGAAGTAGGACTGAACTGTACAGCAAAACAATATCGTCTACTATTCGCTATAGTGTTGACTACATGTTTCCCGGCCCGAGCGGAGACCTTATGGGATAATCACAAAGATTCAATGACTGATGATATATTGCATCAACATCGTTCACGGTGCAACGATCTAACGATAGTATTCAGTGACGCTATGTACAATGAAGCATTGATTGCTATTGAAGATCTTTGCATTATCATTGCCAACTTACCACTCAGTCATTTCGGTATGCATTCAACATATCGAAATGCATCTGATTTAATAAGCACTGAGATGAATCGTGAACTACAATACAATACTGTAGAAATGGCAGCGATTGTTGCTCGCAATGTCCCACTAATGAATGAAGAACAAAGAACCATTTACGACCGCATCATGCTCGCAGTTTTGGCAGGACAAGGTGGATTCTTTTTTTTTTTTTTTTTTTCTTTTTTTTGGGGGGGGTGCACCAGTTGGAACTGGCAAAACATTCCTTATTTCGCTAATTCTCGCCGTAATACGATCAAATAATGGCATCGCATTGGCTGTTGCATCATCTGGCATTGCGGCAACTTTATTGGATGGAGAGGCAGAACAGCTCATTCATTATTTAAACTGCCACTAAATATTCAAAATAACCCAGACGCAGTGTGCACACAAAAAAAAACAATCGTCCATGGCCACAGTGCTGAAATAGTGTAAAATTCTTATCTGGGATGAATGCACTATGGCACACAAACATTCGATTGAGGCGTCGAACAGGACATTCAAAGATATAAAAAACAACGACAAACTATTTGGCGGCACTCTTTTACTCTTTTCAGGTGATTTCAGACAAGCACATCCCGGTACTCTGCGTTCAACATACGCTGATGAGATCAACGCGTGCTTAAAATCATCGTCATTGTGGCGTAATGTTGAAAAAGTACAACTGAAAGTAAATTTGTGCGTTCAAAAGCTTCAAGATCCATCCGCTGAAACATTCTCAAAACAATTGTTAGATATCGGCAATGGAAAAGTTACTACAGATGAAACTGGATGCATAAAATTACCGACCGATTTCTGCACAATCATTGATTCTCAAGATGCTCTTATTGACCAGATATTTCCCAATATACACAGACGATACACAAATCATAAGTGGCTGGCAGAAAGAGCAATTTTAGCAGCAAAAAATGTGGACGTCAATGAATTGAATCTCAAGATACAACATTTGTTACCAGGAGACTTGGTGTCATACAAATCTAATGATACAGTTTGCGATGCCAACGAAGCTGTAAATTATCCAACAAAGTTTTTAAACTCATTGGATTTACCAGGCATGCCACCGCATATTTTACAACTGAAGGTTGGATCTCCGGTTATTTTGCTTCGTAATTTGAACCCACAACGGTTGTGCAACGGCACGCGATTAGTCATAAAAAAATTAATGAAAAATGTTATCGAAGCCATCATTTTAAATGACTAATTCCGAGGTGAAAATATATTACTACTGCGAATCCCTATTATACCCACAGATGTGCCAATTCAATTTAAACGCCCTCAATTTCCAATTAGATTGGCATTTGCAATGACTATCAATAAGTCTCAGGGCCAAACGATGTCTGTCTGTGGCTTAGATTTGAGCACATCATGTTTTTCACACGGACAATTATACGTGGCTCTCGAGTGGGCAAACCATCCAGTTTGTATTGGCGAAAGATGGGATAACAAAAAATATTGTACCCTCTGTTGCATTAAGGGATTGATATTGTTTTTTAGTAATAATGTTATAAGTAGCGATATGTATATAATTTTAAAGAATCAATTTTAATAAATTTAAAAATAAATGATTGGTGTTTTGTTATTTATATATTCTTTCACCGTTCACAGCGCACCATACATCTTCCACTTATATACCACATCCTTACACACTTACAATAAGTTAGTTATTTTTTTCTAGCAAAATATTCTCTAGAAATAATTTATATGACAAAACAACGTTTGTCGGGTCAGCTAGTATATATATATATATATATTAGGGTGTTCCTTGATGGTCCTTGAAAATTAACATTTAAATATTTGTATGGGGCACCCGCTTATTCTTTTATATGTATAAAATAAAGACTTCTTCAAAAATTTCAAAATTTTAAATCAAGTTTTAAGGGTGGCGACCGAGATTCGAAAAAATTGAAAATTGAAAATTGACAAATTTGACATATTTTGTAATTTCATTATAAATAATTATATTTTAATTACATTAAAAATCGAGAAAATATACATTAAAATATTCAATTTAAAATATTAAAATACACATAACATAAACTTAAACGTTTTGAGCCTTATTTTAGGCTCCTCACCAGTAAAATGCATCAAAGGTAAACGATGAAAAAACAATAGATTTCCTTTACGAAAGTACAACATATTCAGCAGGACTTGTGCATGCCTCATTAAGCGGTGAAAAATTCGGTTTCGCATACCAGCCTTTCAGGAAAATTCTTGAATGAAAATTTCAACAGTTAGATACGATTATTTTAGTATTGTTAAAATCATGTAGATGGTCGGTTTCTATGGCATGCAGCACTATTTTAGACCGAATATCGCGGTTTTTGAAATTTCTTTTATGTTCGAGAATTCGAGAATGAAGTAAACGGCCAGTTTCAATAATATAAAAAGAACTGCAAGATTTACAAGGGATATTATAAATAACCCCAGGTTGGAGGGGGGGGGGATAATGATGAAGAGCCTAAAATAAAGTTCGAAATGTTTAAATTAATGTTATGTGTATTTTAATATTTTAAATTGAATACTTTAACATATACTGCCTGAATTTTTAATGTAATTAAAATATGATATTTTATAACGAAACTAGAAAGTATGTCAAACTTGTCATTTTTTTTTTTTTTTTTTTTTTTTCAAACCCCGGTCGCCATCGTTAAAACGTGTTTTAAAATTTTGAAATTTTAGTGGAAGTCATTATTTTATACAAAGACAAAATAAGTGGGTGCCCCATAAAAAAATTTACTGATTTATTTTTAAGGACTACCCTAATATATACATATATATATTAAATATTGTGTGATATGAGAAGTATCAATAAGTAAGTAATCAAGAAATTTATGTTGTGAATTTTGTTTTTCAGGTGTAGTGTCTTGAAGTTATTTTAAAGTGTTTCAGTTTTACATATATCTTAATGAGCCTATATTAAGTAATTAGGAAAAGTTTTAACACAATTTATATATATATATATATATGTATATGTACACTGTAAAAAAAAAACTGTCGAAAAAACGGAAAAAAATTGTCAGCCAGGACGCCAATCATAACCCGTTTTCTTCACAGAAAAAAAGCGTTTAAAAAAAAAATTGGGAAAATCTGTAAATATTTCCATAAATACTTCTGTTAAAGTAACGTAATTCTTCTATTAAAACAATGTAATTTGTCTGTAAGTTCAACGAAATTTGACTGTTTAAAAAAACAGAAAACTCATTTTTTAAACATTTTTTTCCTGTGATGTAAACAGATCTCTTTTTTTTTTTAAACAGTGACATTCTGTTATATTTGCAGAAAAAAATGTTACTATAACAGAATTATTTTAAATTTTTTGCAGAGAAAACATTTATTTTTTACAGAAAAAAAAGAGAGATTTTTCGTAAACTTACAGAGTATTTCTGGTAAAATAACAGCTCTTTCCTACAAACATAACAGAATTTCACTATTTAAAAAAAAAAAAGAAATCTGTTTGCATCACAGAAAAAACTGTTTGTAAAAATGAGTCATATTCTGTAATTTTACAGAGAAATCATGTATTTTTTACATAAATAAATATAGATTTTTTTCCGTACATTTACAGAATATATTCATTAGTTTAACTGTTGTTATCTGTAAACATAACGTATAACAACAATTGTTTAAAAACAGAAAAACAGTTTTAAAAATAGTTTTTATCTGTGAAGAATACAATTTTTTACTGGCATCCTGGCTGACAGTTTTTTTTTTTTTTTTGTGCATGTGAGCAAAGGTTATGCTATCTTTTTAGGTCAACAAGCTGGCCTAAGTGGTATTTTTCAATAAAACCCACTTGAAAAAACTCAAGTGTTTTTTTATCAAAACCCTTATTTTAAAATCCACTTTTTATCTAACTTAAGCTGCTATCACACGTACTCTCATGCGATCAGCAGTATCAGATACTTTCTCTCCCGAAACCACCTGAAACAGGTTTTTCGAGAGACAAACAGTCGAAAACGCATTGTGTGATAAGTTTCCCTTTCCTACCTTTGTCAATGACGAACTTATGACTGACTAAATCTCCTACGCTAGATGTTAGCTCGTATTCAACCAATCGGAGTGTGAGAAAATCAGAGTGTGTTTAAAACATGAAATAGTGAGCAATTAGTAGCCAATTGTTAATGCCTTTTTGAATTCATTTTAGTCTTCAAAATAACCCTATTACCTGATGCTCGATTATTCGGAGAGGTATTAGCGTAAAGTTCAGAGGGTAGGATCTTCTGTGTGATAGCTGCTTTACAATAAACATATAAAAATATAGCATCATTATGACCACCCTGTTAATAACATGTAGGATCACCTTTAGCCTTCAAAACTGCCAGCACCCAAGTGTAGGATTGACTCTACAAGGTGCTGATAGATAGTCTGATGTATCTGGTATCAAGCGTGCATCAACTGGTCCTGCAATTCCTGCACATTGCAAGGGGGTAGCGTGACAGCACGAATTAGGTTTTCCAGGTGGGACCACAAATGCTCTATTGGATTAATGTCAGGTGAATTTGGAGGCCAAGACATGAGTTGAAAGTCACTAGAATGTACCTCGAACCACTCCATGACGATTTGACCCTTATGACATTGTGCATTATCCTGTTGGTAAACACCATCCCCTGCCAGAAATACTGTTGTCATGAATAGGTGAATCTGGTCTGCAATCATGTTCATGTAGTGCACAGACACCAGGGATTGTTCTGTGCTGATTATGGGTCCTAATGTGCTCCATGAAAACATTGCTCACACCATAATGCCCCTGCCACCGGTTTATCTCCGTCCATCTGTGCATCCGGAAGTGAGGGTTTCCTTTGGAAATTGGCGTATTCGCACACAATGTGATGGACCAGAAAACGAGATTCGTCAGACTATGCGACTTTCATCCATTCTTCTAATGTCCAATTCCGATGTTTCTTGGCCCATTGCAGACGCAACTGCCGATGGCGTTCCGTCAGTGCAGGGACATAAGTAGGCCCATACACAGCAATGTACGCTGCACAATGTGTTGTGAAACACTGTCTGGGTCGCCACTGTTGTAACTGGTGGTGATTTCGGCTGTTGTAGCTCTTCGGTTATAGCGAACAATACATAACAATATCTGCTCTCCTCTGGAATCAATGCATCATGGGCAACACACTGCTGGCCGGCGACTTGTCATTTCACCATCCATACACCACTTTTGATATGTGTTCACAACTGAACATGAACAGCCCACTAAACGTACCGTTTACGATTTTGATGTTCCCAGTCGCTGAGCCATAATGATTTGACCTTTATCGAAGTCTTATAAATCAACTGCTTTTCTCATTATGTTGCTAATCGCACTATATTTGGAAAGACAATGCATAGCCGCTTTATATACTCCAACATCAGCTGTACACGCGCAGTAGTTCTGTTCCTGGGTGAGCCCATTATTACAGATGGAAGGTGGTCATAATGTAATGACTCTTCGGTGTATAACAAATATTATATACATTATTAGAACATGAACAAAGAATTTTGAGAAATATTGGAGGTTCTCAAACTACTCTGTAGAAAAAAAAAAATCCGGAAAAATCCCCCATGGAAAAAAATTATAATTATCTTATTATATCAGAGTAAACATAGAACACAGTAAACAGAGAACATCAGAGTAAAAAAATTATATGTATAAAAGCAAAAGAAGAGTTGTTTGTTTATATAATAAAAACTGTGGAACTCAAGGAATGTAAAATATAAATAAAAATCAATTTTAAAAAATAATTCTGTAAACTTTAACACTGCAACACTGTTAAGTAATGTAGAGGGACAATAATTAAAACTATTTTATGAGAATCTATTGACTATGAAACATTTAATAAAACAACACTAAATAATTATTAAAATCCAGATTTTTGTTGTAAAGGGCATATAAACAGAATTTTAGAATATTTAAATAACAGTTATTAATTATAAAAAGACTTTATATTTGGACTCTGTATTTGGATATATATTAGTAATGAACATACTATATTATATAGTACATTAACATAGTATGTTAGTACTAAATTATACAACATTATATTTTTATCGTTTATGTTACAAAAATTTGGTGCATAGTAGTAAATTATGCAATATTATATTTTTATCATTTATGTTAAAGAAGTCCAGTGCATTAACATGTGCAGGATTTAAAATGGAAAAATATTTAAAATAAGAAAAATGTGAAAATTTTACCTAGTAGTCATGCAATTACTATTGTGTTCCTTAGCAAATAGGCACTACATTTAAAATTTCTTCCACATGATTTTTTTTTTTTTAATATATATTCTTTATGTGACAGGGAAAAAATGGGAGTACGCTTTTTTTAATTGGGTTAATTATACATGCACTCTTATCATTTTTTTTCTCTTTTTTAGTGGCATACTGCCCATAAGCTAAAACTTTTAAAAAATTAATTAGCTGTAGTTTATGCCTAAAAAGTTTCACAACTAAGTTTTATAACAACTAAGCAAAATGAAGTCAAACTCAAACTAAAATGCATCTCGAAATCCCACAGGCAGGTGATTTTTATCAAATAAGTAAAAAAAAAAAATGAAGAGAAAGGAGATCCCAAAGAAAATAAATAATAAGCATATGGAATTAAAATATTAGTGTATTATAGCAAAGAAATTTAATACAGTTTCGTAGAATTTTTCTAAAAATATTAAAAACACAAATTCTTTCTCAAAAATAGAGACATTTTATGCTATTTGGTATTTAAATTCAAATTTTGGATCTATTCCTTTGAATTATCTTGCAAATCTTATTAGGCAAGCTTAGAATTAGAGTTTGAAGAATGCATGGCTGAATTAGCACCATCACTCTGCTCTCTTATTATTTTAATTTCTGACAAAAACTTTATCTATTATTTAAAAAACAAACAGACAAAAACTTTTTTCTTACAGCCACACATTCTCCAACTTCTCGCCCTGAACATGTCTGATAAGAGTTTTAAGATAATTAAAAGATACTGATCCAAAATTTGAATTTAAATACCAAATACTCGAAAAGTTTTCATAATTTTGAGACAGCATTTTTTTTTTTTTTAATTCTGTAAAACTTATACTATATTTCTTTGTTATAATACACTTATATACAGATTCCATATACTTATTTATTTATTTTTTTTTTCATGATTATTGCTTCAAGCTTTTTTAATTCTTACTACTAAAAAATCACCTGTCTCGATAATTTTCAGATGCACTGTATGCCAAAACATATTTACACTTAAACCCCAGAAGCAGAACTTCCTGTATTTATCTGAAGCAAAACAAAATTTGTCTGCAATCCAACATGCCAAAATATATATATATATACATATTTTTTACTACATTTTATCAGCAATATATTAAGAATTTAAAGGCAAAAGAAAAAAAAAAAAAAAAACAAGCAATTAAAATTAAGATATTTATTCAAATTCGTAAATACAACATTTTTATTCAAATAAAATATATTGATTAACCTATGAATATTAACATCTGAATACATAAATTCACATTGGGAAAAAAAAAAAAAAATCAATTTGCATATAAGTTTACATCAACATAGTACATCAAGTCACATAAAATACAAATTATCAACGCAATCAATTATCCATTCTGATACAGATTTCTTCAAATTCAAAATTTTAGAGTTTATAAAGTCTTTCTTTTTTAGTTCTGGATTTACTTTCGACCCTCGATTTGGGTTTATTCCTAGAAAACACCTGTAAAGAAATATTTTTTTACTTTAGCAAGTTAAATAAGAATAACATATTAAATTTTTCCTATGTGAATAAATAAATCTATTTTAAACAATAAATCTGTATGCACCATTACATTGAAATAACATTCTCAAATTTGATGTCCGATATTGATGTCTTGGATGCTTTAGAAAAAAAACTAAAATGATTACACTTACTGCAATGCTACTCTCATATGAACTTAAATCACTCAAACTCAGTTTGGTAGTATATTTAATGATAAAGGGCAAAACTGGAAAAATTCTTTAGAAGGCCAGTGGCCAGTATATCAATTTCATCAGTAACCACTTTGTTAATAGCTATTTTTTATATCATAAGAGTAGCAATTTTATTATAAAACACTTTTTAAAATAATTTTATTTCAATAGAATTAAAGTATTTCCTCTTTAAAAGTATAGATACAAAAACTTTAGATGACCTACATTACATAGCTGTCAACTTTGCAGCTTTAAAAATAGGAAGATTTCTACGCCACAGAAAGCAAATAGGAATTTAATATATATATAGAGAGAGAGAGATGTGAGGTGAGAATATTCTCTGAAGCTCCAAATTCAGAGAATCGAGAATATTCTTAAATACTTATTCCATGACAGAAAGCAATCAGTAGCAAATAACAATTATTCATATTAAAATACAAATTTACATTTTTTTAACGCCTATAGATTTGCATTTGTAACAAAACCATCACTAAAATTTGACATTTAAAGAGAGTATTCTTTTCATAAAGATTTTCTAAAAGATTAAGAACGTGTTATACCTCTAAAGAATGTGTTATACCTCAGACATTTCAGTTTAAGTTTTGTGCCAAAAGTTAATGAGGCACCAATAAAAAATTGTAGAAAAATGAAAGTGTTTGGCATCACCCTGTAAAAAGTAAGGCTTGAAATGCAATCTGGCTGTAGCATGTGATTACATTATAAGCATGTGATTTCTTTATAAGCTGTATAATTTTTTATGTCTCTACCACATGCAATCAGGGAGATATAAATGTTTTAAAAAATTGCAAAAATTTTTTGTTTTACTTTTTTAGCTATAACATGCAAGGTATTAATAAACCTAGCGCAAAGCTATTTTCAGGAAACCCAACATACAATATTAGACACAGCATACTGCTGCAATCAAATTGAAGAAATATTAAAAATCTAATAAAATATCAAAGTATTTACTAAATAATTTTTAACTGCACATGTGTAAGATTTAGCAAAATTTTATTTGCATAATTTAATAGAAAAATGTATTGAGCTACTTACATAAAAACTCCAAACAAGTATTACAAAACCCCAAACAGAACTTAAAAAATTCTGTGCCATTTAATGAACTGAACTAGCGGGTCAGTACTTTCAAATGAATCACTATAATTAATGAATCACTAACAGTAACTTTTAGTCTTAAGAAAAGAAATTTAAAAAAAGATATCATTTCTGATCGGGTAAAAAGTCGCCCCGGGTCCCCACTGCCTTCGGCAGCGTAGTCCCGCGTGTGCACAAGTTAAGGGGTACACACGCTGCACGCACGTATTCTCTCCCTGACACTTTGTGCCCCCTAAAAAATATATATATATATATATATATATATATATGTTCGGGTAAAAACTCACACCGGGTCCCCACTGCCTTCGGCAGCGCAGTCCCATGCACGCTGAGCGAGCTAAAGTTAGCGGTTACACACGCTGTGGGAGCTACACACGCTGTGGGTATTCCTTCCCTGACTCTTCGTGTCCCCTAAAAAAAAAAAATCATTTCTGATCGGGTAAAAACTCACACCGGGTCCCCACTGCCTTCGGCAGCGCAGACCCATGCGCGCGCACTTGTGAATGTATATTCCTTCTCAAATCGAATTTTTATTACTAAGAAAAGAAAATTTAAAAAATCTTTTCTCATTGGTTAAAAAGTCGGACTGGGTCCCCACTGCCATTGGCAGCGCAGTCCCATGCGTGCTGCGCGCGCACAAGTTAGGGGATACGCGCGCAGTGCACACCTATTTCATCCCCACCCTTTCAGCCCCTCCTAATTAACCTACATATACCAATTTTGAACGGTCTAACTCAATTAGCTGATATGCAAAAAAAACCTAATCAGGACACCTCAAAACGTGTAAATCTGGTGAAAATTTTCGATAATATAAAAGAACTTTAAAATATCTTTCGAATGATGTATTAAAAATAATTTAATCATAATTAGAAATTGAAATATTGAAATTTTAAAATATTACAGCACCATCTGGCGGTAGAAATTTCTTTAATCTACTGTTCAATTCCAAATCAACAAAGCTTTCTAATAATGCATTAGTTATGAAATTATTTTAATTAATAGCTGAGATACAAAAGAAAACCAATTCAAGACACCTCAAAATGTGTAAATCGGGTGAAATCTCGAATTCCTCTTTCAATAATATAAAAGAACTTTAAAATATCTTTCGAATGATGTATTAAAAATAATTTAATCTTATAATAAATAGAAAAAACGAAGTATAATTATAATTAAATACATTTAAATAAAAAACCTAGTTATTTAGTTCATGCGTCGTTTTAGATCTTTCGAAACCGGGCACCCGGTCCTCTTCGGAAACGAACTTCTGTGCTTGAAACTTGAAATTGAGTGTTCCTCTGTTGATTTTTCAGCAGATGGCTCCATGCTCCATTTGGGGCTACTGCGCCGCTGTCATTGCATACGTCATAATTCGTAGATATTTCGATCAATTCACGGTACATCGCATAATTATAATTTTCATAATCGGCAATTTTAGTGGTTTTGTGAAAGTCTATTTTAATATTTTCTTTATTATGTGTTTTGGCCAGGGCGGTATTATATTTTCCGGGTTTTTATGTCATTTTTATGTTCGTTAATCCTAGTTTTAATCTTTCACTTAGTAACACCAATATATGAGCCGGGTTTATTTTTTATTCGGGTTCATAAAAACCGGAAAATATAATACCGACCTGGCAAAACACACAATAAACAAAATATTAAAATAGACTTTGACAAAACCACTAAAATTGCCGATTATGAAAATTATAATTATGCGATGTACCGCGAATTGATCGAAATATCTACGAATTATGACGTATGCAATGACAGCGGCGCAGTAGCCCCAAACGGAGCATGGAGCCATCTGCTGAAAAATCAACAGAGGAAGAAAACTCAGTTTCAAGTTTCAAGCACAGAAGTTCGTTTCTGAAGAGGACCGGGTGCCCGGTTTTGAAAGATCTAAAACGACGCACGAAGTAAATAACTAAGTTTTTTATTTAAATGTATTTAATTAAAATTTAATCTCCAAATAAAATGTAAATTTTTTCTAAATTCGATGAAATTTGAACTGCAAGGCTGTCTTGTGATGTTAGGGCTGTATACGAAGTTTTGTATGCGACATTGAAAAACTGAAGCCTTTTCAAAATTGCAATTTTTAATCGCAGTACCAAAACACGTGACCTCATTAAATACCAGATGTTTCTCTTTCCGTTCAAGACTGTAGACAATCGTCTGCAATATTAAAATTGTTTTGATTTGTTGCCATCATTTTTTTAGTTTAGTTAATTTTAAAAAATCTAATTGTTTGATCAATAAGCCATTTAAACCATCGGATTGAGAAAAGTCGGCCCTTTCATTTGATACCATATTTGTAACGATACGACTGATATTTCTAATTTATTTTCCACTTTTTCCGTAGCAATGTCTCTTTTTAAGCAAATAGCTTTGAATTCTCAGTCATTTTTCAATCGACATAGCTCAACGTTTTAATTAATATCTTCGCTAACTAGAGTTGCATCGCTTAGTGAATTATCGCGATGTTCAGATGAAGAAATTCTGCGTCTGTCGACACCGGTTTCGAGGCGATGCGACCATTAGCGCCGGAGCTTTAGCGCTTACAAGGCATTTCTCACAGACAGACAGACAGATGCGTACGGATTTTAATAACATAAGGAGATGTCAGCTGTTCCCCCAAAAAAATTTATAAAGTTTTTTTTTCATCATTTATTTACAATCATTGAAAACTGTATTACCATTCATTGAATCAAAATAAAAAAGTGAGTAAAACCCCTTATAGTTGAGTTTTTTTTTTTTTTTTTTTTTTTTTTTTTTTTTGGGGGGGGGGGGTAGAAGAAACTGGATAGCAGTTCATTCTATAGCATAGAACTTCTTGAGTTTACACAACACTTGTCTGGGGTTTTTACATGAGTAGTTCAATACATTTGGTTATTAAATTTCGCTAAATCTCACACATGCATTGTTAAAAATTTAGTAAAAATTCTCATATTTCATCAGATATTTAATTTTTTTTTTTTTTTTTGATTGCAGTTTGCTGTGTCAAATATTGTATGTCAAGTTTCCTAAAAATAGCTTTGCTCTGGGTTACCTTGCATGTTATAGCAAAAAATTGATTCTGCATTTTTTTTTCAAAGAAACCTTTACCTCTCCTTGATTACATGCGGTAGAGACATAAAAATTTACATAGATAATAAAGAAGAGCCCCATAGCCACATGCTGCAGCCAGATTGAATATCAAACCATACTTTTACAGGGTAATGCCAAACACTTTCATTTTTCTTTAAATTTTTACTTGTTCCCCCCTTTTACTTTTGGCTTAAGAAACATGCTCTTTACACTCCTAAAGTTTTAAAACGATCTGTTTAGTACTTTTTGAGATATTTTTAAAAAGTCTGAAATCGAAAGTGCCGGGTCATTTATGGAAAGGTAGTGTATGTTCTATTTAAATTAAAAACTATAATAACAAATAGCTTAAAAATGATATTAATTTTATTTTGTAATTAACTTGTTACACAAAATTTAGAATCAAAGTTAATAGTCAGTTTCATTTTTCGATAACAGATCATTCAAGCTACCTTCTGTATACTGACAACCCATGCAGTTATTTGTCATCGATATTACTTATGTTTAAATTCAACTGTTTCTGTTTTTATTTTAATAATTTATATTGTGTGCCACATATGTCAATTTGTCACTTCTCTCTATAGAATAGAGGTGCACAACCTGCGGCCCACTAGCCATCAATTTGCGGCCCGCGGAAGGACAGATATTTTAGTATGCATTAGTCATCAGTAGGAGAGAAAAAATGAAAAAGAAAGAAAGGAAAAATATTTTATTTATTGCATTTGCAAAACTGGCATTTAGAAAAACTTTTTCTTGTTGTTGTTTGCAGGGGGTGGGCGGGATGGGGGAAATTGTTGGTTTATACACACATTTCTGTTCATGTGCATCTTAAATCTTTTCACGGCATAAAGTTTTAAACATCCCTGTTTTAATAATCCGCATTGCTCTTAACCAGTTTAAAATCCACTGCTGTAATCAATTATTTTTTGGTTGGAGGGGAAGGGGGAATAAATTTCATGAAATTTCAGTATGCAAAATTTAAGCATAATCCATATAATAAAATTAAAATTCGAAGATTTTTTACTAATTTTACTGTAAATATGACCAAAAGAATATTTGGAGTAATTAAAGGAGAGACAGAATTTATAAATTATGGTAAGAATGGAGAAAGAAAGCACACATCAATATTTAATGTTTTTCATACATATTATTTTAATTTGCTCGCATGTATTGTCACCGTGTTCTGAGCTATCCTGAAAGTTTTAAATGTCTAGCTAGCCGGGAAGTTAGTAAAAAATCTATTGCAATCTTTGTACTGGTAATGCTGCCGAAGGCAGCAGGAACCTGAAACAGTTGGCTAAAAGTATTTAAAAAATGCTTTGTCCCTGTGTTCTGAACTATTATGAAAGTTTCAAATGTCTTGTTGACGGGAAGTTAAATAAATTTTTTGTTGAATCATACAAACGCTGCCAAAGGCCGTAGGGACCTGAAACAGTTGACTAAAAGTATTAAAAAGATGTATTGCCACTGTGTTCTGAGCTATCATGAAAGTTTCAAATGTCTAGCTACTCAGGAAGTTAGTGAAAAATCGATTGCAAACTTTGTACTGGTAACGCAGACAAGGGCAGCAGGAACACGAAACAGTTGGCTAAAGCTAAAAGTATTTAAAAAATGCATTTTTGCTGTGTTCTTAACTATTCTGAAAGTTTTAAATGTCTGAGCTAGTCGGGAAGTTAGTTAAATAAATTTTCTGTTGAATCACATAAACGCTGCCGAAGGCAGTAGGCCCCTGAAACAGTTGACTAAAAGTATTAAAAAAATGTATTGTCAACGTGTTCTGAGCTGTCCTGAAAGTTACAATGTCTAGCTAGTCGGGAAATTAGTTAAAAATCAATTGCAATCTTTATACTGGTAACACTGCCGAAGCAGTTGGTTAAAAATATTTTAAAAATGCATTTTCACCGTGTTCTGAACTACTCTGAAAGTTTCAAAGTTATAGCTAGTCGGGATCGGGAAGTTAATTAAAAATCAATTGCAAGATTTGTACTAAACAAACAAGAATTGAAGTTAATAAAAACATGGTAATAACACATGTATCTTTATGTTATAGTATATACTTATTATCTTAAAAAGACTTATTACAAAAGATATGGCTTTGTATAACAAAAAAAATTATTGCAAGGATATTGAGGGAATTTTCAGAGGTCTGGTCACTTTCTGCACCCCTGGAAATGAGCTGAAAATTTTTTGCTAACATGATTGGTTGAACATTGATAAAGTCACTTTCAATAAATTGACTATCTAAACAGTTAAACGTACATTATAAAACATTTTCAGGATTTTTCCTTCCCCACAGCACTCCTTTCTCGTGCACCTATCATAACATCATGTTCAAATTCATTTTAATCTTAACAGCATGTCACTGCAGAAACAAGAATCGATCTAACAGCTTTGACAGACAACTGTTATGTTACATAAGCTCTACCGATCGTGTTGTTGCGTCCCTCTGATTGGTTCCATGTCTCTGTTATTTGCATATGTACTCCTTTACTTTTTTTTTTTTTTTTTTAGGGGGGGGAGGAAAGAAGGGAAGATTCTGTTTCTCAGTGCATATGCAAATAACAGAGACATGGAAGTGAACAGATGCTGTATCATCCACTGGCTGGCGATTTTTTTCAAAATGGCACTGAAATCACACCAAAATGCCATTTTAAAAAATCAATGCCATTTTAAATCACCTGTGATTACCGAAGTTTTTTTTTTAACCACAACATAAATTTCAAAGAAAAGTAATGGTTTAAATATGCAACTGTAATACAAAATATGCAAATTTACTGATTTTTTTTTTTTTCCTATGAAATTATTTAAAACTAATATTTACATAGATATCACAAAATTCCGAAAAAAAAAAGAAAAAAAATCGGTAAAATTACGTATTTTGTATTACAGTTGCATTTTTAAATCATTTTTACTTCAAATTCATGAAGTGGTTAAAAAAAAAACTCCTGGCGTCAATTTTTGAAACCACCATAAAAAAAAAAAAAAAAAAAGCTTAACTGATTTATCAATTAACTGAAATATCTACACCCAAAATATCTTAACTTTTCAGGTGTAAACATTATAATATAATAATTTTTAAAATAATGAAAGAAAAATTATCGCGGATCTAGGAAAATTGATTTTGAATTTAAGCAACATTTAACAAAAAAATTACACTCAAACACATAAGAAAATTATGCAAATTTTAGTTTTTCAGGAGGGGGGGGGGGCGAGACCTCCCCTTGTCTTAAACATTAAAATATAATAATTTTTAAAATAATGAAAAAAAAAAAAAATTATTGTGGATCCTTGAAAATTGATTTTAAATTTAACAAATAAATTACATTGAACATTTAGCAAAAAAAAAAAATACATTCAAACACATAAAATTATGCAATATACTTTAGTTTGTCAGGGGGGAAAACCCGCCCCCTCCATTCACCTTTTCTTAAATATTAAAATATAATAATTTTTAAAATAATGAAAGAAAAATTATCGCGGAACTATGAAAATTCATTTTAAATTTAATCAACAACATTTAACAAAAAAACAAATAATAATAAAAAAAAAAAAAATACATTTAAAACATTAGATTAATTATAAAAAATAATTTTATTTCCATAAAAGAAAACACACACCCAAAAAAATATTAAAAGAAAAAAAAAAATTAAGATTAAGGATCAGATATCTTGTTTCATGCATTTTTTAAATGAATATACGCATTGGAATTATTACATTGGTTACAATAAGGAACTTTTAAGAGTCCACTTTCTTTCAAAAATTACAAGAACAAGTCATTATTTTTAACTAATTTACAAAAAAACATGCGATTACCGACACCATTTTTACTGAAAGTAGGCCTATTAGAAGAAAACCTGAATCCCGGCATAGTGAGCAAATGATCTTTCTTGGTATTTATCAACACATTTAGATAACACCATAGTCTATATAATATTTCTCTAACCCTAACGTGGACCAGTTTCAATTGTTTTCTGCCGAAACGATACAATATGAAATGATAAAAAAATAATATTTATACATGAACAATATTTAAGAACGCGGACTTAACTCAATGGACTAATAGGAAAAAATGACGATATTTGTCTGATGAGATTATTTTACGATAAAATTTTTTTAAAAAGTTGTTTCTTCAAAATCTTTGCAAACGTCCTTTTAAACCTAGCAATATTTTAAAGATATACACAGAATATGAACTTTTGTGTCAAATTGACTAAAAAATTATAAAAAATATAATCAAAATAGGAATTATTTTATTTTATTTATTTATTTAAATATATATATATATATACTACTAAAATTAATAAAAAGTCATCACCAACATGACAACAAAAATTTAAAAGGCATCGTGAAAGTCCTATATTAAAATTGTACTGCCTGTGGAAGTATGAAAACTGGGTCGTGAACCATGAATTTTATTTAGAAACCTTTCTTTGAATGATTTTGGTTTTACTATTGTACAATATTAATTTGGTTTTATTAATAATTTGGTTTCTGGTAAATTAAAATTTTAATTAGGTGGTGAAACTGGTATAACATTTATGAGTTTCAAATTTTAAAGGTAAATAAGAAATAAAATAAAATGTGAATATTTTGCACGGGTTTGCTAGTAAATAATAATAATCATGCAAAAAATAATAAACAACATAAAATAACAAAGAAAGAAACAACCTGACCACGTGCAATCCTAATTCCAACCAAAGTGGCGGAAGCAGGTACGTCCTACCCGGCTGAAATCCAAATAGCTAATGAATCTACACTCACAGAACGGTAAACCTGATTGGAAGAATCATAAGGGTTGCCACAAAAATGCACACCACATTTGGTGAGAAATCGCCTCATCGCTTGGCAGTGAAAAACGGCCCTTGGCGACAGTGGATGATACAGAATCTGAGCCCAACAGGATATATATATTTTGTTTTAAATTGATTAAAAAATACAAGTTACAATACCAGGGATTAATCCAGCTTTTAAAAAATGATACCCCATTTGTAAATTTATAAAATAATTTGTGAAAACATCAAGTAAGCCTAGCGGCAGAAACACGGCGACATAGTCGCGGACACAGAAAAACAACTTGTGGACAGTTTTTGTCTGCCCTGATAAATTTGTCTGCAACTTTCGAATAACAATTCACTTAAAAAAAATTTCTGTATCAAAACTAAAACTAATACTTTTATTATTTATAATTATTTATATTGTGTTGTGTCAAACATTGCTATAAAATATTTAATTGAATGAGATGAATGAATACACAGAATTGTTTATACTATATTGTTCTTGTTGCGAAAAAATAGTTTTCTTATAGTTTTTAGCTCGTTCGGACATGCCATTGTTATGTAATCTTTAATACGTTTATCATTTATTAAGTTTGTTTTTATTAATTTAAATTAAAGCTAAATTTTCATTAAAATAACTCCTAAGTATTAGCTTATACCCTTAATTCCTAATTGAAATAGTTTTTTTAAATGTTTTCAACACTTACTTCATTCAGCAGTTCGTTACTGTTTTTGTTTACACGCGATTGACTAGAGAGATCATATTGTTATAGAGAGTCTTGTCACAGAGCGCGTACTTCGCGTTTCTCCCGTAAAGTGGCCTCTGTCATCCGTGTAATATTTTATTCAACCACTCAACCCTCAGACGAGACATCGTTATTTTCGTTGGTTCTCTTGAGGGGTGTGTGCTTTTTCTGTCAACCGCGCTGTTTGTAGTAATTTAAATGAGTTTTTATTTTTATTAAGCGGTCTGCAGGAGTAGCTGGGTTCACTTTTCTTTTTGACCTATGCTGCTGCTGTTAGTCGATATTATTGGAATAGCACTTTTTTAAAAGTTGTGGATTAGAGTTATAGAAAGTTTCTTTTAATGCTGTGATGAAGTTTTTTTTATATGTTTATTCTTCCCTTTCTCTGCTCCTGTAGACCGGTATACCATCGCGAGTTAATTTATCTTTTTGAAATTGATTAATTAATGTTTTTTTTTTTCTGACTCACTAGAAATTTTGAATTTGTTTTTTTTGGTTTTGATTGTGCCTTGCTTGCAATAATTGAACTTTGTTAAAAGTAATCTTAAGGATATATTTTTCTAGTTTCAATCATCTGTATTAATCATGAGAAATATATTTTTAGAATAGTTTAGTGTTTCCAGAATAATTTATCCAGCTGTTTCTGCTCCATGTGGCAAAAGTTTAGAATTGTTCCTGTCAAATTTAATATCTTGTTTTTTTTTATATTTTTTAATAAACGTTAGTTTTAAATAGACTTCAATTTTTGTGTTCAATGTCTCCTACACTAGCAATTATCACTTTTATATTTTGTGGATATGTAAAATTAAATATAAATGCAATAGCAGCCACGCTAAATTGTGCAGCTCTATTTTACAGATATTTTACTTAGCCTTTTTAATTTTGGAAATTAATTGAAATTTAAATTAGAAGTTTTTCTTAAATGTTTTTTTTGAAATTGCTATTTTGAGATTCTTTGCAAAAGGGGGGAAAACTAAGTTACATTGTTGCTTTAATATAGCAACGTAACAGTTCTGCAGTAAAATTATATTTGTGTATCATTGCACGAGATCACCACTGATGTTAAGCTCCCCCCCTCCCCCCTTTTCCAATCAGCTTTCAGGCTTTTTGAGTGTAAGCCATTTTCACCCCTGATTACACGCAAATTTTGCAGACAGATTATAAAATTTTAAAAGCCTGTTGCAGACAGCTACAAAACTTTCTACCACTGGGCAAGTAAGTTTGTGAAAATTAATGATACTTCAGAACAATTAACTAAAATACATAAAGCAGTTTTTTTTTTTTTTAAATACATTTAAATAATAAAATGAAACAGTTGTAAAAATAAATATATATATGGGCGAGTTAAGTTGTTTCTTATATGTAAGATAAGTAGGTGTTTACTTAGATATTTATCCAGTGGCGCACCCAGAATTTCTGTCTGGAGGGGGCTGAAGAGTAATTGGGTCCTACAGTATAGTAATAGGTTTATGTCCATATATGCAGCAACGGCGGCTCATGAACCGAAAATAGATGAAGAGCTGAGAAATAACATTTAAGTAGTTTTAATGCATAATTTTAATTAAAAATACTCATTTTATTTAAATGTAAATTTATACTCTATAAATGAATACAATGTAAAATATTAGGTGAAATGGCTCTTCACCTATTTTCGGTCCATGAGCCGCCACTGGTACGCAGACATATGCATAGTAAAGAATCTGTTTTAAATGTTTCTTTTGAAATAATGAATGAATGAATGAAACTGAATTTAAGTTGAATAGCACAATTGTGAAATTTATCTCCGTATATAATGTGCAAGTAATTCGGTCAGTTGGGGTTGAAATTGAACTTTCGAACATAAAGTTGTAGATTCAACTATGATCAAAAACTGTCTACGATCAAAATCTTCTAGGTCCATCTACGATCAAAAGAATATGACAAGCTGGTGAACATAAAATTTACTCGAAATGAAATGCCCCCACCCAAATATTTCCATTGAAAATAAAATTTGATCAATTTTAATACCCTTTTGTGATGCTTTATTTGTATATGCAGTAACACTTAAGTAATTAAGAAATCTTAATAATTATAGCCAAATAAAAGCTGCAGTTGTTATAAGTATGAATTAGAACAGAATTTCAGTGTAAATTTTTACATGGCTATTTTTATTTAATTATCTGGAGTGTGGGGCGATGCTCTTTCAAGGTTCGATTAACAGAAACAAATCGGACGTCTTCGTGGGGGTAAGCCAACACAGCAAGCAGGGGGCAGAACCTCTTAATATCCTAAAACATATATTACTTAGAATAGTTAGTTCAGTTGGTAAATATTTCAAGCGTTACCTTTCTGAGTAATATCATTACAGGATATTGTATTCCAATAATATAATATATATTTATGAAATTTGAATTTTTATAACAGGCAAAAATTTTATTATCCAAGAACGGAGCATAGATCTCAGTGACATCAGAAGCAAAAATGAAAATTGTGCTTGGACCCTACTGTATTTTCTACATACTGTTACAAAAAAAGAAAAATAATAATAATAATAATAATTAACCCCATCCTCCCAAGCATCTGTAAAATATCTCAAAATATTATTATCAGGGTATTTTCCTATTTTGAACAGTAAACTACGCTTTGTGGCATTTCTCTAAATCGGTATATTTTTAGAAAAATATTTTACTCATTTGTGATCAGATCAATTAAATTTTATCTTCAGCAATTGATGCGAAATTTCACTAGCATGTATTTGTACTAGATGCATTTAAAGGGTTTAACACGAATATGCAAAGTCCATTTTTTATTTAAAATTTAGTTTTAGAGGAACGACTATAAGAGCAAAGCTAATTTTTATTTCATATCAAACGAGAATTTTCATTTGCCGATGTGAATGTGTTAATTTTGCCCAGGGACAAAACACACTTCCACAAAGATGCTATAAATACTCATAAATTAAGATACAATAACTGCATGAGCTTGGTATCCCCTTTTCCTGAAAAATACATCCCAGCTTATTTCCACGTCTGATTGCTTCTTCTGTCTGACTTTTTAGATACTTACTCGATTTCGTGATAACAGTATATTCTCTAGTTTAGGACCTTAGAAGCCCATCCCTAAAAATTGCAACTTCTTTCAACTAAAAATCAAAGAACTAGTTCATTGTTTTTGTTTTTGACAGTAAGGATTTCAAAAATTCCTAATTTTTAATGTATAATTTATAAACTATTTCTGCTTACAATATCTGTGTTTGAGTAGTATTTTTTTTTTTCATGCACATCTGAATTTTTTTACTATGTCAGCTCGTTCTGGAGGGGGCTTCAGCCCCCTAAGCCCCCTCCGTGGGTGCGCCACTGTATTTATCATTGTCTGCAGTAAATATTCAAATTGAGGGTATTTTTCTGTGTTTGATGCAGTGAAGCTTATAAAATATTTTAGTGTGCAGTTATATTGCTGAGAATTAACTTTGTGAAGGTACCTCGTTGCTGAAAGTTGAATTTGTGAAGGTACCTCATTGCTAAAAATTGCCTTTGTGAAAGTGCTTCAATGCGGCACTAAATTTGTTCTGAATTAACCTCTGAATACAAATCAAAAATTTATGCTTCAATTAGTGATGTGGGGAGGAAAAATTTCCACCATGTTTTTCCGGAAAATTTTCAAAGCCAAAAAAAAAGTAATTTTTCAGTAAATTTCTTACATGACATATTTGAACTTTTCTTTTATTAGTTACAGTAATGTTAGATATATAGTGTGACAAACAAAAGTTTATATTAAAGCAGGGTTGGTAGGTTTTTGACGGTTTAAACCATGGTTAAAACCGTCATGTCAAAAACCTATATTTATAATTTAATTGTCGTATAAAAACTTAGCTTAATAAAATGTAGTTCTAAAGATTTTTTGAAAAGTAAATAGACTGATGTTCTTTGAAAAACACATTGTTACAACATTTTGATTAATATAAAAAACAAAACTTTAGGCTTTTAAAATTTTATTATGAACTATTTCTATGTTCATTCAAAATATGCTGTGATACTTTTATATGTCATTACGAAATTTATTTATAACTATGCTTAATATAGCACATGTTAAACTTAGTTATGTGATACTTTAAAAATATAGTTGTTTTCAATAAGATATTATTTATAAGTATATTTTAAAAGGTAAACATATTAATGTTTTTGGAGAAACTTTATTATAACATTTTGATTAATATAAAAACAAAACTTTAGGCTTCTAAAAATTTATGATTTATATATTATTGATAGATCATTTTGATTGACAAATCATTTTATTTGCAATACAACATTGTATAGTTCAATTTTTTTAGTATTGTGCATTTAGTATTATGTATTTAACCAGTAAAATAAAAATGCATAGCCGAATATTTTGTATTTAAATATTTTATAGAAAAATATAACTTTTTTTTTTTTTAATGACTGCTGATATTGCAAGTTTTTAAGAAAAAAAAATAATTCTGAATGTTAAACAAGCTTGAATTGTGTCTGAAATTCTTATAATTACTGTGAGACACGAGAAATATGAATGCTTTCTGAACATGTATAAATTGTAATAAATTTAATTACTTGTACAAATTTTTTAAAAAAATTATTAGTCTAAGCTGTAGGGCCCACCAGCGGCCAAGTGGTACACTACACTCAAAGCTGGTAGACGTGAGGTGTCGGGTTCAATCCCAGGGCGCGCTCATTGGCCTAGCCATTCAGAGTTTTTCATGTTTTTCTCCGAAACTTGTATAAATACGGACTAGGACCCTGTAGACAGACCCACACGGAGGGCAATACCCCTTAGGCCTAAGACACTAGAGTAGTCAATCAGCCCTACTCCCAAAACACCAATATTCCAAGCTATAACCAGGTACAAATATTTATGCAATCAATAATAATAATAAACAGATAAAAATTCATTAATTAAATGATAAGTACTATAATAAATGTAGATTATAAATATAATTATTTTCAAATTCATATTTATTTACCGCCCATATATATTATGTTTTACTTAAAGAAAAAAAAAAAAATCCAGTATTCCTGTGTTTTTATGGCTTATGTGAAAATTCATAAGTAACTTTGGAATTTTAGAATTTCATAAATATTAATAAACATAAACATACAAAATATAACTGTATGCATACTTTGTATATATTTCTTAGATTATAAACCAGTATATTTACCTAATTTTTTATAAATTATCTACAAATTGTTTTCAGATTTGTTAATTTATAAACAGCATAATATTTAGATATTCACTTGCACATGGCAAATATTACTAAATCCTATTTCTAACCAGATTCTAGCTCATTTATAGATGTTGAATTTTGACAATATAAGTTTTTGACGGTAGAGGTTTATGACGGGTTTTTGACAGTTTAAACCTTTGTCATGTCAAAAACCCAACCCTGTATTAAAGATATAATTTAGAAAGCTACCATATATGATTTGAGCAACATGCTCAAGAAGGAGAAGGTTATTTATTATAATAGAAGAGATCTTTATTTGCTACCCCAGTAGCACATAACGTTGTTATAATTAGTTTTTCACTGTTCAGACTTATTTTCAACGCTATAACAATGTTATGTGCTATCTGGGTAATCAAACTTTTGAATATTGCTTCAATAAGTTTGTGTGAACATAATTATAAAGCATTTGGCACCATAACTATAATAATAATGCACTACTGTACTGCTGAAACACTAACCACTGCATTACTTTTTTTCAAAATATTCATGATAAATGATCATATAACTAACTACGCTTTTCAAAGTTAGGCAGCAATTCTGATGTAGGTCATCTTATTATCTATGGTTCTGTGAGTGACTTGAAAAATTAAGACATTGTCATAATCTTCGTTAATTATTCAATAAATTAAAAGAAAAAAAAAATTAAGTGCTTTAATCCCAAAATTGGCATCGTTAAAAATTTTTTAAGAAAAATCTTATGTAAAAACACAATTTCATTTTTAAATCACTTTTTAGAACTAATTTCTAAAGTGGGGGAAAAAAGTCTTTTTATTCAAGCAACAGGAAATACAATTAATTGTCCAAATAATAACAATAATAATAGAAAAAAATAACAAAAAAAATAAATAAATAAATAAATAAATAAAAATTCCACTCAAACTTCCATATTAATTTTTTTGAATGGATAATTATATCCATTACATTGCACTGGGAAAAAAAAAAAAAAAAAAAAAAAAAAAATGATATCCCTGATACCATTCTTGCTGATTCTAATGTAAAATGACCTGAATCCGAATATGACTACCATTTTGCTCAGTCACCCACTGTTTTCTCTGGACACCACCCCCTCCCCCAATTTTTATCACTGTTCGGTAATTTCATGGCCATGAATTTAATTTGGGGAATGAAAAAAGAATTAATTTAACACTTAAAAACAAAAAATATGTAATGTTTAATAAATAACATTAATAATAGATTAAAAAAAATATAATACATAATTTCAGTGGCAAATCCCCCCTCCCCCTAAAATTTCTCCTTGCCGCAAATGTTGATGTTTTGGAATTTTCCAACTCTGTAGCCCCTCAGAAGATATTTAACAGTTAAAATAATCCTCCCCCCCTCCCCTAAAAATCAAATTTATAGCCATAAAATTACCGAATAGTGATAAAAATAGGGGGTGTCCCTAAAAAACAGTAGGGGATAGGTAGGGATGTGGGTTTTCCAGAAAAATTTGAAATGGAAAATTTTCCGAAAATTTTTCAATCTCTAAATTATGAAGGTTTTGTAAAATAAAACTAAATACATTAAAAGCTGCAAGTAAACAAAACTATTCAGAGAAAAGTATGAATAATTATTCAATTCAAAAAGAAATTAATAAACAAAACACAGAAATTATGATTTAATGGTTCATTAAACATGTATAAAGTTAGAAAGTTTTAATTTTTAATGACTGTATTGCATGTATAATGGTTGAATAATCTATATAAAAAAGGTGTCTGTGAACGTTCTGTAGCTGTCAGAGACACTCACATATCGCTGCCAACAGCTGAACCCCATTTTATTAAATAGGGAAAATTTTTATGAGAATTAATGATTTTTTTTTTTTTAATTCTGTTTTCATTATTAATATATATATATTTAGAAAAATTAAATTTGCCTTTGTTTTTCCAAAATTTTATTTAATTTTCAATATTTCATACTGAAGTTATGAAGTGGAAAAAAATGATCAAAGTTCTTTTTTGCACTTTATAATTAAAAAAAAAAAAAAAAAAAAAAAGAACCAATTTAACAATTGTGAGTATTCTGAAACTAAACAGAATTTAAAAAAGCAAAATTATTGAAACACATAGCCATATTTTTCTTTTTCTTTCTTTTTGGGAGGGGGGGGGGAGAGAAAATTCCAGATTTTTTAAAAATGAAAACAGAATACTAGTAAATAATAATAATAAAAAAAAAAAATCATTAATTCTCATAACAATTTTTCTTATATAATAAAATGGTATTCAGCTGTTGGCAATGATATGTCTCCAAGAGTCAATGAGAGTCTCCGAGAGCTAGAAAACGTACATAGGCACCATATTTACTAAGTAGATTATTCAGCCATCATACATGCAAAACAGTCATTAAAAAATGTTATAATTTTCTAGTTTTAAATACATATTTAAAAATTATTAAATTCTAAATACTATGTTTTGTTTATTAATTTCTTTTTAAACTGAATAATTATTCATATGTTTCTTTGAATAGTTTTGTTTACTCGTAGCTTTTAATGTGTTAGTTTTACTTTACAAAACATTCATAATTTAGAGACTGAAAATTTTCCGGAAAACCCTAGTTTCAATAAATGAGCTAAATGAAATGACATGACATGAACATCAAAATTTTAAAAAAAGGTATTAAAGTGAAATTAAATCAAAAATTGCAAAGGATATGCAATATTAACAATTTTAAAGAAAAGTAAAAAATAAAAATATTACCTAAAAAGTTTCACTGGCCCCGCATAGTCCTGCATCAGATTGCACATTCGACGGCTACCTGCTACATGTCAAGTGCAGTTTAGATTTCACCAGGTGACATCACGGGTTACCTGAAAAAATTGCATTTTTTCTAAAAAAATTTTTTATGCTTTTTTTTTTTTTTTTTTTTTTTTTTTTAAGGAAATATATCTAACCTTTTAAATGTGGAGAGTGAATGATATTCACTTCCTTCACTTTAATTTAAAGTAGAGGTGCACAACCTGCGGCCCGGGGGCCACATGCGGCCCAGTAGCCATCAGTTTCTGGCCCGCCAAAGGACTGACATTTTAGGTCACATAAATCATTAGCAGAAGAAAAAAAAAAAGAAAAAAGAGAGAAAGAAAAAGTATTTATTTGTTGCATTCGCAAAACTGGCATTTATATAAAAAAAATTTTTTGAAGGGGGGAAAGGATGAAAATGTTGGGTTTTATACACATTTCTGTTTGAGAGCTAAGTTTTTCATTCTATTTCTCAATAATGTAACCCACAGTTATATTCCTTAATTTTTTGTTGGAAAAATCATGGAATAATCTACTGGTAAGTGGTTATTTTGGTACACTATCAGGCTTTACATTTGTGCTTATTGTTTTTGTGACTCCCAATGTAACATTTTTCTCTCTCTCTGCAAACCATACTTTTTATTTGTTTGTTTTATTTATAATTTTGTATTTTATATGATACATTTGTTTCATTCTTTTGCTTACTATTCAATAAGTTTATGATTATTATGCTTCAAGATTCACTTAACTCGCTAATTAAAATTTATATATATATATATATATATTTCAAGCAACATAAAATACAAACTAAAGTTTTGCACACAGGCATTTGGTAATGATAGTGCACCTTTTTATACATGCATGTGTATATGTGTGTGTATGTATATATTACACGGCAAATATATCTGTACAGTTTAATTCTTTTATATTATCTCGTCTGTGGCCCTTTGTATCCTACTGAACAACGAGAGTGGCCCTCTAGCCAAAAAGGTTGTGCATCCCTAATTTAAAGCAACATGATTTATACATGAGTTTAATTACAATCACATAAATATTATTGCTTAACATTTAAAACTATTTGTGAAAATTATTTGTCTTCAATGTCAGAGGTCCATCCAGGCAAAAATTGGATCCCCTTTGCTGCCCCTTCACAAAATTCCACACCATAAAAGGGGACTCTTCACAAAATTCAAATCCATAAAAGGAGACCCTTCACAAAATTCAAATCCATAAAAGAGGACCCTTCACAAAATTCAAATTTATGAAATGAGCTCTTCACAAGATTTTGTTTTACAAAAGCGATCTTTTTATAAAATGTTTTCAGTATTATTTTTAATTAATTGGTTCAATGAAACTATGTTAATTTGATATTAAACGTTGTTTTGAATGACTGTTAAAATGATTTTATACTGATTTTATACAAATATATATATATATTTTTTTTTCACAAAAAGGGGACTTAATATTTAAAACCTGGATCGACCCCTGAATGTATATGTGCTTGCTTGTTTTATTTCTTTTCTAATACAATCAAAATATTTGGAATTTAAATGTAAGGTTTATGCATTTGAAATTATGTTACATTATTCCCACCCTGAGGATAGGAAAAATGGAGGATGTGTTAAGATGTTATAAGCTAAAAAAAAGTTTTGAATTGAGAATGGATTAAATACAAACTCTAAGTAGTGATGTAAAATACCTGGGTATTTATTTTTCAATGAACTCTTTTTGAATAAAATACATGCCTTTATGTACAACATGATATTGCTATATATATATATATATAGAGAGAGAGAGATGTATATATATAGAGAGAGGTTAGAAATATTCAAACCTTTTTACAAATTTGTAAAATTTTATAAAGCTAAAAAATTTAATCATAAAAAACAAATGTAATACAACATCATGCATTTTGCATAAAATATTTAATTTAAAAATCAACTCTTTTGCATTATAATGTATTTGCTGATTTTTAAGAGAGCAATATTGATTAATTAAACAGAAAATGTTGAGTTTGGTTTTGGTTTTTAAAATGTACTCATTTTATATTGTTTTGTTTACACTAGAAAAATTAAATTACACTGCAATCTTACTTACATTTTAGAATATTTCATTAGTAATTTCATCAAAACTTTTAATTAAAAATCAATTAGTAACTATGTTACAAAAAAATATATGTATGAACATTTTTTGGGAGGAGTTTACATAGGTATACGGCGATTCTCCCTGACGCCAAATATAGCAACAAACCTTGTTTCTATGATCGATAAATGTTTTGCGATCATTAACAATTTTTTTTTTTTCAGAATACCCAGTTTATTGAACAATAAATATTATATTTATGAACTTACCTTCATAATTAAAATGGTAAATAATATAACACACACGAGATTCGGCCAGAATCAGAATGCTTGGATGGAATCCATGTTTCTTGTTTTCTTTCAAAAACAGTGCTACGTTGCCACTAAAAAAAAAGAAATAGATTTGCCATGAAAATTCTTTCAGGTTCAGATTGAATGGGTTTTACACGTCGTAAGTAAATTATTAGATAAACCAATTAATATTTGTATGAGGGAAAGTATTTTTTAAATTCAAGGTCATTTCGCTTAAGCTCTATGCCGTAGTAGATATTTTTTAGTCATTTATACTATACTGACCAAACGTCCCCATTTTCTGGGGACAAATGGGGACAAAATGGGGACGCCTTTGTTTTTTAAGGCATTTTTCTAAGTTTTAAAAAATTATAGAAACTAAATTATTAATCAATAACACTTTATTTTTAGTCCTTGTTTATTAGGAATGAAAGAATACATCCATAATTGGATAATTGTAGCAATTTTTAATGCTTCTCTCTTATAAAGGTACTTTGATTTGGTCAGCCTATTTATACTGACCAAACGTCCCCATTTTCTGGGGACAAATGGGGACAAAATGGGGACGCCTTTGTTTTTTAAGGCATTTTTCTAAGTTTTAAAAAATTATAGAAACTAAATTATTAATCAATAACACTTTATTTTTAGTCCTTGTTTATTAGGAATGAAAAAATACATCCATAATTGGATAATTGTATACTGACCAAACGTCCCCATTTTCTGGGGACAAATGGGGACAAAATGAGAACGCCTTTGTTTTTTAAGGCATTTTTCTAAGTTTTAAAAAATTATAGAAACTAAATTATTAATCAATAACACTTTATTTTTAGTCCTTGTTTATTAGGAATGAAAGAATATATCCATAATTGGATAATTCACATTCATGCGGTAGGTACAGTCGGCTGCAAAATTATTCGAGCACTAGCAATAATCCCTGTCTAAAA
The DNA here is from genome assembly GCA_963930645.1 of Salticus scenicus. NCBI lineage: Eukaryota > Metazoa > Arthropoda > Arachnida > Araneae > Salticidae > Salticus > Salticus scenicus. The sequence continues at coordinate 221,501,439 of OZ005656.1, read as the reverse complement.
AAAGTACACTTAATACTGCTTTGTTAAATAAATCCTTATCGAGTCATGTTCTTAGTCAGTCTAAGAACATGATTCGACAAGGATTTATTTAACAAAACAGTCTTAAGTGTACTTTTTTAATATAGGAATTATTGGCTAGTGCTCGAATAATTTTGCAGCTGACTGTAGGCTGACCAAATCAAAGTACCTTTATAAGAGAGAAGCATTAAAAATTGCTACAATTATCCAATTATGGATGTATTTTTTCATTCCTAATAAACAAGGACTAAAAATAAAGTGTTATTGATTAATAATTTAGTTTCTATAATTTTTTAAAACTTAGAAAAATGCCTTAAAAAACAAAGGCGTCCCCATTTTGTCCCCATTTGTCCCCAGAAAATAGGGACGTTTGGTCAGTATAGGTAGGCTGACCAGATCAAAGTACCTTTATAATTTCTTTCATTCCTAATAAATAAGGACTAAAAATAAACTATTATTGATTAATAATTTACTCAATTTTTTAAAACTTAGAAAAATGCCTTAAAAAAAAAAAAAAAAAAAAAAAAAAAAAGTCCCCATTTGTCCCCAGAAAATGGGGACATTTGGTCAGCTTATCATACACGGAGAAAAAATGTCCCCATTTTCCGGGAAATGTCTCCAATTTCAAAGGAAAATAATATATATAAGTAATACTTTTATAATTTGCACATAAAAGACAGTTTTGTGATCACCATGACAACAGGGATGGAACACGGGCGCAGTATTCATACCACTATCAAAGTAAGAATATTTTCTACTTCTTAAATCAACGATATTATAGGTAGTAAAATTTCTTAAACAGATTCCGGTATAAATTCTGCGCCCGTGATCCATCCCAGTAACAAATTAATTTTATAATGTTTCAAAAAACTTTTTAAGTTTCTTTCTTTTTTTTTTTTACTTTCTTCTACATTCAAAAGAAGATTGGTAAAAATTTTCAACTCTTGGTTTGTGATGGATTCACATGCTTTGATAATCTCGAGCACGATATAACTGTATTTATACATTCTTCTGTATACCGAAAAAGAAAATGATGGATTCGTGAAAGTTTTCGAAATTTGGTTTTCAATGGCTTGTTGGTTGGGTTTTACGTCGCGCTAGTGCTGCGCAGATGGGCAATTGGCGACGGTCTGGGACACACCCCTAGAGGTGGTCCGGAGACATGCCATCACAATTTTGATCCTCCACGGAAGGGATTGGTTTTCAATGGATTTGCATGTTTTGTGAGTTCCTTAACACGATTTGGGTTTAGATACAAACGGAACGCTTGCAATTTCGATGACGTAAATTTTGCAAGTTTTTTGCAAATACAGTCGGCAGCAAAAGTATCCGAGCACTAGCGAAAATTCCTATGTAAAGAAAGTACACTTAATGCAGTTTTGCTAAATAAATCCTTGTCGAATCCTGTTCTTAGTCAGTCTAAGAACACGATTCGAGAAGGATTTATTTAACAAAACAGTGTTAAGTGTGCTTTTTTTTATATAGGAATTGTTGCTAGTGCTCGGATACTTTTGCTGCCGACTACAGTCATACATTTGGAACGCTTGCAAACGGCTTTGCAACTGGAAGTGTTTCATTTGTATGTACCCCTTGACCATTTTTAGATAGGGTGACCAAACGTCTCCATTTTCTGGGGACTGTCCCCAGTTTTGACCATCTGTCCCCAAAAACAAAAACAGCGATTGAGCACCACATTTTCTGTCGCTTATCCCTAAATGTCCCCCAATTTTCAAAAAATTTCTTAAATATTCAGAATTTTGTTACTTTTACTTTATTTGATTTCTTTCGTTTTATTCATAATTCATGTGGTGAAGAAAAGTATTTTTCTGCTCATATTAACTCTAAAAAACATTAAAAGCTTCTATAGTTGTTCTGCATCTGAAAATTTGATCACCCTATTTTTAGAGAATGTCTGTCTGTCTGACTGTGTGCTAGGGTGTAGCATAGGACAAAATTTCGTATAAATATGTATAATATGAGAATTATTTTTATGAAATGATTGTGAAATTAACAGGAATTATTGATTATCGTAGAAATAAACTAGGGAAAAAGTGTGTGCACGTTAGAACACCCCCCTGGTGGGAAATAGATCCCAGTTGGTGTAGATATTCATTATGGATATCTTTCAAAAGAACTCCCCAATACCTTTACAATGGTCTGTGTTAATTTAAAACCAAGTTATCGATTTTTTTCGAGTAATATAATCGAGTTGAATATTTGTCGAGTCATGGTCTTAGCCTTATGCAGTTTACATGCTGTTAGTTGGTAATAAAAATTAGCAGCCAAACTAAAAAAAAAATATATATATATGTATGAGAAAAGTAAGTGTGTGCTACAATAGTTTTTCTGTCGACTGTAAATTTTGAGTTACTGGCGTCCTTTCCCCCTCCAAGTGGTGACAGGGAATAATACCGTCTGAGAGGTCGGGGAGGGGGGGGGATAAAAGAAATATATTTTTTGAAGGAATGCTTCACAACCTCTAAAAGGATGTTTAGCATGGCATTCTGTATGCACTGAAACGGAAGATACAGATTTTTAAATATTTGAACCATTTTCTTTTTCTGGACTTGGAAAAAATGAATCAATTTTGCAAACCTAATGCATATGCCCTCAAACCGATTTTCTTTGAATTTCCTTGAAGATTTTTAATTCTGTTTTTTATTTAAAAGGTTTTATAATTAAAAGGTCAATAAACTAGTATGATGTGGCCACCACATGACTTTCTTCTATATAATTTTACACAAAATTTATTCAGTGCAAATTATTTATTAAATTATCAAATTATTTTCCATTATAAATGCAGACGGGGAGTACCCCCCCGGGGTGCAAAGTTTCAAGATGGGTATCTTTCGAAAGGTCTCGTCAATACCTTTAAAACGAATGGTTGAACCATAAATCTGTGATAATTTAAAACAAAGTTATCGATTTTTTTTTTTACTTTTAACGAAGGAAAACTTAGAAAAAAAAATCGTATTTTTTTTTTTTTTAATTTTTTTTTTAATTTTTTTATTTAAACGAAATTTAACCAAACTTGGTATTTAGTTGGTCCCTGACATAAATTGGTGCTGATTACATTTGGGGATGAATCGCTCAACAGGTGGCGCTGTGATCTCATGTTTTCTAAATTTTTAACATGGCAGTATAGGACAAAATTTCGTATAAATGTACATAATGAGAGTTATTTTTAACTTGTGATTGTAAAATTAATATGAGTTGTTGATAATAGTAATAGTTAACTAGAAAAAAAATTCTGTGCATATCGGTTTATCGCTCCCTCCCTCCCCCCTGGGGGGGAAGTACCCCCCGGGGGGAGGGGTAAATTTTGAAGATGGGTATCTTTCGAAAGATCTCGTCAATACCTTTAAAATGAATGGTTGAACTATAAATCTGTGATAATTTAAAACAAAGTTATCGATTTTTTTTTACTTTTAACAAAAAAAAAAAAAAAAAAAAAAAAAAAAAAAAACCTTGGAAAAAAAATTGTAATTTATCTATTTATTTATTTTTTTAAATATTGTTACTGGTTGAATACGTATTACTTTTAACAAAAATCTGATGTGGGCACCACATGACTTCCTTATACACTTTTAGAAATATACATAATGTTAAAAAACATTGACATTGGACCCGAAACAGTTGGCTAAAAATATTTAAAAAAAATGAATTATCACCGTGTTCTGAGCTTTTCTGAAAGTTAGTTAAAAACCGATGGCAAGATTTGTACTCGTAACGCTGACGAAGGCAGCAATGACCGGAAAAATTGATTAAAAGTATTAAAAATATGCATTTTCACGGTGTTCCGAACTATTCTGAAAGTTTCAAATGTCTAACTAGTCGGGAAGTTAGTTAAATGAATTTTCTGTTGAACCATATAAACGCTGCCGAAGGCAGCAGTGACCCGAAACAATTGGCTAAAAATATTTTTAAAATGCATTGTCACCCTGTTCTGAGCTTTTCCGGAAGTTTTAAATGTCTAGCTAGTCGGGAAGTTAGTTAAAAATCGATTGCAAGATTTGTACTGGTAACGCTGCCGAAGGCAACAGGGACCTTAAACAGTTGGCTAAAAGTATTAATAAAATGCATTTTCACCGTGTTCTGATCTAGTCTGAAAGTTTAAAATGTCTAGCTAGTCGGGAAGTTAGTTAAATAAATTTTCTGTTGAATCACATAAACGCTGCAGAAGGCAGCAGGTATCCGAAACAGTTGGCTAAAAATATAAAAAAAATCTGATGTGGGCACCACATGACTTCCTTATACACTTTTTGAAATATACATAATGTTAAAAAACATTGACATTGGACCCGAAACAGTTGGCTAAAAATATTTTAAAAAATGAATTATCACCGTGTTCTGAGCTTTTCTAAAAATTAGTTAAAAACCGATGCAAGATTTGTACTGGTAACGCTGACGAAGGCAGCAAGGACCCGAAACAATTGGCGAAAAATATTTTTAAAAATGCAGTTTCACCGTATTCTGAACTATTCTGAAAGTTTCAAATGTCTAGCTAGTCGGGAAGTTAGTTAAATAAATTTTCTGTTGAACCATATAAACGCTGCCGAAGGCAGCAGGGACCTGAAACAATTGGCTAAAAATATTTAAAAAATGCATTTTTACCGTGTTCTGAATTTTCCCGGAAGTTTTAAATGTCTAGCTAGTCGGAAAGTTCGTTAAAAATCGATTGCAAGATTTGCACTGGTAACGCTGCTGAAGACAGCAGGGACCCTAAACAGTTGGCTAAAAGTATTAAAAAAATGCATTTTCACCGTGTTCTGATCTAGTCTGAAAGTTCCAAATGTCTAGCTAGTCGAGAAGTTAGTTAAATAAATTTTCTGTTGAATCACATAAACGCTGCTGAAGACAGCAGGTATTAGAAACAGTTGACTAAAAGCATTAAAAAAAGGCATTGTTATTGCATTCTGAACTCTTCTGAAAGTTTTAAATCTCTAGCTAGTCGAGAAGTCAGTTAAATTGCAAGATTTGTCCAAACCGTTTTTGAGTTATTACCGTTTTTTGATACATTTTGGCCATTATGAACCTAATTTTACTAAATATCTCCAAAACGGAAAATCATACAAATTCCAAAAAGGGAGGTACACAACTAGATATTATAACAAACATATGTACCAATTCGCAACTTTCTACGTCCAACCGTTTTTGAGTTATGCGACATACTCACACACACACAGACACACATACATACAGACGTCACGAAAAATCGTGTAAAGTCCCTTATATCTCTAAAACGAGAGCTCGTGTTAAGACGACACTTGCAGGTGTACAACTAGACATCATGACAGTCACACGTATAAATTGGCAACATTCAGCGATCATTCGTTTTCGAGCAATGTGAAATGCAAAATCCATTTCGTAAATCGGGATTACTATACTTCCTTATACTTTGTATAAGGAAGTAATAAAATTGTGCCTTGAGGGGACTCATTTTAAAGTTGTGCCTTGGGGGGGGGGGGACTCATGTAAAAGTTGTGCCTTGGGGGGACTCATGTCAAAGTTGTGCCTTGGGGGGACTCATGTCAAAGTTGTACCTTGAGGGGGGAACTCATGTCAAAGTTGGGCCTTGGCGGGACTCATGTCAAAGTTGTGCCTTGGGGGGACTCATGTCAAAGTTGTACCTTGAGCGGGACTCATGTGCTTTGGGGGGACTCATGTCAAAGTTGTGCCTTGGGGGGACTCATGTCAAAGTTGTGCCTTGGGGAAGGGACTCATGTCAAAGTTGCGCTTTGGGGGGGACTCATGTCAAAGTTGTGCCTTGGGGGGACTCATGTCAACGTTGTATCTTGGGGGGGGACTCATGTCAAAGTTGGGGGGACATGTTAAAGTTGGGCTTTGGGGGGGGGACTTCGGATCCGAAACAATTGGATAAAAGTGTTAAAAAATGCATTTTCACCGTGTTTCTGAACTATTTCGGAAGTTTAATATCTCTAACTAGTCGGGAAGTTAGTTAAATAATTTTTCTGTTGAATCATATAAACGCTGCTGAAGGCAGCAGTGACACGAAGCAATTGGCTAAAAATATTTAAAAAATGCATTGTCACCGTGTTCTGAGCTTTTCTGGAAGTTTTAAATGTCTAGCTAGTCGGGAAGTTAGTTAAAAATCGATTGCAGGATTTGTACTGGTAACGCTGCCGAAGGCAGCAGGAATCGGAAACAGTTGGCCAAAAATATTAAAAAAACGCATTGTCAACGTGTTCTGAGCTTTTCTGAAAGTTTCAAATGTCTAGCTAGTCGGGAAGTCAGTTAAATTGCAAGATTTGTCCAAACCGTTTTTGAATTATTACCGTTTTTTGATACATTATGGCCAAAACCAATGTATTTTTGGTCATTATGAACCTAATTTTCCTAAATATCTCCAAAATGGAAAATCATACAAAGTCCAAAAAGGGAGGTGCAGAACTATATGTTATAACAAACCTATGTACCAATTCGCAACTTTCTACGTTCAACCGTTTTTGAGTTATTACCGTTTTTTGATACATTATGGCCAAAACCTATGTATTTGTCATTATGAACCTAATTTTCCTAAATATCTCCAAAACGGAAAATCATACAAAGTCCAAAAAGGGAGGTGCACAACTAGATGTTATAACAAACCTATGTACCAATTCGCAACTTTCTACGTCCAACCGTTTTTGAGTTATGCGACATACACACACACACACACACAGACACACACACACACATACAGACGTCACGAAAAATCGTGTAAAATCGCTTATATCTCTAAAACGAGAGCTCGTGTTCAGACGACACTTGCAGGTGTACAATTATACATCATGACAGTCACACGTATAAATTGGCAACATTCAGCGATCATTCGTTTTCGAGCAATGTGAAATACAAAATCCATTTCGCAAATCGGGATTACTATACTTCCTTATACTTTGTATAAGGAAGTAAAAATGCATTGTCAACGTGTTCTGAGCTTTTCTGAAAGTTTCAAATGTCTAGCTAGTCGGAAAGTCAGTTAAATTGCAAGATTTGTCCAAACCGTTTTTGAGTTATTACCGTTTTTTGATACATTATGTCCAAAACCTATGTATTTTTGGTCATTATGAACCTAATTTTTCTAAATATCTCCAAAACGTAAAAACCTACAAAGTCCAAAAAGGGAGGTGCACAACTAGATGTTACAACAAACCTATGTACCAATTTGCAACTTTCTACGTCCAACCGTTTTTGAGTTATGCGACATACACACACACACACACACACACAGACACACATACATACAGACGTCACGAAAAATCGTGTAAAGTCCCTTATATCTCTAAAACGAGAGCTCGTGTTTAAACGACACTTGCAAGTGTACAACTAGACATCATGACAGTCACACTTATAAATTGGCAACATTCAGCGATCATTCGTTTTCGAGCAATGTGAAATACAAAATCCATTTTGCAAATCGGGATTACTATACTTCCTTATACTTTGTATAAGGAAGTAAAAAAACACTTAGAAAAAAATCGATTTTTTTTTTTTTTTTTTTTTTTAAATATTGTTACTGTTTGGTATATGTATAGGAAAATATAGAAGAAAGTCTTGTGGTGGCCACAACATACTAGTCTTAATTTGTATTGAAACTACTTATTTATTTACTTCAGTTTTTTTTTTTTTTTTTTTTTCATCATCTGCATTGCTTAGCAGCGTTTATACTGGTACGTTTCGAAGAACAAAAATGAACTCAATCTGAGGATAAAATTTCCTGAACGAAGTGATCGTTATATATATATATATATATATATATTAAATTGACTGAAAAATAAAATTCAATCGTTGCTATTTTGAAACACTTGTGTATACGCAGAGAAAAACCTTCCTATACAATGGAAATGTTTATGTGAAGAGTGCAGAAAAGAGCCTGAATTATTCAATTAAAGATAGTTAACGAGAAAAATGTAATATATTAGTTATGTACAATAATAGTAATAATAAATCTGGAGTGACTCCAATGAGCTTTCCGAACATTAAGTAATTAACGATTGTTTAACGGGCGAGAAATCGTTAAATAAGCAAAAGAGAAAATTATAATAAGGCGTATGGGTACTTTTCTTCATGTAGTATGCTGTTTAATTTAACACTATTTCCTTCAAATAATTTGAGCCCATAGAACATAATGATAAATTTTCGTTGTGTCCCTGTAAAAACCTATAAGTACCTAAAACCTATAAACCCCTCACAAAAATCTATAAAGTTCGCGTGATGGTTACTTATAACATGCATAAAAATTTTCAGACCAATCGGATAAGGCATTTAGACGCTATCACATTTTAAATAATTTGAGCCCATAAGCCACAATGATAAAGTATTTTAATTCGTGTCCCTGTTTAAAAAAAAAAAAACTTCTAGTGCTAGATTCAACAGAATCTTTATGGTTCATGCTACGATGACCAACAGTACATATATAAATTTTCAGCTCAATCGGATAGGCATTTAGATTCTGATGATTTTAGCCCACAGGCCATAATTGTAAAAAAATATTTTGTTGTGTTCCTGTAAAAAAAATATAAGTACCAGATTCACCAAGAGCTATACAGTTCGAGCAACAGTAACTTTTAACAAGTATATAAATTTTCAGCTCAATCTTATTAGGCATTTAGACGCTATGACACTTCGAATAATTTGAGCTCATAGGTCATAATTATAAAGAATATTTTGTTGTGTCCCTGTAAAATTTCTATACTTGCTAGATTCTATACGTAGTAAATTTATACACTTCGTGCAACGGTGACCTATAGCATGATTGTATAAATTTTTAACTGAATAGAATAAAGCATACGCTCTCGCAGTTTAAAAATATTGGCCCATATAGATCATAATGATAAAGAATTTTTCTTTGTGTCCTGTAAAAAATCCATAAACGCTAGTTTTCCCACAATTCATACAGTTCATGTGACAGTGACTCATAACATGTGTATAATTTTTCAGCTCAGTCGAATAAGGCATTTAGACGCTATCGCACTTTAAAAAATTTGGGCCCATAGACCATAATGATAAAGAGTTTTTCTTTGTGTCCCTGTAAAAAAAACTAGAAGTGTTCACCAAAATCAATAGGGTTCGTGCATGGTGACCTACAATATACGTACTAACTTTAAGCTCATTCGAACAAAGCGTTTAGACGTTATCGTGTTCACTCACATACATACACACATCACGTAAAAATAGTAAATATATGAATTCATGGGACCTCAAAACGTATAGAAACACCAAAATTTCAAACTGGAATTTTTGACATAATTACAATACTTTCCTATAGAGTCCGGAAATCACAAATTACATAAACTTATGACCACTTAGGTGTCTAAATAAAATATTATTTTCAACTTAGGACTGATTTGAAAACTAATTGAACAGAGAGTAGCGAGCAACAAAGCTGAATCATAATTTACTTCAGACTGAACAGAAAAGATTTTTTTAACGCATAGAAAGAAAGAACAACAACAACAACAAAAAAAAGAGTTATTTGAATGAATCATCGGAAGTTTTCGGTGATTTAGCAGTAGTCTGGCACCAAGGGAAGTAAACAATCTATTAATTATAGTTGTACATGTGTTTTTTTCTACATTTACATTTTTAAAATTTACTATTTTGGTCCGAATCAAATCGTAATATAGTATTAAATATTAAGGTTATTAATTTTTTAATTTTATTAAAATGTATGGCAATCAAGCTTACAATTTCTACGATGTAATTAATTTATATTAATATAATTATAAATTTATTTTAATTAAAATTAAAATGAATGAAAGGGGATAGAAAAATTACGACCCGCATCTAGATTTGACTAACACATAGTGAAAAAAACTGAAGATGTTCATTAGATACTGAGATGTAGCCATTTCTAAAATTGTAGTTCTTGAATGAAGAATAGCAGTGTATAGGGATTATAGGGTGTATCTTATAGGAATTACGCTATGGTGGATATTGAAATTAAAATAAATCAGTCCAAAAATATAATTAAAGGCATTCCGATGATTAAGGCGTGATCTATTGGGTTCCACAATAACCCTAATTTAATCTTCCTTAAAGTTATTAATATACATCTTTCTTTTAATTAATAAAAATTAATAGTATAGAATATCAACATTCTGACTGTAATCTATATATTCATGCAATTACTTTCTTTCTTTATTAGAACAACATTGAGTGGTGATAATGGTACTAGTGGCCAATAAGTTTAAATTAGTGTGTGAGTCATAAACCATATACCAATAATCAGAGATAAAAAAAAAAAATCTGGTGTGAAACAACCACACGACTTTCATTACCCACTATTACACGTATTATATGCACTTTTTGGAGATAATGTGATCAGAAGATATAGAATTGACCGAATGAAATAGACAACTAAAAATTTTCCAGTAACAGAAAATGAATACACACGGAAAGACATATAAAACAGAGTTTACATAACAAGTAAAAAAAAAAAAAAAAAAAATTTTTTTTTTTTTTTTTTTTTTTTTTTTTTAACACCAATTTCCGAGATTTAAAACTGATATATCTGATCAGGATGACTATTAATTTTCCTGTAATAACCGCGTAAAGCATGAAAAAGAATATCTAAAATTAGTTTATGTAACAATTTTATAATAAAATCGTTAGAGCCGTTTTTGAGACACCGACTTTTACCAAAACTTGGCATATTTAATTGTTGACTAGAAAACAATAATTGCATACAAATGGATAGTTAAAAGATGATTAATATTGCAAATCTGAAAAAAAAAATCCATACAGCCGTTTTGAACGGAACGTACTTACAGTACCTGAAATTCAGATATTTGTACAGGACGCCTATCAATTTTCCAGAACTAACCAACTATATCATTCGAAAGGGCATCTAATGGAATGTTCATACAATAAGTTTGAAGAAAATCGTTAGAGCCGTTTTTGAGGTATGGACTTCCGGTTTCGGATGACCCACTTCCGGTTTTCCAATTTTCACCAAAATTTAGAAAATTCATCTGTACACTAGACCTGTCCTAATTCTGAAGTTTCGTGGTTCTATCTTTATTAGTTTCGGAGATATAATAGTCAGAAGATTCCCCACACACATACACACACACATACACACACTGACCAAATGCCAAAAACCACTTTTTTGGACTCAGGAGAACTTAAAGCATGTAGATCAGGTGAAATCTCGATATCGAATTTTTGGACCGAATACAATATTTCCATTACCAACGGTAATAGAAGTAAAAAGAAAGAGAATAACTAGAATTAATAACAAACTCTACATATATATATATTTTTAATTTTATATTTATTCCTGGTATTAAATTTCTAATCCAAGTACAGAAAAGAATTTTTTTATCTTAACTATGTTTATCCTTAAGTTGTTGTTGTTGTTGCCGTTTTACATATTTTGGAATCGCGTCGAGCCTGTTATTATCATTTTTTGTCCGGGCAGGGCCGGGTCGGGCTGGACCGCACACTGGTAAAAAATAAACGGGTCGGGCCGGATTTTTCGATTTCATGCCGGGCCGGGCGTCAAAAATTCGGCCCGTGTGAACCTCAAACTTGAATAGAGGTGGACTTTTAAAGAAGTTTACTAAAAGTAATATTTGAATTCCGATTTCAATTACATTTCATTAGAACTAACTGAGATAAGAACAGTGCACTTATGTTTGTTTAGCATTATTTTTACTTCCATTACCCGACTACCGTAGGTAATTGGAAGTATTGTATTCGGTCCGAAAATTCGATATCGAGATTTCACCTGATTTACATGTTTTAAGGTCTCCTGAGTCCAAAAAAGTGGTCTTTGGCAATTGGTTAGTGTGCATATGTGTGTGTGTTGGGGGGGGGATATTCTGACTATTATATCTCCGATACTAATAAAGATAGAACAACGAAACTTCAGAATTGAGACAGGTCTGGTGTAAAGATGGATTTTCTAAATTTTGGGGGAAATTGAAAAACCGGAAGTGGGACATCGGAGACCGGAAGTGGGACCGTATGTCCGTATTTCAAAAACGGCTCTAACGATTTTCTTCAAAATTGCTATATAAACATTCTATTAGATGTCGTTTCGAATTATATAGTTGGTTAGTTCAGGAAAATTGATAGGCGTCCTGTACATATAGCTGAATTTCAGGTACTGTAAGTGCGTTCCTTTCAAAACGGCTGTAAGGATTTTTTTCAAACTTGCAATATTATCCTCTTTTAAATATACGCGTGTATTAACTTTCTCTTGCTGTAAAAGTTCCATTAGGTTAATTCTGTGTCTTCTGATCACATTATCTCCAAAAAGTGCATATAATACGTATAATAGTGGGTAATGGAAGTCGTGTGGTTGCTTCACACAAGACTTTTTTTTTTTTTTTTGCTGAAAAATAGAAAATGGGGAAAAACAGAAAAGGGGAAAAAAACAGAAAAAGGTATAAAAAACTGAAAAAATCAGTTTTTTGTTAAAAACAGCTCTTTTCTATTAAAAATACAGATTTTTCTGTAAAAATTACAGAATTTTTTTATTCAGCATGGTAAAAAACAGAAAAGTGGGAAAAAACAGATAAAGGGTTAAAAAAAACAGAAAAAAATTGTTTTTTCTCTAAAACAGCTCTTTTCTGTAAAAAATACAGAGTAGTCTTGTACAAACTACAGATTTTTTTTACAGTGTATTTCCTCATAATTTTGCGCATAAAATACTAAAAGAGAAAAATAAATAAATAAAAAATTGTAGCACTCGCATAAAAATGTATTGAAATTCAATGTATTGAAAATATCAATCCTGGCAAAACCTCTATAGCAAATTTTTAAAATTATTATTTTTTTTTAATACTTTTCGTGACTAAATTATCATACAGAAAATAATATGCACATTATGTTTCCCTTTTACTAAGATCATAAAATATTTTCTGTTACGTTGTATGAAATATAAAAATATAAAAAAATGCGATAATAAAAAATAATGATGAGCTATAAATATCTAACAATAACCTTCATAAGTGCAAAAATTAGTCATAGCTTTGTGAACACGATTTAGGCGGTATGAAAAGCGAAGTGAATTTTTTTGATAGATATTTTTTTCGTTAATGCTAGCTAAGAGGGACAAAAATGCAAGATTAAAAGAACAAAGAAGGACACTCTAGGGAAATATATTTTACTGTAACACTTTCATACATTTTTTTTTTTTTTTTTTTTTTTTAAACCTTTGGAGTAATAGATTTATTTAAAGATTAAACTTTATGAAAAAAATACAGTTTATGAACATTATTCTTAAAATATAACAAAGTATAAAGAACGTTAATGCATGTCTAACATTATACATTTTAAGAAGCAATGCATTATCTTCTTCTTCTTCTTTATATATATATGTATATATATATATTATATATATATATATATATATATATTTATTTAATATTTTATGTTTATGTTGTAATTCGTTATATAGTCGACACACAATGTATAAGTTAATCTTTACAGTTATGAGTGAAAATCATATTTATTCTTCTTGTAATAACTTATTTTATGTAACATAAAATTACACATTTATACGTCGCACGTATGAATATATATTTATATATGTACTTAAATATTTTTAACTATAGGAATACTTTGTTTTCTATATTTACAAATATGAATTGTAAATTAGGGTTCTATCAGATATTTAATTATCGATGGATAAGATTAAATTAGTTTCTTCTATTAGATTAAACATATATAAAATGTCATTGCCATTTTCAATATTTATTATACATATTGAAAAATGCAATTTGGAACATTTATTGTCTACTGTTGTGTAAATAAGTATTCCTTTATAAACATGTGTAGGGTTTGTGATTTTCTTTAATTTGATAATCAGACAAAACATATTTTATGGGAAAATATTAAATAAATATGTCTAGTTTTAATTGTTGATATAATCATTTTTAAAATAAAATTTCTTTGCAAATCGCTTTTCTTGCTTTTCTTTTCTTTTTTCTTTTCTTTTCTTTTTTTTTTTTTTTTTTTTTTTTTTTTTTTTTAAATCTATATGTATAAACTAGCTGACCCGACAAACGTTGTTTTGTCATATAAATTATTTCTAGAGAATATTTTGCTAGAAAAAAATAACTAACTTATTGTAAGTGTGTAAGGATGTGGTATATAAGTGGAAGATGTATGGTGCGCTGTGAACGGTGAAAGAATATATAAATAACAAAACACCAATCATTTATTTTTAAATTTATTAAAATTGATTCTTTAAAATTATATACATATCGCTACTTATAACATTATTACTAAAAAACAATATCAATCCCTTAATGCAACAGAGGGTACAATATTTTTTGTTATCCCATCTTTCGCCAATACAAACTGGATGGTTTGCCCACTCGAGAGCCACGTATAATTGTCCGTGTGAAAAACATGATGTGCTCAAATCTAAGCCACAGACAGACATCGTTTGGCCCTGAGACTTATTGATAGTCATTGCAAATGCCAATCTAATTGGAAATTGAGGGCGTTTAAATTGAATTGGCACATCTGTGGGTATAATAGGGATTCGCAGTAGTAATATATTTTCACCTCGGAATTAGTCATTTAAAATGATGGCTTCGATAACATTTTTCATTAATTTTTTTATGACTAATCGCGTGCCGTTGTACAACCGTTGTGGGTTCAAATTACGAAGCAAAATAACCGGAGATCCAACCTTCAGTTGTAAAATATGCGGTGGCATGCCTGGTAAATCCAATGAGTTTAAAAACTTTGTTGGATAATTTACAGCTTCGTTGGCATCGCAAATTGTATCATTAGATTTGTATGACACCAAGTCTCCTGGTAACAAATGTTGTATCTTGAGATTCAATTCATTGACGTCCACATTTTTTGCTGCTAAAATTGCTCTTTCTGCCAGCCACTTATGATTTGTGTATCGTCTGTGTACATTGGGAAATATCTGGTCAATAAGAGCATCTTGAGAATCAATGATTGTGCAGAAATCGGTCGGTAATTTTATGCATCCAGTTTCATCTGTAGTAACTTTTCCATTGCCGATATCTAACAATTGTTTTGAGAATGTTTCAGCGGATGGATCTTGAAGCTTTTGAACGCACAAATTTACTTTCAGTTGTACTTTTTCAACATTACGCCACAATGACGATGATTTTAAGCCCGCGTTGATCTCATCAGCGTATGTTGAACGCAGAGTAACGGGAAGTGCTTGTCTGAAATCACCTGAAAAGAGTAAAAGAGTGCCGCCAAATAGTTTGTCGTTGTTTTTTATATCTTTGAATGTCCTGTTCGACGCCTCAATCGAATGTTTGTGTGCCATAGTGCATTCATCCCAGATAAGAATTTTACACTATTTCAGCACTGTGGCCATGGACGATTGTTTTTTTTTGTGTGCACACTGCGTCTGGGTTATTTTGAATATTTAGTGGCAGTTTAAATAATGAATGAGCTGTTCTGCCTCTCCATCCAATAAAGTTGCCGCAATGCCAGATGATGCAACAGCCAATGCGATGCCATTATTTGATCGTATTACGGCGAGAATTAGCGAAATAAGGAATGTTTTGCCAGTTCCAACTGGTGCACCCCCCCAAAAAAAAAGAAAAAAAAAAAAAAAAAAAAGAATCCACCTTGTCCTGCCAAAACTGCGAGCATGATGCGGTCGTAAATGGTTCTTTGTTCTTCATTCATTAGTGGGACATTGCGAGCAACAATCGCTGCCATTTCTACAGTATTGTATTGTAGTTCACGATTCATCTCAGTGCTTATTAAATCAGATGCATTTCGATATGTTGAATGCATACCGAAATGACTGAGTGGTAAGTTGGCAATGATAATGCAAAGATCTTCAATAGCAATCAATGCTTCATTGTACATAGCGTCACTGAATACTATCGTTAGATCGTTGCACCGTGAACGATGTTGATGCAATATATCATCAGTCATTGAATCTTTGTGATTATCCCATAATGTCTCCGCTCGGGCCGGGAAACATGTAGTCAACACTATAGCGAATAGTAGACGATATTGTTTTGCTGTACAGTTCAGTCCTACTTCAGCAAGCATACACTCCCACTAGTTGTCGTCTTCCAGCAAGCCGAGTGCAAGGCATGCATCTTTATACGTTGGATACTGTTGTCCATTCACTTTACGTAAATCTTGAAATGACAAAGGGCCGATGACATTAACCAATAACAGTCGAAGATAAAAGCACTCAGTCTGCCTTGGATTGACTGTAAATACTCGTCCCAAAGTGTTTGATTTGAATAAACCGGGACATGCATCAATCGGCGTGCCTTGCTTGCGGGGCATCCATTTTTTTTTTTGGAGCCCATGTGAAATAGCGTGGTACTTCTGAATAGCTTCCGTGCAAAAGCACCAAAAGAATCCGCAGGATTACACAATTAAAAAAATTCGGTGAGTGCAGTTTTTGGTGGATTTATAGCACGATCAATCGCTGTTTCGCTCGTGAAATATACGCGCTGGCCATTTTCAAGATGGACGGCTAAATGAAGAACTGCTGGATCCCGTTCATGAATTGGGAAACCAAAGATACGCCAAACAGCTTTATTGGAGCTGACGTACCGGCCAATTTGGTAAAGTGTTATTTCATCGTTGTTATTCACCGGAGGAGCATTCACATTGGTATTTTCAACTCGAAATACAGCCATATCACTGCCTTTATTCACATACTTGCAAATGTATTTGATGCTCTTCAGAAATGATGCTCTTTTTTAGAAAATTTAGCTATTTACCTTAATCGTGATAAAATTGTCAATGAAAAATCTGATTCCACCTTGCTGTCTACAGCCTGGAAAAATTTGTTTAATTCAATTAAATAATTTCCTTCATTATGTTTATAACACCATATTAGTTATAATAAAATAATTCTGATTTAAATAAAAATAATAATAATCAATGGATAAATTTTATTAAATTTACTTATTAGTTTAATATTATTGAAAAAAAAAAATAATAATTGTTTACACCTTTCCTCCCTCCTCATTTTGTGGTGTGTGTGTACGTGTGTTCCTCTCTGATTAGTCCTGTCCTGCATGTAGCTACCTATTGGTTGTTTGTGTTGCTCCTCCCCCCTCTAGATTTTGTCCTGCTTTCAGTCTTGCTTTTGCCTCCAAGGCAGTTTCACGTGTTTGCACCTGATGAAGAAAGGCCACGTCCTTTCGAAACCGGTTGTGCTGATTTAAAATTTATGGTGTGTGAAGAAGTTTGAATTTCTTGCTATTAATATGAGCATTGAATGTTTTGTTCAGCAGAGGCGAATATGGGACCAGCCAACGGTTATCAATGTCAATATCTATGTTGTTGACATAGATGACCGCCATAGATGATAAGATTGTCCGCCATTATCGGGATTTCGTCGGCGATATATTGGATATCCGTCAACATTTGTGATCGTGAAATTTTTCGGAAAACTTTTAGCACATTTTCCATCTGCACAAATAATAATGGCCTAAAAATTCATTTTTCATTTTAACATAAAATAACTCCGTCGAATATTGACGAATTTTTTAAAAGAATATAACATTTTAACTAATTTTAACATTTTAATAATATTAACGTTGAAAAAATATAATAAACACTTACGGTTAAAAATTCATTTTTCATTTCAACATTAAATAAATTCTGACATCGTGTTTACGATTCTAAAATATTAACTTTGAAAAAATATTTTAAACACTTCGTAAGATACGGTTAAAAATTCATTTTTCATTTCAACATTAAATAAATTCTGACATCGTGTTTACGACAACTCACGCCATCTAGGTGGAAAAGTTGTTGAAAGAGTTGGTTAAAAATTAATTAAGAAAGAACTAATTAAGTTACAACTTTCATTTGTAAATCTAAACCATTCTCGAATCCACCTGAAGACACACAAAAAATTTCATTAAACTCAGTCCAGCCGTTTAGGAGGAGTTCAGTGACATACACACGCACAAAAGAAATATATATATAAAGATGGCTAAGAGATTTTTGAGTCTGTTTGTCTGTGTGTTCATGCAAGTTTCCACCAGATTTTTATACTTTAGTTAATTTTAAAAAATCTAATTGTCCGATTGATAAGTTATTTAATCCGACGGATTCAGAAAAAATTTGCTCCTTTCATTTTGTACCTTATTTGTAACGAAATTTTGATTACATTTTTTTTTTTTTTTTTTTTAATTACTTAAAATGTGAAAATAATAGTCTGGTTAAAGCTTTAAAAATGGACATTTAAATTTTTAATTGTTGCTAAACAAAATTATTATTATTATTATTATTTTCAACATAAAATGAAAATTGCTTTCACGCGTAAAAATAAATAAATAAATAAATATTAAATTTGCTCCTGCACATGAAAAAATGAAAATGGAGTAAAAATGACATCAAGATCCTGGAGCTTCTCAACGACGAATGTACTAACACATTCCAGAGGCAAAGGGATGAGCGACGTATCGACGCAAAAAAAAAAACAGATTCAAATAGTCTAAGAAGAAAATCGCAGACAGTATAACCTTCGAAGACGACCAGCTGCTAAATTCCAACTCAATGATTTAGTCGCAGTTAAACGCACCCAGTTCGGGTGAGGCCTAAAACTAAAACAAAAATTTGTAGGTTCATATAAAATTATCAAACTTAAACCAAACGACGCGTATAACGTCGCCATGTACGACTTCGTAGATGGCCTATTCAAGACCAGCACATGCGCTGAATTCCTAGCGCGACATCTTTCAGACACTTACTTGATATATTTCTCCAAAACTATCTATTTATTTATTTATTTATTTTTTATTTATTATTATTATTATTTATTTTTTTTTTTTTTGAGAATTAATACTTGGACATTTTTTTGTGCAAAATGACTTTTTTTTTTTTTTTTTTTTTTTTTTTTTTTTTAATCATATCTTGAACTTTCTAAGATAATAGGACTCAAATCTTCATGAATTTTTTTTATGGACATCAACAATAACTCATATTTGGTGAAAATTATCTACCTATTTTTTTTTCTACTTTTTGCTAGTATGTTATTAACATCTTATCTTATTTTATTTTAGTATTTTGATGATTCAGGTTTTGCCTGTGATAATTGCACAATTTTCCATTTGGTAATGTATACATGTTTTGGGGGGTTAATGCAGCTGTATATATACTTCCGTTATGTAGTATTGCATATTGTTTATTTTTATTTTTATTTATTTTTTATTTTTTATTTTTTATTTATTTAATTTATTTTTTTCTTGTTGTGTTTGATAACCTTCAGGAGAGATCCCCTGCTTAGTCATGATGGGCGGTATAGGAAATTGTATTTCTCAGTTATTCGCTTTCCTTCTGTTGTGTGACATGATTGCTACGTAGTTATAACGAGATTACTCAGTCACTGTATGCGCACCTGTTTTAGTCAGTTAGACGTATAGCAGTTCTGGGGAAAAGACGTCCCTGGTTATGTAAAGTAATGTTTCGATTTTAATATTTAATAGTCATGTATTGCCCCTTTTGTTTTGTTAATAAATGTTATAATGTCCTACTGGCCTATGGTCTTTGCCCTATATATATATATATATATATATATATATATATATATATATATATATATATATATATATATTATATAAACTAGCACAGAAATGCTGCGTATCATATTTAGATTCAATAAGAGAAAACACTAATTTAAATTACTTACAACCACATGAGTAAAAAAGACCATTAAACATATTGACAGAGAAAATTGATGAAGGATCTCATTAAATGTATTTAAAATGATTCAGGAATTAAGGATTCAGTTAAAAATAAAAAAAAGACCACAGGAATAATATTTGGATTAAAAAAATGCTTAAAAATAGCAGTGTTATACCATCAGGGAACATGCACTTCCTTAAAGCAGAGAAATCTGCAAGATTTCGTAAATCAATATAGCTAACAATTGCAAAAATATAGTTCATGCTCCATTCTTGCAACAAAATCATTTTGAATGAGAAATGAAATAAAATATTAAATCAAACCATCAAACCAACCAAAAATGTTGTCAGAGTAATAATATATCAAGCTATCCCACAACACGGAGAGGGACATGTTGTCATCATAACAATGAAATTAAAAATAAATTCCTTGCAATCATCGATTAATCGATAAAGAATTAACAACTGTGAATTTTCAATAACGATAAAATTCACTTTGTAATTGCATTTTAAATTAGTTAAATTTTATTTTTTTCCTAAAACAAATAACTTAAATAACTTCATGGAAAGGAATTTAATGACAGCAAACTTTAATACATCAGTGTGCTAGCACCATCTATCGTGAAGTAAAAGTCAACAGTAAAAGTCAGTTAAAATGTTTTAGGATTAAACAAACAATTGTTATTAAGTGCATTGTTTAATAGAAGATGTTTTATCTTAATGATTTAAGTGAATATACATACATGTTTATTTCTTCTATTTTTATGTTCAAGAAATTTAAATAATTTATTAAAATTTTCAAATTTTGAATTGAATTATAAGATAAAGTAACAGTAAAATAAAATAAAATGTTTAGATTAAATAAATAAAAGAGGAAAAAAACATTCCCGTCGGTAGCATTGAACCCGGGCCCTTCGCGTGGCAACAATTTACACTGCCGACCACGCCATACCGGAAAGTAATGTCATTTTTTTTAGTATGACTTCTAACCTTTTTTTTTTTTTTTAAGTTTTTATTTTCAATATTTTATTTTATATGTATTATTTTTAATGACTTATGCTTGGGGATTTGTTTAGAGTTAATCTATACATTCGGCTAATAAATTAGGTTAAAGTAATTTTGCTAAATGTTGCGCATGTTGCATGCGCAGTTAAAATTTATTTAGAAAAAATACTGACATTTCTTAAGATAATCAATATTTTTATATTCTGATGTTATATCTAATATAGCATGTAAAGTTTTGTAAAAGTATCATATCTATGGTTTTAAAACCCTGCATATTATACATGTATATAAAGTATAAAATATTGTCTATGTTATTAAAAATTATATTTCCGTTAATATAAGTTTAATTCTTCCAATAATTTAATTTTTATTGTATATATGTAGTATACTATTTTTTTTCCACACCTAAAGTTTCAAAAGGTTTTACGAAACGTTTCTTTAGATATTCTACAAATAACTCTAGTTACAAAAGTGTGTCTTCACTTATGTCAAGTAATGCATATATGTGCGCGTGTGTGATTATGTATATACAGGAGGTTTCAATACTAAGTTTTAAAATTTAAGTGAAAGATATTGTACATACACTGAGAAACAATTCTGTAACTGACACCTAGAATCTAAATTGTGGCGCTAGAAAAAATAGTTCCATGTCATCCTTATAAATTCTATTCCCCTTTGAAATCTAGTTCTAGAAACACCTGTTAGAATTCTAGAGTGTTTGTGCATATTATCTAGGTCAAACCTATTTGAAAATATCTCCAAATAAATGTGAACACAAGAGGCGGGTTTCAGCAACTATAATCTTGGTTTACAACACAATTCTAGATAATCAAGCGATGATTTATTGCCATAAAAATATTCAGAATATTTTTTCCTCATCTAGAAATTTGTAGACAAGAAATTCTCAATCATTTCGTCTATTCAGTTTATTGGCGTACCTTATGCGCATAGCTCGGAAATCTATATTTCTTGTTAAGAGATTTCGAAAATGGCCACTGTTTCATTCTCAATGAAGGCGGTATATATATATATATGTGTGTGTGTGTGTGTGTGTGTGTTTATGTGTGTGTGTGTGTGTGCATTTTCTCGGTGTACCTTTCATTCGGAAACATGTACAATTATACTTTAGAAAAAGCTTTATTGACACTGTGGTATACACAAAAACATAATACAGTATCTTACAGAGAAAAATAAGAATAAATGAAATTAAACTTGGTAATTTAATATTTGATTTAAAAACAAATATACGTATACAAAAGTACATTTATCAAAGATGGTGTTTGAAGTTTCGTCCACCGTCTTGAGTGCATAACTCGAATTTACGGCGTTTGTTATTCTGATTATTCCGGAATAGTCCAGGGCTTTATCTCGAATTTCCTCAACGGCTATTTCGATTTTTGCAACCAGAATTTTCGAAATTCCATGTACCAAAGGTGTGAGACAACCTGAATATGTATCAGAGTTGGCAATAATTGTATTTCTTCCATTATCTTCCTCATTATTATTTTTTTTTTTTTAAATAATAATCTTCAATAATATGTTTTACCAATAAATTAAGATGAAAATTACCATATGAGGGCTCTGCTGGGAAAATTAGGGGGGGGGAGGCTGTTTCGTGGCAATTATACTTATATGTATGCGTGTGTGTATGTAACTTAATTTTCTTTTAAACTTTTATGTCTTCGAATTTAATAAATTTCGCAAGGGCAAATTCATTTTAAAAAGCGCCAAAATGGTTCTGATTAGGAATCGACATTTACGTCTTTGAATAAACCGATAAATCTTTTCTTCGAAAAAAAATGAATGATGGAATTTTGCTCTGTTCTGTCTATAATAACACATTCACTGAGTCGAATTAATTATTTATTTCACTGCAATTCTGGGTCATTAAAATATTACGAATTTTTATCCTAATATTATATCTCCAGGAGAACTAAATTTATGCTTCTTTTTTACAAATAAATAAATAAATAAATAAATAAATATAAATAAATAAATAAATAAATAAAAATATTTTCAGCATTAATTATCGAGAGAAATGGTCAAATAATTTTCTTTCAAAAAACATACTTGGAAAGTTGGCATTTTACAAAGCCGATTTAATTTATATTATTATTTAATATATATAACAGAATATTGCAAATTATTTAATAAGTTACAATGCATGGATTTTGCGTAACAGACAAAGTTGAAATACATTTAAATTGCGTTAAGGATATTTAAAACCTTAGAAAGAAATTTTTTTAAACCCACTTCTTTTTTTTTTTTCTTTTTTTCTCAAATAAAATAATGTAAAAAACTAGTATGTTGTTGCCACCACGTGTCTTTCTTCTATATTTTCCTATACAAATTCACCCAGTAAAAAGAATTTATTAAAATTAACATTTAAAAAAATTATCTTCCATGATGATGCAGACGATTTCCATATTAGAGAAGTAATATAACACTAAATAAATAATAATAATAAAAAAAAAAAATCAATTTTATTATTAACTAGCAGGCTTTGCCCGCTTCGCTGGTCACTATTTTTAAATGAATCACTATAATTACTGAATTCTCAAAATTGCATTAATTTTTATCACGTGAAAAAAAAAAAAAAAAAAAAAAAAAAAAAGCGAAACAAAATCTGTTTAGGAAAAATGTCGCACCGGGTTCTCACTGCCTTCCGAAAAAATTCCCAAAATGCTCTAACTCTTATTTCCCCCTTCGACCCCCCCTCCCGTCTATCCTAATAATTTTACAAATTCAAAAATATCCGCAATCGATTTGTAAATATCAAAAACCTCTATGCACCAGTTTTGAACGATCTATCTCTATTTTTATTTTTTTGCCCCACCACTCTCCCCCTTCCCAATAACTTTCAAAATTCGAAAATATCCGCAATCGATTTGTAAGTATCGAAAACCTCTATGTACCAATTTTGAATGATCTAACTCTATTTTATTTTGTTTGCCCCTCCGCCCCCCTTCCGTCCGTCCTAATAACGTTACACTTTCGAAAATATCCCCATTTGACTTGCAGGCATCTAAAACCAATCTGTACCAATTTTGAACGGCCTAACTGTATTTCTATTTGTTTTTGCCCATAGCCCCCCCTTACCGCCCCTCCTAATAATTTTAAAAATTCAAAAATATCCGCATTCGAATTTAACTATCGAAAACCATTTCTGTACCAATTTTGAACGATCTAACTCTATTTTTATTTTTTTGCCCCCCCCCCCCCATCCCATCCCCCCCTTCTCACCCCTCGTAATAACTTTACACTTTCGAAAATATCCCCATTCGACTTGCAGGCCTTTAAAACCTATCTGTACCAATTTTGAATGCCCTAACTGTATTTCTATTTGTTTTTGCCCCTAGCCCCCCCTTCCCGCCCCTCCTAATAATTTTACAAATTCGAAAATATCCGCAATCGATTTGTAAGTATCGAAAACCTCTATATACCAAATTTGAACGATCTAACTCTATTTTATTTCCCCCCCCTCTCCCCTCCCCCCTTCTCTTCCCTTCTAATAACTTTACACTTTCGAAAATGTCCCAATTCGACTTGCAGGCTATTGAAACCTATCTGTACCAATTTTGAAAGGCCTAACTGTATTTCTAATTGTTTTTGCCCCCCCCCCCCCCTTGGGGATCAAATTTCGAAAATTCCAGGAATTGGTTTTTAGACATTTATATTAGCTATATTTTAAAGCAAAAATTTTACGGATATCTGTTTCTTTGTTTGAGCTATGAAGGATATTTTGAATTCACGTTTTGCCCCCTCCGCCCCCCCCTTGGGGGCCGAATTTTTTAAATTTTTTTCTTTCCTAAACCATCCCTGACCTATAAGGAAAAAAACAAAAAAAGAATGATCGAAATCGGTCAAGCCGTTTACAATTTTATAATGGACATACAGACAAACATTCATTTATATATATATATATATATATATATATATATATATATATAGATTATAAGAAAAAAAACTTTTTATAAACTGTGTTTTAAAATTTTCTGTTGAATCATAGAACTAACTACATTAGCACTTTATCAATGCGTATGAAATCTTTAAACCAATAGTGACGTCAATTTTGTGAGATACATAATTTAATTTTTTACAATTTTTTAAAGTTCACGTTTAATTAAATTATTTATTTAATCACGTTTATTTATTTTTATGTCGAAAGAAAATGAACTCGTAAATTTTTTTTGGCAACAATTAAATTATAGCTAATATTTTAATGGCTATTTATAAGGTATTAGGAGGTTATTATTTTCATATTTTAATTAATAATAAGAAAACTATTCGAATTTTTTCGAATTTTTTTTTCCTAATCCATCCCTGACCTATAAGGAAAAAAACAAAAAAAGAATGATCGAAATCCGTTCAGCCGTTCTCGAGTTTTAGTGAGACTAACGAACAGCAATTCATTTTTATATATATAGATATATTATTATTATTTTTTATTTTGTTCAAAATGAAAAAAGTCGATAACTTTATTTTAAAATATCGCAGATTGATGGTTCAACCATTCGTTTTAAAGTTATTGGCGAGCTCTTTTGAAAGATACCCATCATGAAAATTTACTCCACTCGAAGGGGGTCTTCCCCCGCAGGGGGGTGGCGAGGCCCCTACACATACAAAAATTTTTTGCCAGTTGCTATCTCTATTATAAATAATTCTTGTAAATTACATAATGACTACTAAAAAATAATTCTTTTTATGCACATTTATACAAAATTTTGTCCTATATCACCCTGTTAAAAATTTAGAAAAAGCTGGATGGCAACGTAACCTGTAAGACAGTTTTTAACAAAAGTTGATAGGCACTAACTTATGTCAATGTGCAACTACATACCGATTTGTATGAAATTCTGTGCAGTAGTTCCTGAGATACAGTTGCCACAATCTTTTGTCACACAGACACACAGAGACAGGTCATTTTCTAAAAAATGATCAAATCGTGTTCTATATCTCTCAAAACTTGTAAATCCATCAAAAACCCGATGTCGAAAATTTTTACGAATCCAATACTTTCTTCTATTGAATATAGAAAACAGTAAAACAATTTTACAATAGATAGTGCCGAAAACACAGTTCTAAAAATCTTATTATTTATTATTTATTTTATTTTTATTTATTTATTTATTTATTAATGGTCATATCTTTTGGTGTATACTAGAAACTTGCACAATAATTTTAAATTCATTTGAAACCTTAAGTTTTTTCTATAGGAAATAAAATGTTGAATGAGAATTTATTTGAATATATTTTTCAGTGCTATTCCTATTGGTATGCATGGATAGTCAGTGAATTCGCGAATCGCTCTAGATTCTGGAAACTTTTGAATAATGCAATTCTCGTTTCAATTTTAAGATGATAAAATCATTGCTCCAAAAAGCAAAATCCGAAAGATTGATTGCTTAGTAATTTCATTCCTTCGCAATTCTGTCTTTCAAATTTTATTTTTTTTAAATGCTTGAAAAGTTTACGAATAAAAAATTAAGAATAGTTATAATGTATCATAGATATTGATTTAATATGAATAAAATAATTTCGCTTTATGGATTTATGAATTGTGTTGCTAAATGATAAATAATATGCAAACTTATGTTTGACACTACAGGAAAAATATTAAGATCGTAGATACTATTTTTTTTTTCTTTTCGAATTGGGGAATTGAAACACTTTTAATAGAAAATTTTAGGAAAAATCATTAAGTAAGTCGCAAAAGATAAAAAAAAAAAAAAAAAAAAAAAAAAAAACTATGATAATCTCTTGAAAATAATTTTTATTTTTCCACATAATCTCCAGCAACGTTCATGCACATATCCCATCGTTTATCAGAGCCCCAATTCCAGCTGCATAACATTTTTTGGGTTGCTGTTTCTTACACAGTAGGACTTCATGTTGAACTTCGCCGTCATCTGCAAATTGTTTGCCTCCAAGATGTTTCAGTTAACCAAACAGATGAAAATCGCTTGGGACTAAGTCTGTGTTGTAAGGGGCTGCTGTAGCATCCATAAACACGTAACATTCCTATATGAAGTCCTTTTGCACGCAAAAATCGAACCACAGCACACTGATCTTCTATTGTGCAATCATTGAGCACCATCGCCCTTTTTGAAACTAAATTACGCATGCGTGTGAATGCTACCTACTCAATATGAATTGAATATCATAAATCTGTATGGTGCTGCAATATATCACCATTCTTCGGAGATATCTGTTACTCCTTTAAATCATGCCACATGCATTTGTGATTTATTTAGTGACTTACCCTCGTATATATGAAAAAAAAAATAGTACTTATAACATTTTTTTTTCCCTTTAATTTATCATCTGTGCAAAAACATTTTTAAAAGGGCAAAATTAATAACATTGTTTTATATTTAAAAAATAATACATACTAAATAATCAACAAATGGTATTTACCAAATAGGGATTTCATAAAAAAATTAATGAGTACAAACAACCAACAAAAAATTAAAATATTTTTAAATATATGTCTAAAATAAAAGTTAAATTTATGCTGATAAAATTTCGAAATTTTTAAATGAATGCTGATAAATTTTCTCGGGCAATGGGCATGAGTGTTGATTTGGAGAACAATTTAATAATACAGAATTTGTTTAAATAAATTTGAAGTGATTTGCCAGTAACTGACCATATAATTACAAATATCTAAAAGGAGAATGGATGAGGGAAATGTCAGAAAATGATTTGAAGAATACATATCAAACACCTAACAAAATGTTCTTTTCCAATTGCCAATAGCAACTGATGTGATTCTATATTAACAAGAAAGAATTACATAATTGTCTACAAAACATAGGTTAGTAGATTTTAGTATTCGCTAAATGTTAGTCGATTTTTAATTCAATCTCAGAACATTAAGCGGACATTGATTCTATAAGTTTATATACTGAGGTATACAAGATATTCACATTTGTTTTAATTAAGTAAATAAATAAATTGTTTCAATAAACTCACCTTTTTTATTGCGATAAAGAATTGATTGAATACTAAGTAATTTTAGCGCTGGTATCTTAGTAAAGTGGTCAAATGCTGAATTCCTATTTTATTTCAACTTACAAGGGAACATTCAAAAGGTGTCATCTTCAAAAAGTATTGAAAAAAATATATGTGATTGTACTCTTCATAAAACACCAGAAAATGAAAAAAATATCGGCTGAAATTAATTATAGCGACCACAAAAAATTATCAAAAGTCAGCATATTTTGCGATTTCACACTGCCAGGCGATTGATTATGAGTACTTGGCGGAAAAGCAAAACACGGTTCTGTTCGTACACGGCAACCTCGGTGCTAGCAAACGTATCGCCTAAGAGCGCTAAATCGCCAAATATGCTTAATTTTGATAATTTTTTGTGGTCGCTGTAATTAATTTCAGCTGATATTTTTTTCATTTTCTGGTGTTTTATGAAGAGTAGAATCACATATATTTTTTTCAATACTTTTTGAAGATGACACTTTTTGAATGTTTCCTTGTTAGTAAGTAATTGACCAGTATGGATTATTGCTATATGTGTCACATTTTAAATTTCCCATTTAAATTTTGCAGAGATTTTTTCATCTTGTGATTTTTTTTTTATTCCGATATTTATAGTGTGTTTGTATCCGATAGTTTAATTGTATAAGGAATGTGTTGTCGCTTTTGAAAATTTATAGTCGACGGAGTTATTAGTTTACTGCAAGGAAGAATGGATGAATTGGTGGATTTAAATACGTAATGGAGTACAAAAATGAGCATTTGTCGATGGTCTTGGAGTCTACCAGTGGTCGAGAGATTCTGCGCTCAAAGCTGGTAGATGAAAGCGCCAGGTTCGATCCTAGGTCACGCTCACCCCCCAAGCCGTTCGCGGTTTTCCGTGTTTTTTTTTTTTTTTTTTTTTTTTTCCCGAAATTCGCGTAAATACATGCTAGGACTCCTTAGGAAAACCCACACGGAAATATTCTACCTACAGGCCTAGGACTCTAGCGTAGCCAATCGGCCTAAGACTTACAGCCATCCGCTGCAGAAAAGGTATCGATTCGTAAGTCGATTGGAGCTACTTATTAATGTATATTCATATATCTTTCATATTTATTATGAAAAGTAACTACAATATATTTGCAAAAATGATCTAGATTATCGTATTAGAATACACACGAATCAAATTCAAAGCGACAAACATAATACTTAGGTTTTTAGGTAAAAAGTAATTGATCCTCTAAGAATATGAAATTATTTTACGAATTCTTTGATATTCTATATCATTAGAATAATAAGATATTTTAGAATTTTGTTACGTATTATGTAGAATCAATAATAACGATTTAAGTTTCACATTGTATCACATCATCAAAAAGTAGTTTAACGAAATAAATAACACAATGTACGTCAATAAAATCATATTTCTTCACATATATATATTTATATATAGATAGATGAATAGATATTTATGTAATTATAGAATTAGTTTATTATTCTTGATAAAGTCAAAATAGAAATTTAATAAAAGTAGAGTTATTTATATATATTCGTAAACTTACGTAATCATGATGATCGGTTTCATGTTTTGATGTTTTGTTCAGTAATAAAAGCATTAAAAAATAAATAAAAAATGAAAGAAAGAAACTAAAAGAAGTGGTGCTTTACAATGCAAAAGTGGTTGTTGTTTAGGATTTTTATCGTCTAATCTACAGATCTAAATCTTGGTGTAATACAATACAAGAAGAAATTGTCTATGGTGTTATAGGCTATACTAATAAGTTTTGTAATTTAAAAAAAAAAAAAAAAAAAAAAAAAAAGGAGAGAGAAAAAGGAAAACGAAAACGAAAAGGAGAAAAAAAGATTCAAACAATTAGGCCGCCAAGCTCGATCTAATTTTAAACCGGCACTTTCTGCCTACTAGCTTCGTAGGCTTGCAAGACTCCAGCAAGTTAACGAATAATATTATGTATATATATATATATATATATATTAAAAGCTTAAAATTCATTTAAATAAGTAAACATTAATATTTATTCAAATGATTCAACATTAAATATCTATATATAATTTCATGAAATAATAAAATACGATAAGTCAAGATAGCTTAAAAATATATATCAAAAAAGTAATCTCAATGACCTCGTTATAAAACTACAGCGAATCACCCAGTACAATGAGATTCAAATGTACATAAATTACAATAAATTGTATAAATATACAATAATTTTCTTCATGTTAAATGCATTCCATTACTTCAATAAAATATCATTATTAATTTCAATTTAATATAATTATTTGTGGCAACTGATATAATACATTTATTTTAATTTATAAATTATGCTTTCTAACTGTAAAGAGAGAGTAAACCAAGCACTTATTTAATTTATTTACTAGAAATTTATTCATATTTGAGAAAAGAAAAAAAGTTACTAATATGCAAGTATAATACATTTGACAAAATTTTCAAATTTTAATG
Organism: Salticus scenicus; assembly: GCA_963930645.1. NCBI lineage: Eukaryota > Metazoa > Arthropoda > Arachnida > Araneae > Salticidae > Salticus > Salticus scenicus. Next base: position 221,471,337 of record OZ005656.1, on the reverse strand, counting down.
CACCCACATAAAATTTTAATATAATAAATTGTGAGTTTTATTGGATACGAATTGGTTCCACGAAATTAATAAATGGTGTTATCAATGTTAGGTTTAAATGCTTGTTTTGTTTTTTACTGTTATTGCATGTAAAAAGAATTAAAAAATTTTTCATTTTCCCGCATTTAAAATAGGAAAAATATATTTTTTTGCATGATGATTTAGAAGTGTGAAATATTTTAAGTATATAAATATATAAAATGATTTCTATCAAAATTTAATCTAACTGTAATTTTAAGTAAACTTTTGCATTATACATTTTATTAATTTATTTTTAAGCGATAAATAAAATATGTACCGGTTTGTAAGTCAAAAATTGACTTACAAATATTTATATGGTCTAATTCATTTTTTGTGCAACTGTATATATTAATAATAATATGACTAACTGACAAACAGACAAATAAAATAATCTCTATGTAATAATTAGTGCTTTAAATATATATTCATGTTTTTTAAATTTCATATTATCCTTTAATAGATCAAATAACATTTTAATAAACAGGGAAAATGTAGTACGGTAAAGGGAATAAAGATTAATTTAATACAGTAAAACCTCTCTAAGTTGGACACTTACGTCTCCAAGAAAAAGTGTCCAACTTAGAGAGGTTTCCAACTCATAGGGGTGCTTACTTTTCTTGATTTAATTAAACTGTATCTCTGCATGCTTTTTAACTTTTAATCACATCTACATATAATATAATTAAGTATCCACAACTTATATACAAAAAATAATTAATTTGCCGATTTAAAATTTAAAATTAAACTGTTATGTTGTGGCCATTATAATACTTTCTTCTATATATTTTGATATAATAGTGCTACCTACCAGTTAATATGCAAGAAAATTTAATCAATATAGCTTCTCACAATAAAGATTTTGCACATGCATTTTGGTGCAATTTTATTCAATAGATGCTGAGATAGTCATGTGGAAAATCAGAGAATGTGAGTAAAAGTAACACCATCTGTATGCTGATCTACAACCAAATTAAGCTAATATTCATTTTCATAACGGCGATTTCACATATGAAATTTGGTGAATTTATTCACTCTAGAAACTGATATATAGATTTCCGGTGAATGGGGAAAACTGAAGCATAGCAGCAACACCTGTCAGCGGATATGCATTCAAATTGAATCAGCATCATTTTTCACAACAGATCTCTCTCATATTAAGTTTAGTGCAATTATACACTCAAGTTATACTTGGTAGGAAAAATATAAGGGTAAATGAAGAGGAACTCTACCAAGCAAAATGTATTTTCAAATGCCAATTTTTAAACACTCAAAACATGCCTGTAAGTTCTGTGTGGAATATTTTCTATATAAATAATAATAATAATAATAATAATAATAATAATAATAATAATAATGCAAGGATAATTCATGCAATTCAATAAAAAGAAAGATTCTTGCATTATGCACTAAATTACAGTAATTTATGAATGTTTCAACTGAAGAAAATAAGCATTTTTTATAAGATAAGACAGAGGTAAATATATCGTGACAAGAAACGTTTTATTTATTTTTTTATTTTTTTTTAGATATTTACAGTTTTTTCTACGAGGGATAAGTAAACTTTCTAAAATAAGAGTGAGAAAATTCATGATTTCTTTTCTTTTTTTTTGGTCTCAGTGGGTAAAAGTGTCCAACTTCGGACAGTAGTTCACTGTCCAACTTATAGAGGTTGGGCATAATGTTAATCCTATGGATACATTCCGTTCCGAGAAAAAGTGTCCAACTTAGAGAGGTGTCCAACTTGAGAGGTTTTTCTGTATATTGAAGCTTTAAAAAGTTATACTGAGTTTTATATTTTATTTATTTATTTATTTTTTTAACTTAATGATCGTCAAAACTATTCAGTACATATATTTAAAATTAAGCACGCTTTAATGAATTGGATATTAAATTTGATGTAATAAAATTCAACATTATAAACCGCACACAATTAGCACTCCAAACATAATTTCCATCATTTCGGCATTGAATTAATGATAACTAAACATATTTATTTTACATATGAGCCCATTCATCTAAAACATGCTTGATAAAATTTATTCAACGTATGTTGAATATCCGTAATTTATTAACTTTACTCCACATATTAATGAAAACATATTAAGTACAAATATTTTGGTAAGTTGTTGAGTGGTTCAATAATTTGAATTCAAATTATATTTAAGAGTCACTTTGATATTTGATATTTAAAATTAATATCAGTAATTAGACATAAAGAAGATATTTAATTAGCAAAATTTGTTTAAATTACATTTTTTTTATGATTTTTAAAATGTTGGTAATATTAAAATATTATTATTATTATACTTTGCTAACACTTTTTCAATTTACAAAAATGATAGTATCTTGAAATTTTTAAACCTAGTTTTTCAAAATTTGTCAATATTTCCTTTCATCATATTTTCTTAATAGTGGCAGTCTATTTTTTTTTTTTTTTTTTAATACTTATTTTACAGCATTTCATAATATTTTATAAATCACATGAAAATCACATGAAAAAAAAAATGTATATAATCTTAACAATGATAAATAATAATAATAATAATAATAATAATAATAATTATTATTATTATTATTATAAAGAAAAATGTAAATATCTGTAAATATTTTTTTTATTTATCATTATTCCAAAGATTTCCGCGATATGATTTATTCTGCATCTATGTTGAATTAAAAACAAAGTAACACGGGAAGAATATTTTCGTTACCCCACCTCAATCTTTCTTGATTACGTCACTTGAAGCATTCTTAACGAATTAGGTTCGTTTTGCTCTCTCCCGGCTGTGCAATCACACTAAGCTGCCAGATTAAAAATATAGACATTTCACATAATTAATTACTTCAGACGGACGATTCAAAATCCACTTAGTTGTTGGAGTAGTGTGGTATGGGTTTTTCACGTCGTATTGCAGCTATACATTCTTAGTTCTAGGATGTACTAATCGTAGCGCCAAACAGACTTCCGCAATGGCTACTATATCCGAGATAGATGACGTTGAAAGTGAAGTAATTCGAGTACTAGAGTAATTAGACAACAAAGACTGGATTTAAAAAAAAAAAAAAAAAAAAAAAAAAAAAAAAAAAAGGATACTTAAGAAAATAAACATTATTTTTTAAGTTTCAAGATCTTAATGCATAAATTTATTAATCTAAAAGGTTGGTTGTTGGGTTTAAAGCCGTTTGAATCCGTACGTGTCCTAGGCCTATAGGGGGAATGTCCTCCATGGCGGTCTTTCTAAGGGGTCCTAGCCCGTATTTACGCGAGTTTCGGAGGAAACCATGGAAAACTCCGAACGGCTAGGTCGATGAGCGCGACCTGGGATCGAACCCGGCACCTCCCATCTACCAGCTTTGAGCGCAGAACCGCTCGGCCGCTGGTGGGCCTATTAATCTAAAAGGAAAAAAAAATGTATTAAAATAATAATAATATTAATAATAAAAATAATAAATTTAACAATAAATAAACAATTATACTCCACCCCAAAAAAATGATTTCTGTATCAGTGGTAAATGATCCATGCGATAAATCAGTAGTATACATACAATACATGATACACACCGCACTTTAATATGCAGTCTGTTCCTTGACACACTTTGCGAAATATTTGAAATCGATATATCATTTTTACATTTTTCTATATTCAACAACAAAAAGTGCTTTTATTTTTTAACATTTCAATTTCCAGTTTTCAACCGTCTCACACGTTTTAAGTTATCAAGAACACGATTTAATCGTAATTTCTAATTTATTGTATTTTTGAAAATGTATTTGTCTGTGTGTGTGTGTTTGGGGAGGGTGTTGAGTCATAAAAATTTTGTGACAAAACTAACTGATGAACTAACGATCAGGATTTCTTAAAATTTTGTACGCATTTGCAGCCCGACACACACAATTAAACTTTTGGTGAAAATCACCTAAGATTCGTCACACTGTCATTCCGGTTTTTTATAATGATTAATACAGCAGTATAGGACGAAACATCTTATAAAAATGTACAATGAGAATATTTTTAGGAATTATTATGAAATTAAGAATATATATATAGAAAACAATTGACAGGGAAATTTTTAAATATATAAGTTTTACAGATTAGAAAAACCAATAGGAGAATTACAAACCAATGCGCAAGATTGCAGCGAAAGGAAATCCAAAACTTAGATGTAGTAATATATAAATGCAGAAATATATAAACAAATGAGTGAAATTAAATGTAGAATGTCCTTTCAGAAACTTCTCGTTCACCCATACACTGAGGGGCCTCTCTGATGAAGATCTCAGTGTTTTTTGGGGTTTAATTTCATTCATTTGTTTATATATTTCTACATTTAATTTCATTCATTTGTTTATATATTTCTGCATTTATATATTACTATATAAATATATATTATAGCATTAGCCAAGAAGAAGGGGAAAATAAATCCCCGTTCTTCTCTGGAGAAAAGAACCACCTTATATATATATATATATATATATATCACCAATAAAAAAATAAATATATAAAAATAGATTAGAACAAAACAAATTTGATAAACTGTCGTCTGTAGGGTATAAAATTAACATTCTTTGGACATTTAGTGGTTCAAATCTCTGCGATGAAAATCGTCAGAATTCCTCATATAATATATATATTAATAAATAGCAAATTTAATAAATAATTTAGGTATGAACTTTACAAAACATATAAACATTTTGTTTATCAGAATATTTTAGCATAAAAAAAATAACAGAATATTTGTGAGTTTTAGTTTATAGAGGAACATTTACACATTGCAATTAATGCACTAATTGTATAATTAGTTAAGATTAATGCTTCTGGAATGATATATCTTTAGAACGGTGAGGCTATCATAATTTAAATTATTGTTAAAGGCAAATTTCGTATATGCAATGTATTTCACACGCGCAAATGGATTAATAATAATAATAATAATATGAACAACACATTTCATTTTAAAATCAATATATTTCATCATAAAAACAATGCTTTGTAATCAAATCAATTATATTCTCTACATTCAAAGTTGTTTATTGGGAAAAAACAATAATATTCCATTTAACTTGTTGTAATATCTGACAAAATTTGGAATAATAATAATAATAAGGTATAAAGATTTTCTTTCGAGAAATAAATATCAAATATTTATATTTAGAATAACTATATAATAAAAATTTAATAAAAATAAACATAACCTATGCCAGTATACTGTTCTTTGTAAAATCAAATGATAGCTTCCTTTAACGAAAAAAAAGCCCTCATATTATTATTTATCATTTTTTATATAGAATACTGTATTTAGAAAGTAATTATTTGTTACTGAAATGATTTAAATGATAACGATCCGATTAAATTAAATAAACAGTTTTTTTTTTTTTTTTTTTTTTTTTTTTAATCATTGTGTTAAAAAGCCATTGTGTACACACTAAAGAACATTTTATATTGCACTTTATAGACTCAAATTCCGGTCTTCACCAATACCTTTAATCTTTTTTGTAAGAGAACAACAATTATAAAAACATAATATTTTTGAAAACATACAAATCTTAAAATTAAATTGATAATATATATGCATATATTCATTAAACAACGAATGCGCGCTTATCTAAAGAAATACTATTTTTTCAATACCAAATGCCATTAAATCTAACATTAAACAAACTAGTTAGAATCTTTAATTTCAAAATGTTTTAAGAAGCTGAAAGTATTATGCTTGTTCATGCATTAAATTTGAATTTCCAGTTGTTTTCGAAACTTAAGGGTATTTTTCAAAACATGTAAGGAGAATTTATAGCAAATTTTTATTCTTGTGATTCTACATATAGTACATAATTCATAACAGAAAATAAAGAAAATTTAAATATCTAAGAATTCAAATTATCAACAATGTATTTCATACTAAACATGGAATAAGACCTACATTTTACTAGAGTTAGTAATATAAGTTAAAATTATCTACGCGTATTTTAATCCGAAATTTGCTAAAATTTGTAAGATTCTTAAAACATCTAGAAAAGTGAATTTTCTAGGCGAATATATTGAATTTAACTTATACTATATGATTCAAAGCATGCATATTTTAAAATAATAATAAAACTGTTTAAAATGCGCTAAAATGATTTTTTTTTTTTTTTTTGTTCACTATTTACATTTTGTTAATAAAATGAAAAATAATAATAATAATAATATAAATGTATATATTAGTACATAATTTATAACAGAAAATAAAGAAAACCTAAATATCTAAGAATTCAAATTATCAACAATCCATTTCATAATAAACATTGAACAGGAACTCGATTTTACAAGAGTTAGTAATATAAGTTCAAATTATCTACATGTATTATAATCCGAAATTTGCTAAAATTTGTAAAATTCTTAAAACAGCTCGAAAGGTGATTTTTCTAGATGAATATTTTGAATTTATCTTATCTTATATAAGAATGTATATTTTAAAATAATGATGAAATTGGTTAAATTGTCCTCTTTTTTTTGGGGTTCAATACTTAAAATTTTGTTAGTAAAAATAATAATAATATTAACTAAAAAAAAAAAAGAAAAACAATTATTTTCATATTAAATTTTCATAAGAAATACATGATAATATATTTCTCGCTTTATACTTGATTTATTATTTAATTTAAAATAATTACAATATATATATATATATATATATATATATATATATATATATATATATATATATATGTGTGTGTGTGTGTGTGTGTGTGTGTGTATATATTTTAAAATTTACTTTGGATTTTATATTTAGAAACCATTTTCCGATTCTTTAAATTTTGTTTCATTTTTTGTATATCAAAGAAATAATATTTTTTAATGAATCTGTTTTCACTAATAGTCACGTTTAATCTACACGTCGAGCTTTTATAATTATTTATAAATAAATTTCAAGAATTTAAAAAAACGAATACTATGTCTACCATCAAGTATTTGGACATTTTCGAATTTAGATGTTTTGCGAAATATCTAGAAAAATTCTTTGGGAAAATTTGCTCTTAAAATTTTGGTAGTGTAAAGAGCATGTAAGACCTCATATATTGCAGCAAAAGTTGTTTTCTGAAAAGGACAATTGACCAGTAAAAAATTAAACAAAATCAAATGTTTTGTATCATCCTGTGAAAGTAATTATTTAAATTATTTTTGTCTATTGTATGTGATTCTGAGGATTTTTCTCATTATCTATATAAATTTTAATGAGGCTACCACATATGTGCAGAAAGGCATAACTTTTTTTTTTTTTTTTTTTTTTTTTTTTTTTTTTATTGAAACAAAATAAATAAATAAATAAATAAATAAATAAATAAATAAATAAATGAAATCAAATTTCTTTATTATAACACGTAGGGTTCTTAGGCCCATTGCAAAGATATTCTTAGGAAATTTGGCATACTGTCTTAGCATATTGTCACAGCATATTGTAATCAGAATACAAAAATGTTAAATATCTTGCGAAATATCAGCATTTTTAATGAATAATTTTTAACTTCCCACGCTCTAACTTTTAAAAAATTCATTTGCTTAATTAAATGTCTGAAAGTATACAGCGACTTACAGGAAAATCCCAAACAAATATTGTGTAAATTAAAAAAGAAGTTATGATCGATAGAATAAAAATAATTTCAATTATTCTAAAAAATAACAAAAATGTTAGGGTATTTTAACTATACTTATTTACAATCATCGAACAATGTATTATCATTGAACATTGATTGAATCAAAATCAAAATATGGGAAATTCCCCTTACAACATACCATTTTTTTGAGAGCATTATCCTTTACAAACGTCAATTTCTTTTTATCTGGTTGCATGAAGCATAATTTATTTCAAAGCACATTTATTTAAATAAATCAATTATCAAAAATACATTTTCTATTTACATCTTATGATTCAATATTAATATTATGTTATTTTCCCATTGAACCGCAGACCGCATATTCTACATGCAACTGAAATAATATTTAATTTAAAATTTATTTTCGGAAAAGAAAACATATGACAAGCATATGTACATAGAAAAAAAAACAGTTATTACTTTTACAATAATTATATTTATTTTATAAAAAATATTCCTAGGTATGAGAAAAAAATATAAACAAAATTAATCCAGTGTTCTTAAGCTGAATAAACGCTGAACTACAGCATATAGCACATTTTACTATTCATCGCCAAACATTCTACGAGATTTCTAAATTATAATCATTTTGTATGGATAGAATATATACAAAGAGAGAAAAAAAAGAAGTAAATATTACGCGGTTACTATTTTTCCCTCAGTTATATTTATTAACACTCACCTGCAAATAATAGAAAGTATAAACACAAATGATCCCATATTCTTAAGTTGAATAAACTTTGATCTGTGCACAGAACATTTTACAATAGACGACATGACTCTCTCACGCCATTCGATGTGATGATGACGATTTTCTTTCATTTAAACATTAGGAGTCTTAATTTAACCCACAAACATTGAAATATATCAAATCATAGTACTTAATTTTCCCACAAGCATTGAGAGCTCCTGTTCATTCTAGACGTCCATTCATCGCCAAATATTTCTTGGGGATTTCTAAAAATGTAAATAACTATAATAATTTTACATTTCATGTGATCGCTTTTTAGGTTTTATTAATTTTTAGGCAGTTAAATGTTACCATTCTAAGTAGTATTTTAGACAGTTTTTTTTTTTTTTTTTTTTTTTTTTGTTAAAGCATATGTGTTAAATTATCAAACATAATATTACGTGAATGTCAATTTAAGTTTTCTTTTTCATTTTTTTTTTCCAGTTAAAATATATATATATATATATATATATATATATATGTATATATATATATATATAAGAATATATATATATATATATATATATATATATATATATAAGTAGGTTGGTTGGTTGGTTGTTGGGTCTTACGTAGCACTAATGCTACAGAATGGGCAATTGGCGACTGTCTGGGACTCAACCTAAAGGTAGTCAGGAGACATGCCATCACAATTTTGATCCTCCATTAATAGAATTAGGTAATATACTATTCATATGTAATTTTTTTATTGGAAATTTGACTAGCCATTTGTAATTTTAATTTTATGAGATTTTATTTAAAATCTTTTGTTGATGATTTTAGAAAAAATAAATGCAAAATCTCATTTACATATTCAATCCATCTGGTTACCAATTTAGCTCTTCATTTGCCAATCTGCCAGATTCAAATCCAAGTTAAAATTCAGAAAAGTTTGTCGTGTTTAAATAAAACCCATAGCAGCACATTTATCCACGATACATTCTAATGATGTCCCTTTTATCCTCAGAATATTCTATAGATGTCCTGATAAGAAGGTGTACATTTAGAGATATGTCGGTATAATACATTTTTATACGCAAAAAATGACTCTAATGCAATACCCCTAAAAATCATTTGCATATATATAAAATAGCAACTTCTAATTATTTAAATTTTTGATTTTGCTAGCAGATTTACAAGTTAGCAAGAAAGTACCTCCTGATAAACTAAACAAACGAAAACATTTTATCTCGTATTTGATTTAATGAATTATTGAACCTTACATCTGCACTGGGATTTGCGGCAATCGTATATCATAAAGTCAGATTTGTCATAAAAATTATGAGTGCTTTTTTTTTTAGAATGCAACAACATTGGTTGTATTGATAAAAATAATATTATATACAGATGAATAGGTTCATTTAATGAATATATTCATATTCTTATTTTTTTTTTTATATAAATCATATTTATTGGACAGAAATATACATTCCTGTAAATATTTTCCCGAATAATATTAAAGTACATAAATATTAAAGTATACTTTAATATTTATGCAAACTCATTATTTTAAAATTGTTTAAATTTTAATAATTTTATATAAAGTATTGCAAAAAATGAATGATGGTGTATAAATTTAATATCAAATTTATAAAGTATTATAAGAATTAATTTCCTAATTGAAATGCATAAAATTTAATAGAAACCTAATAATTTAATATTTAATAATATTTAATTTAATAGAATGGCTGCAACAACATTGGTTGTATTGATAAAAATAATATTATATACAGATGAATAGGTTCATTTAATGAATATATTCATATTCTTATTTTTTTTTTTTATATAAATCATATTTATTGGACAGAAATATACATTCCTGTAAATATTTTCCCGAATAATATTAAAGTACATAAATATTAAAGTATACTTTAATATTTATGCAAACTCATTATTTTAAAATTGTTTAAATTTTAATAATTTTATATAAAGTATTGCAAAAAATGAATGATGGTGCATAAATTTAATATCAAATTTATAAAGTATTATAAGAATTAATTTCCTAATTGAAATGCATAAAATTTAATAGAAAACAAATGGTAGATGAGACAAAGGTGGCCTGTGTTCCTAAGGCAACCAACCACACAAAAAGAGGTTTAATTTAATTTTTAATCACAAAATGGTGCTACTTCATTATAAATCATGTATCCCCAGGGTATGTGGCTGAATTTGAAGAGGTTATATTGATCGACCGCCATTTCACGCAGTAACTTTAAAGGAGCAGTCGTACTAATTTCCAGGTAAAAAGACACTTTAATTTACATGCATTTAAGTACTTAGAAGTTTGAGCTGTGATAAGTTTTCTGAAGCGTTTTTTAATTTCTCTTTAACCACATTATCATTATTTCTAATGAATGTATCAGATTAAAAAATTAATGCCACGCAAATGGCGGCCATGTGCATGTTCCCAAGGTGGTCCAGATGTAAGGCAACACGAGTAACATAAGTGACAACTTAGCAAATAACTACGCAAATTAGTATAATAAGAGAAACTTTTAAAATTTCTGATTAAATATCGGAAAATAATTATTATCATTTATTCTCCAACAGTTTCCACACTATTGAGAATACTAGAGCTCACATAATAGAAGTCAATGAATCGCAGAATAAAAATCTTGAACTACTTTGCACAAAAAGTGGTTGAAAGTATTTTTGTATCAAAAGATGAGATGAATAATTTATAAAGGAAAAAAAAGTAACAAAAGAGCGCCTTAAGTACATTTTAAACGCGCTTTCAATATATGGACTACCTTTATAACACTATGAGCGAAACGTGGCCCACTAGCTACGATTTTGAAATTGCACTATGAAAATATCTAAATTACATTTTACACAGAAAATTATACTTGATATGTGTAAGAGCTAAGTATAGAAAATTATGAAAAAAGTCCAGCCACATATACCCAACCAGAATATTAAAAGCAATTCTCAAGAGCTTAACTAATGACACCTTTGTTTTACCTACCTTACACCGAAACGCGTATTTAAAAAGAAACGTAATCCTATCTTATTACAGCTAAATATTTACCAAGATTGCATGGTGCATGTAAATGTATGCATTAAAACTAAATCTAATGGATCTCTGAACTGGAATTTACATATCATGAATCGATACGCTTTGTAATGAATAGCAATTATACATGCAGTGATGCATTCAATCTGAGCTAATATATTCCTTTCCAATTGGAATTCATATCAGAATAGAGAATATAACCTATAAATTTATTATAAATAAAATATAATATTTTATACATTATACTAATATAATTTTATTTGTCTAAAATTAAAAGACATTGTACTCATTTAGCCAAAGAAAAATTTAATAGTTTTATTTAAAATGTCTAAAGTCGGCTTACTTATATTTATTTTTCAGAAGATTTTTAAATTTATTCGTGGCATAATGTTAAAAAAAAAAAAAAATCATTTTACAGTGTGAAAAATTAGATTCAGAAAATTCAAATTTTAAAATTCAGCAACACATCAACTAAATTTATTCCCATTTAACTACACTTTATGGAATTGAAAAACTTAAAATAAACATTGAAACTAGTAGGCATAGGTGGACTCTGCTCAGTTACCCATCATATGTATGTTCTTATAAAATTCTACTGTAAAACATGCTATATTCATATTAATAGAAATGAATTGGACCAATCGCTTGGCAGTGACAGATTGAAATGCCCCACCTAATAGGCTACCCTCTGACGTTTATGTGAAATTTTGCCCTATTTTGCCATATTAAGTAATTCGTAAATTCCCAATAACATACGAAATTTTTTAATTAGAAAATTCATAGTCAATGATATCCATGCCAGTATCCTAAATAATATTTCAAAAGTTTTCTGACATCTTTTCGGTGAAAATTTCCCTTAAGACTTTCGTTTATACGGAATTTTGTTCTATTCTGCCAAGTTAAGAAATTCGTAAATTTCCAAGAACTTGTGAAATTTTCAAAGTAGCATATTTATAGTTAATGATGTTCATCCCAGCATCAAAACTGATATTTAAAAGCTGTTCTTACATCTTTAAGATAAAAATGTTTCTTTTCATGCGTGTTTAAGGAAAATGTTGCTCTATTCTCCCTTGTTAAGAAAATCATAAATTTCGAATAACTTCTGAATTTATTTAATTAGAATATTGTAAATGAATAGGGTTCTTGCCAGTGTCATAAATAATATTTTAAAACTGGTCTGACCTCTCTGCGATCATTTGTTCGTGAATTATCGTATACACAGAATTACATACTAACGAAATAACGGACGAACACACTAACGGACTAATAAACATACAGACAGGGGAAAAAGTGGTTCAGAAATTCTTGAGAGCGCAGCTTCCAAACGCAGAGAGAGAATCAATTCAGCTTTTCGCCATCGCGAGATTGGATCTGATAGACGAGAAACCGAAAATACTATTTAATTTACAATCTAAATACTATTTAATTAACAATCTAAATACAATCTAAATACAATCTTTAAATACAATCTAAAATAATGGAATTATTGTTTTAAAACACCTTAATAAGGGAATTTAAAACATTAAATAAATTCATCGCTTCCATGGACGCTTCGCCACTGCGTAATAGACACCTTACAGACGGACACCATACCCATTTTAATATTTTCGGATACCTCACATCTGAAAACGTGTAATAATGTCAAAAAACCGATGTCGAAAATTTCCATGATAACCTAAGTTCCTCATACTATAGTATGATGGGGAAGTAAATATAAAAGATCGTTACTAGATGCTTAGAATAAAATTTATTTTAAGGCTATGGAGTTAAAGATAATCTATATAATATTTCTATAACGTGGACCAGATACAATTATTTTTTGTCGAAACGATACGATAGTGGTGAAATTAATGAAATATTCGAGGTTAAAAAATTATATTTTAAAATGGACAATATTTAAGCACGTGAACACAATGAATTAAAAATAAAAATTACGACATTTATATTTTATAGAGAAATATGATTTTACTTGCTTCTTCAGAATTTTTGCAAGCGTAATTTGAAACCTAGCAATATTTTAAATATATATACAGAATTTGAATTATTATCATAAACTGACTAAAAAACACAATCATAAAAAGTATACGTAAGAAAAGTGATGACGTCACTGGCCGTCCGTGAAGCCAAGCAAAACCTTTCCTATGTTAATCGTCCATTGGATTTTCATAGACTGAGTTATTTTTGCTGTAAAATTGATAAAATTTTAATTTTAAATTTTAAAACTGTAGGAAAAAAAAATTGCTAATTTCCATTTTTGAATGTAAACATGAACACTTCGTTTCCAAGGGTGCTATTTACACAATAAATATCCAACATTAAAGGAAAATGATAGATAACTATTCTGTCATAATTTGAAGTCAAATTTGTTTTCAGCTGTCTAAATAAAGTATCCGACATAAGATACTAATATGTTACAGCGGAATAGATTTGATATCTATCGTACTTGGCTGGAAAAAAAAAAAAAAAAAAAAAAAAGATAGCCAAATTATCTGGCGAACATATGTATTTTCTTTCAAACATCACGGCTATTTGAACAATGTATATAAAGAGAGCAATCAATAATATGAAACAATTTTTTATTCAATACATATTCTGAAAATATACATCTTGAATGTACATTTTCGTATTGTGTTTTCGATCACCAAATACAAAAAATTCCAAGGACAACAGAGTTTTGAAGTTTAAAATTTTGTCAATTTAACAGCAAAATAACGTAATCTAACACATGTGCATGATAACTTATTTATAATTATACCCAAATATGAGAACTGAAATTGGGAAATAATCTTTTACAAAAAATCCAATGGACGATTAACATAGGAAATCTTTTACTTGGCTCCACCGACGGGCAGTGATGTCACACTTCGCTTGCGTATAATCAAAATATGATTTTTTTTTTTCTTTTTTAAACAAAACATCATTCCAAAATAAGTAAAATTTCCTCGCACTGTTGACGATAAAAATTTAAAAGGCGTCATGGGGGTTCAATTGTACTGTCTGTGAAAGTATGAAAACTGGGTCGTCAGCACGTCAACCATTAATTTTAATGTTAAACTTTTCTTTAAATTGGTTCTGGTTTCACTATTGCACAATATTTATTTGGTTATAATAATATTTTGGCTTCTGGTAAATTAAAATTTTAATTAAGTGATGAAATTGGTATAATATTTATAATTTTCAAATTTTAAAGGTAAATAAGAAAAGAAATAAACTGCAAAAATTTCGCACGGGTTTGCTAGTTAGAAAAATATGCCTAGTATTTTTTTAGTAAATATACATGTAGTATTTTATTACACGACTATTATTTTCTGTCACATATTTCGCTTCATTATTATTCGCTGCGTTTCACCTACATTTTTTTTTTTTTTTTTATCTTTGGAAAGAAAAAAGAAAATATATTAAATAAAATTGAAATGAAATAATAAAAAAAAATGAATATAGTAACCGTTGCTAAAGTCACTGTTCATAGTTAAAAAAAAAAAAAAAAAAAAAAAAAAAAACTGTTACATATTATAGTTACTTATATATTTATTTTCTACGATTTTCTTTATTTAGATCAATTAAAATATATTTTTCCATTTTCTTTCTCGCATAAAGTTATTATTATTACATACATATATTATTAAGATTGTGAAGAATTGTTTTAAAGAAATCGATTCTCACCAAGTTTTTTACTTACGCAGTTGAGATAGCCATTTTAAATTATCATCAAAATAACAAAAAATAATTAAAAGTGGTAAAGGTGGTTCTACACTAAAGTTTTACATAAGAAGCTTTAAGTAACCGTTTCTAAGTAACACAACAAATTCACGCATGTCTTTATATGGAAGAACACACACACACACACACACACACACACACACACACACATATATATATATATATATATATATATATATATATGTGTGTGTATATATACATTTTTATTTATTTATTTTTACTGAATCTTATATATGTTACTCAGGAAACAAAATAGTCTTCCTCTCTCTCTGTCCCCATTTTTTTTTTTCTCCTTTCATTGGTAAAGTGAAAATTATGTATTTCTAATATGAAAAGATAATAAAAAAAAAATCGTATAAATGTACATTGCGAGAGTTATTTCTACCTAATGAGTGCCCCATGAAAAAAAAAAAAAAAAAAAAAAAAAAAAAACATATATATCTGGAGTAACTTGGAGTAGCCCAAAATCTTATAGGCACAAATTCAAACCAAGGTCCAACCAAATATCAAGCTTGGTTAAATTGAGTCCACTGATTCATAAAGTACAGAATTCGAGCTCAAAAAGACAGACCTTTAAAAAAAAAAAAAAAAAAAAAAATGCTCTAATTGAGTTCAGGAAATCTCAAAATGCGTAACTTCATCAAAAACCGAAAATCTAATTTTTTTGATGAATCTTATACTTTGTTTTTATATATGCAGAGACTATAATAATATAACCAGTTTTTTTTTTTTTTTTTTTTTTTTAATTAAGTAGTCAATTTCAGTTAATTCAAATGCAAAGAAATTTCAAAACGTGTAAGTTCGTCGAAAACCAGAAATCAAAATTTTTTATTCGTATATTCTACATTCTCCTTATACATGCAGAAGCTTGTAATAAATCCAATTTTTTAGGAATAAGTGGACAATTTCAGTTTATTGAAATGCAAAGAAATCGGAAAATATGTAAATTCATTGAAACTGAAAATCATTTTTTTTTTCAAATATACGCAAGGAAGTGTGACGTCGCTGACCGTCGTTGGGCCGGATAGAGCCCCTTAAATAAATTTTATAAGCCGATGCATCGCCGCCACTTTGTTGCCTTACTAGAGGACAGCGTTCCAATTTGGTGTCTTTATTGTTTCACTAGCGATTTTAAGAAATGTTTATCTGTTGTAGCAACGATCAATCAGGAATGATAAGTAACACGCAATCTGTTTCTGTTTCTAATACAATTCATAACATTAAAAGAAAAAAAAAATCAGTGTACAGATTAAAAATGTAAAGCTTTTATTTTATTATTTTCTTATTTTTTGTATTTATTTATTTTCTGTTATTTCTAGCATATACTACTCATATACGTTAAACAAAACTTTAATATATGTATTTAAAGAAACGTAATTAAAAGAAAAGTTAATAATAAATTTGTTTATTTTCCGGAATAAAAAAAGACTATTAACGATTGACTATTAACGATGTTAGTAGGACACGGAAAAAAAAAAAAAAAACTTTGGCGATTTTACAAAACGTAGCTAAAACTGTACGAAAACACAGTAATAAAAGTTCCTCTTATATTAGTTTATGATTATTAATATAAATACAAAGATAAGAAAGCTTTTTTTTTTTTTTTTTTTTTCACAATTACGCATGTCATAAATACAAAACAAAACATAAGAATCAATATCTGCCAGTTCTTTATCTAATGAGCAGTTTAGGTACATATGTAGCTCATATATATAAGAGCCTTTAGGGCCATTAAATAATTTACTATGTTAATCGGCCGTTGGATTAATCGTCCGTTTTTTGTAAAAAGTTATTGAAAAATGAGGAAAAAATGTTCCCGTATATAATCCCCATATTTGGGTATAATTAAAAATTCGTCATCGTGCGCTTGTGTTAGAATAAGTTAATTTGCTGTCAAATTGACAAAATTTTAATTTTAAATTTCAAAACTCCAGAAACAAAATGAGCATATATTAGATATATGTTCGTCCTTCGTGTTTTGTGTATTTGGCGATGAAAAACGTAATACGAAAACGCACATGCCAGATGTATATTTTCGTTATGCATATATATTCTACGAAATATTGTTTCATATTATTGACCTCTCGGTATTAAAATAACGATGATTTTTAAAAGGAATTAAATACGTTCACCAGATAATTTGGCGATTGTTATTATTTTTTCCCGCCAAGTACGTCACATATAAAATCTGTTCCTTTGAAATGAATCTCATTGCATTCAAATTAAATGTTTATGTGTATATTCAAATTTTATGAATTTTACAACGAAAAGAAAAAAAAAAAATGAATCTAACACACACAAACAGTAACTTATATATAATTATACCCAAATATGGGGATTCAAACCGACAGATATCTTTCCTTAATGTTAAAAAATAATAATTATAAATAATTCAATGGATGATTAACATAGGAAATATTTTGCTTTGCCCCACGGACGCTCTGTGACGTCATAACTCCACTTGTGTATAGTAATAAATCATTTTTTTTTAAATTAGAAGTCATTTTCACTCAAGTGGAATGCATTACGTTTTTGCATAAAAAATATGTCTTTAAATTAGAGCTCACGTAAATCACAAAAGAAAGAAAAAAAAAAGAAAGAAAGAAAGAAAGGAGAAAAGAAAATAGATCTTTAGAAAATTTGAAAAAAAAAAAAAAAAAAAAAAAAAAAAAAAAAAAAAGAACTCTCCTAAAACAAATCATTTTTTTAACCTGCGTATATTTTGAACAGAATAAACTTTCCATGTACCTCTCATCCTCTCAAATTTCTATCATCTAATGGTTGTTGTCTCTGTAGAGTACAGTGATGATACATTATACAAATTACTGTGTCTATGGTTTCATTTGAGTTTTCAGAAATTGCCAGATTTAACAATTTTAAACTTTAGGAATTTTTTTCAATATAGAAGAATACGTGTATAAAATGGAAAAATACGTGAAGAATAAAAGTATTTCTAAATACCTTTTTGACGTCGTAAGAAAACAATTTTTTAATTCTGCACATCTGGCTAATAATAACTTTCGAATGATACCATTTTCAAAACTCTACTCCCATAATTAATTTATTAAAAGCGCATCACAAATTTCATGTTTGCCTATTAATATTTAGATGTGAGTACGGGCTCTGTATAAGCTCTGAATGTTTATTGAATAAAGTGAATTCGGTGATTACAATCTGCTTGTGTCTTTAAGAAATACTTTCTACATGCTAACATATCGACAACTTTTTTTTTTTTTTTTTTTTTTTTTTTATCATTATCATTAAAATCTCTATCTACGGGCTGGATATTCGTTAAATAAGATGCATTCTGTCTTAAAATATTAATTTCTGCACGCTAAAATATCGACAACTTTCATAACAAAAATATTACGGGCTCTAACTACGAGCTGAATATTTATTAAACAAAAATACATTCGTCGACTAGAGCCTGCTTATGCCTTTAACAATTACTTTCTTTAAACAAAAATGTCGACAATTTCATAACAATATCCTTACAGGCTCTGTCTAAGGCCTGAATATTTTTTAAATAAAATGCATTATTAGACTAGAACCTGCTTATGTCTTTAAGCATAACATTCTACACGCAAAAATGCCTTCAACTTTCACAACAATATCATTACTTGCTCTATATCATTAGCTTCTTTTGAAATCTCTATGATAGTAGGTCATATATAATGGCCAAAAGCTTTGTATTTTTGGCCATTAGTAATATAATTTTCCTAAATATCTCCAAAACTGAAAGTCAGAGAAAGTTCAAAAAGGGAGGTACACAACTAGATGTTATAACAAACCTACATATCAATTTGCAACGTTCTACGTCGAACCATTTTTGCGTTATTCAAGATACACACATACACACACATATTTGTATACAGACATCACGAAAATACCTGTACAGCTGTTGATATCTCTGAAATTGGAGCTCGTATTAAAACCAAAGTTGCAAGTGTACAACTAGACATCATGACAATCACACATTTGCAATATTCTGCTATCATTCGTTTTTGAGCTATGCGAAATATAATATCCATTTGAGAAATCGGTGTATTTCCTTATACTTTGTATAAAAATGTAAAAAGAAGGTAATTTGACGTAAGTCAACATTTTATCAAATAAAAATATTTCCGAATTAAATATTTATTTAAAGGCATGGGATGTTTTACTCTTTAATTTGTAAACGTAGTTTAATATTTATTCTATATATAAGTAACAAATAAAATGTGTAATTGTATTATAATTAAATTTCATTTTTAATATGTATATGTCTGTTTATTAAAAATGTCATGTTTGAATATTATTGTCGATGATAATAGAAAGGTACACTTGTTAATATTTTTTGTAAGATAAAGTATAGTAGTATCAATCAGGGGTCAAAACTTGACCGATTTTTATAAGTAAGCTCTTTAACTAGTGGATCTGCAGATCGGAAGCCTCAACGCCCCTTTTCCTTATTTATTACTAAGTTTATTTATTACCCATAACCTTTCGAAAGACTTTCCTCTAATTTAAATAGCTAAAATAGTCCGCCAAATTTCCTGTTTTCGTTAACATATATCTTATATTTACGATATAGTAGTTATTTATTGTTACGGTTAATTTTTATAACCCGATATAAGTTAACATTTTGTGATTGTTACGTCAAAAATCTTTTCAAAAACATGCGTTTTAATTATTCATTTATTTATTTTTATTTATTTTTTGTAATTTTGCATCTCAATATATCTGCATATTATATTTTCTTGCAGTTAAAGTGAAAATAATAATTTAAAGTTAAGATTGATATTCCTTTTTTTAATAAACCAGATTAAGTTATTTTATAATATATACCTATGTTATATTATAACTTATATATATATATATATATATATATATATATACATATTATGATGACATTTAACTTATTTTTAATGCAAACATCTCTTTTTACTGAAATGATAGGCATATATTTCACTTGGTGAAATTACAATGTCTATTGTTTAGAAATCTCTGCATCAGCTTATTGACTGTCGTTTCAAAATGCAATCGAAACTTGTTAACTTTAACAAAGTTAATTTGAATATTCTGTTTGTACCATAATTACACATTCTATCTAATACCTGATTACGATATGTCGTTTAAAGCAGATACTCTCATCAAATTAGCCTTCAAACAGACTGGTAAAGTATGTTCTTCGATTGACTGCCATTTGCTACCTACATTATAAGTATTTGTTTCATAGTAAAAAGGAAATTAAGGTTTGAACCTAAAATATGATGATTTATTTAGACCATGAGAATTTATAAAACGATGTCAATAGGTTTTTAAATATTTATTTAAAATATTTTTTTAATATCAGTACTTTATTTTGGTTATCGGCATATAATATAAGTTTATTGAAAGAGTGATTATTTTACAGTATTTTTGAAAATTAAAAGCATTTTTCAATGTGTAAATATTTTTTGCTGCACAACAAAAAAAATAAATAATAATAATAATACTAACAATTGTATTTGAATCTTAAAACAAATGTTATAAAGTAACACCAAGGCCCTACAAAAATTTTAATATCATATCTTTTAAAACCCAAATTTTCAATTCATGAGAAATGTTAATGAAATAGTATTGGCAAGTAAAATTCTCATGTTAAAAATAGTGTTTTCACTGTAAATATAAACAAAATATAAAAAGCAAATGAAATAAAAATGCAAATGAAATAAAAAGAAATCAATATTTCTAATTAATAAAAGCACTCCAAATTTGAAACCCATAATTACAATTTATGTAGAAATAGAATTGAGTGCTGCGTCACAAACTTTTAACCCGTCAATTGTTTTTTGTACTGATTTTGCTTACCTGCATGCAATTACAAATAACTTAATTTTGAATTTCTATGAAGTATTTATCTTTAATATTTACGGCCTTTAATTTATCGTTTTATGTATTTAGATTATATTTACAGGGTATTTATTTATTTTTTTTTTTTTCTAGAAATAAAAATTGCAATTTATAATATCATACGTAATTTTTTAACAATGTTATAATTTAGAATATACATTATACTAAGTAGCTTTATATTAAATAAATTATTAACGCAAGAATATTTAAGATATTCTACAGAATATTAAAATGAAATAAATATTATATGCACTTCAAATCTTGTAGAATATTTGTCTTCCATTTCATTTTCTAACAGTTCCCAACGATGTTGATATGTGTTAATGACTCCGGTTTTTCTGTCTGTCTGTTTACGCTCTAACCGCCGCAAATAATTATGGAATTTTTAAAAACTTATATGTTATTCAAGTTCACATTAGGCTGTTTCCTGTTGAAAATGTAGTAGATGTCTCAACTATGTTTGTGTACAGGAGCGTCCAAAATTATTCCAGAGCATTGCGTTATATGAGTGATATTTCTGTAAATCGTATTTTAATAACAATACTTTCCGCCAATCTTAATGAATTTAAAATATGTTATTTATTTGCACAAGAGAATGCTTCCTAGTGAATATGGCATGGTTAGCATTAAGATTTACAGGACCACCCAAAAATATTCACTTACATTAACGGTTATTATTAAAAGTATGCTAGAATTGCATTTTCTTCATATTAAGACTTTTTAACACTTCCTAACAATTTGTAAGCATGAATATGATTTCGATTTGTGTATCTATCTGTCGGACTGTCCATTTATCTGTCTATCTGTCTGCCCATCTGCAGAGTCCCTAAAATTTCAAGAATTAAAAATAAATAAACAAATAAAAAACACACGTTATTTAAGTTTACTATGGAATGTTCTCTGTTTAGAAAGGCATTAATAGGTCCTTAACAACTTATATGTGTAAAGGGATGCCCACAAAATGCCAATGAATTTGTTTTAGAACAGACATTTTTATAAATCACATTTAAATAACTTTTTAGACAAACATCATAAAAAAAGTGAACTTTTTTGTTAATATTCTAAAACAATACTTTGTGCAGAATATGATATGGTTAAACTTTAGATTTACAGGGCTGCACTAAAATATTCAAATTTATTAAGGAATGCAATAAGAGTTCAAGGGCTATATTTCCTTTTGCGTTAAGCGTTTTTAACACTTTTCAACAATGTTTAAGTGTAATTATGAATCCAATTAGTGTCTCTGTATTCTTTTCAGTCCTTCTGTCTGTCCGTTGTGTGATAACGTAGGCAAAGGGCACTGAAGCTTATACGATAAAACACGCCCGCACTATTGGAAAGTGTTAATAATCAATGCGTACCGTGTGATTTTTCGTTCGTGTTTGTATAAAAATAGCAAATACATACATTTTGTAGTTCTATCGCACATTATATAAATATAAATGTTATTTTATCGCATAATGAATGCATTAATATTTCATAAAATAACTTTAAAATATAAAGTTTTATACACAATTCAATGATATATAAACTGGAATTAAAGGATTTTAAAACGCTTTTTAAGATACAAATACATAATTTATCAATATATAATGTATTTTCATTACTTTTAATCAAAATGTAGGTGTAAAAACAATATTATATATTTTTATTATATTCGTGTATAGTTATAATTCCCATATTCCTGGATTTTAAATCTTGTACTGTTGGAAATTATATTTCCTGAAACACTTCTTTGACATCATAAAATTCAACAAATTTTTATAAGTTGTGATTTATATTTAAGATTAATAAAAAAATAAAACATGAATACGTGTCTATCTTTTGCTGCTTTTTTTCTTTATTAAAGAAGAATTTTTTAAAATATATTTTAAAATGAAATACTTAAAATATAAATTATGAATTTTTCCCTTGAAAATCTTGAATTAGAATTAGAGTACTTGCACAAATAT
The DNA here is from genome assembly GCA_963930645.1 of Salticus scenicus. Classification (NCBI taxonomy): domain Eukaryota; kingdom Metazoa; phylum Arthropoda; class Arachnida; order Araneae; family Salticidae; genus Salticus; species Salticus scenicus. The sequence goes on along the minus strand of OZ005656.1, from coordinate 221,448,358 downwards.
ATAGACTTTTGAGTTTAAACAAATCCACTAACCATGCAATTGAGAATGCGAATAAATGCTCTTCAATCAAAAGCGCTGTTCTTATAATTTTCAGAATGATATAAAGTGAATCATTTCATTTACTACGAAATGCTACAATTTTAAATATTAGAGTGATCTAAAGGGCCCTTAATTATTCCTCTAATCATCCATACTATCATTCTTGCAAACTTTTTTTTCACATTATTTATCATTATTTACGTAAACATTTCAAAAACATTTAAGCGATACATCTAAATTTTACATGAATTGAAGCATCCTTGTTAGATGAATCAGAGAAAGTAGTTAATTTTAACGTAGCTTATGTATCTATATATATATTCGAATATATATGTGTGTATATAAATTCGTAACATTTGCAGCATAAATAAGAGTTTTAAAGTACGTAAAATTTAATGTTTAAACAGTAAATTCGAAATTAATTTTATTTAATTGTATTCCATGCCATATTATTAGATCCCTTTAAAGTAAAGCTGGAAACAATACGTGCTCTTCAAAGGTTGTGAGCAAATTTCAGTTCCAAATTTAAAACAGCAAGATATAATAATATTCCTTAATGCACAAAAATTTCCATGTACAAAGTAAATAAATAAAATATAAAATAATGAATAAATAAAAAACTTTAATGAAAGCCATTCCAATTAAAAGTCGCTAAAAATATGAAATTATGTAAATAAATAAATAAATATATGTATGTATGTATACACCCCGCGACAAAAATATAGGAACAAAGGGTTTTTTCTTTGATATTTCATAAAATAACATTATCTAATTTGTGCTTATCATTTATTACTATCATAAAATATCTCTATTCCCGGACTAATTTTTTTTTTAAGACTAATTTAGAAAAGTTTTAAGACTAAAAAGTTTCTAATTTAAGACTACACTCGGCGACAGAAAGATAAGAATAAAGTTTTTTTTTTTTTTTTTTTTTTTTTTTTTTTTAAATAAAACAACATTATCTAAATTGTGCTGATCATTTATTATCATAACAAAATATTATCATATCAAAAACATATTAAATATTTGAATCATAATCAAAATATCCATATTCAAAATAATCATATTAAAAAAAAAAAAAAAAAAAAAAAAAAAAAAAAAATCCATTTGTTCCTATCTTTTTGTCGTCGCGGTGTGTAGTCTTATTTTTTTTTTCTAAATTAGTCTAAAAACAAAAATTAGTCCGGGAATAGTGTTATTTTATGATAATAATAAATGATAAGCACAATTTAGATAATGTTATTTTATGAAACATCAAAGAAAAAAACATTTGTTCCTATCTTTTTGTCGCGGGGTGTATAGGAAAAATTATAATTATGCACTAGATAAACACAGCAATCTGAATTTTAAAATTTTATAAACAATAAAACTATTCTGCAAGAAAAGGAACTACTAAATATTCAAAAATGTATATTAAGGTAAGTTTTTAAAAAGTAGAGATTAATACAGTATAACTTATATTCCTGTTATAGCCACAAAGATTCAATAGCTATTAATCATTTTATTTATATTTTTAATTGAAACATAAGCTTTACTATAAGAAGTTTCAACATTGCTATTAAAACTTATTTTATTTCACAAAAGGGTATACTTTCGCATAAATTAATCTGGTGAACGTTGCTGTGAGAAGCGGTGCGCAGATTCTTTTCCATTAACATCTTTCACTATAACTTAAGCTCTTATTTTACCAGAAATGGTATAATTGGAAATAAGATGGTATTATTATGTTTTATCTTACAATATATAACGCATTGCGAAGTCATACATGTCATCACGATACGCGAAATTTAAGTCAATATAATTCCATTTATGCATAATTATTTATCACACTTTTATCTTCAACAACATTGCATTTGCAACATAACTGGCCGGTTTACTGAACTTCTATTATCTTCTGTCTTGGCATTTCACTGATGTAAATAACGTAAATAACAGGCGGGATTCAATTATAAGCAACAAAATATGAGTTTCATTGTATTTAAGGTTTGATGAAAGGAGTACTTGAATAGAAACAAATTTGTATATTGAAATTAGTTTTAACTATTTTCACAGGAACCGAGAATAATGTGAGATTATTTATCTTTACAGAAATATAAAGTTTGATAACGATAGTCACCTCTCAGTATTCTAAAACCCAAACTGATCTCTACTACTTGCCTTCGTTTGATTATTACCACTGAAGAATCAAGTTGCATACCTTTACTTACCAAACCTCTAAAGTTTACTCTTATATAAAAATTCCTGACAAAGAAATTCTCAGAGTCCGTAGAGTAGTTTTCAAACCATACTGTTCCTCTACCAAACCTATTCCACACATTTGATCAACTTTACAGAAATCATCTTAACTTCTTTGATCTAGAAAACTTGTCAGAAATGAAACATAAATAGCAAGCCATTCTCTAACTGGTTATACATTTTTGACTAACATCAAGGATTTAGGATGTTGAACAGAACAGAGAAAGAACGTTTAGCTCAGTACATGACTTTTTTTAAATAATTTAAGCTACCTGAACTTATATACAGTTAAATAACTTTCCCAAACAGAAAATTATAGAGTTCGGAATTTCTAGAAATTAAATAGCGTTAATTGAATAATTAACATAAGGACATTAATGAAAGCATAAGATATATTTTTAAAATATGTCGATTTAAACAAAATCCATTTTTAAGTAATTTGTCTCTGCGGGATTCGAACCCATAGTCTTTAGCTCCGCAGACATCGTAGCAACGGTAATGAAAGAGGATGGAACAAATTTCACTCCTAATTTCGATGTGGGTTTTTTGGACAGGTTCTCTGAAACGTTTCATCTACTTTTATCAACGGACTGTTTCGTAGGATTAGATTAAGGTTTTAATCCCAAAGTGTTGACGATGTCGGAAGGATGTAGTTGTCTGCTGGGTCTTTCCTTGTATTCTACTTCATTTGTCACGTAAGAGATCCGACTTGTTATGCAATACGGCCCAAACAACCCCCTAAATAACTTTTCAGATATCCCAAAATTTCAAACTGGACTGAAGACACACAAAAAAATTCCAATAACTGCAACTGAATGGTAGATGTCGCTTGTTGTACCTCACTTGGGACTAAATTTTATAAAGGTTTATGTTAGAGATCTTGCTTCCTCGACCTTGGTGATGAAATATTTATATAATTATCATAATTCTGTTATTCGTGTGGGAAACCTGCATCAAGAGGTGTCGATATTTTCTTGCCATGGACTTTAAAGAAACAACTGGATAATACAGGACCTTGTTTCGCTTGTTGGATCCTAATCCTTGTTTTTTTTTTTTTTTTTTTTTCCGCAGTAGTAATTTGTGAAGGACCTAGTGTATACGACAAAATCAATAACAGTCGCTGAACTTATTAACGCTATTGAAACTGATATACAATTAATATCCGTATTTAATATCGAATTGTAGATTTTCCATTAATACATTACCTTCCATTTCAATATTTGGCATAGATAATTATAAAAAGCCCACGGTAATCCGCAACTATATTATATTAATACTTTATGAAATGCATTTTAAACAACCACATTATTAGAAATAACTTAGAAAATTAGCATTATTTTTTGTAGTATATATATATATGTATATACACTCTAAAAAAAAAAAAAAAAAAAAAAAAAAAAAACGCACCAAGAAGAAGTGGGGACAAAAACTGGTAGATGTGATGCACATGTGGAGAAAAACAATCGATTGCAGTTTCAGAAAATCTGAATGATTTAATCAAGAGAAAGGGTCTCACAAAGTTAAGAAGTCATTAACCCGTTGGTCCAGTTCTGGCCCTTAGGTACGTAGTGATTTGGCTTGGTATTAATTGGTAGAGTTGGTAGATGTGCTCCTGTGAAGTATCGTGCCAAATTCTGTTCAGTTGTTGCGTTAGAGTGGTAAAATACCAAGCTGGTTGTAGGACCCTTTTTATGATGGTCCAAACGTCCTCAATAGAAGAGAGATCCAGGGACTGATCTCAACCCCACTTAGCCGCCTATTAAGCGTATTTGAAGTCATTGAAGTACCAGTTGCACGTAGGATTGACGATAATGATGAATTGGTGCTTGATTCCCTCAAAACCTGTATGTATGTCAATTTGTGCCCAGTTTGCATTACTCCTTCTTGGTACGTCACTTTTTTTTATATATAGTGTATATATATATATAAGATTTATATTTAAAAAAAAAATTAAAATATTTTAAAACTGTATATGGTGAACTATAAGCTTTAAATGAATAAATGACTGTAAAATATTTTAATCTGTGCTACTTATGACTATATATATACTACTCATGAAGAAATTCAATAAAATTCTAAATCATAATTAATTTTATTCTGTGAAATATATTTTCACATGCGTGGTTGAATTTTAAACGTGAATGAAACTTTATTACACTTAAATCTGAAGCTGAGCTAACATTAAATTTTGTAATGAAATATCAAAATCTGAAACACCCTTCTGAAATTTATTTTTCAGCTAAACAGTTATTCATTTAGATGGTACAAGTGCTTCAAAATTTAGAATAATTGAAATTATAAACGCAGAAATAATCAAGATAAACACTTTTATTTTTAATCTTAAGTTTAATAAACAATAATCATATTTATTATTAGTTTGTGAAATTAAATAATATAATGACATTAAATACAGTACTTAAATGTGTTTTACAATCTTAATGAAATATGTATAGAAAAATTATTATTTATGATTTAGTTTACTATTTATGGTATTGTATATTTGTATTCGTAGCATAATTGCAATAAATATTCCTTATTTCGTAATTTCCTTCATCCAGCATAATAATAATAATAATAATAACAATAATAATAATAATAATAATAACTTTCATATCCACAACCAAGTAGTCAAATTAAACTAATTTTAAGTGTTATTTTATTTATTATTTTAAAAAATGTTTAACTTCTAAAAGTATTCTGTGAACAAAATTAAATTAAAGCACAGCATCTTATAAATTGCATTTGCAGCATATTCCTTATAAATTTGCATATTTTTTATAAACTGCATTTGCCGCAGAAAATATGGCACAGCATTAAAAATTCAACACTAAATTAATAGAGAAAAATCAAGTCGTAAATATCAATTTAAAAAACAAAGTATTAAACCATAGAAAGTTATTATTTGTCGCTTTTAATGGACTCCATTCCATGATTTTATATATAATATTCCTCTGACTTGTCCTATATAAAAGCTGTAATTATATTGATCCCCTTCTCGAAAATATCTCCGCTGAATAAAATTGGTATCGGTTATTCTCCCATTACTCCAATAATTTAAGAGTTTTTCTAACTGACCGACTGGAAAAAAAAAGAAAAAAAAAGAAAATATTGGCAACATACACACAAAATTCGGCTTTAGTTAATTTTTAATAGAATGTAGAAGTTTTTAAAAGATTTTCTGTATTTTAAAAGAAATCAAAGCTAAAGTAATATTCTTGAATCACACTCTCATAAGAATAGTTATATCCGGAAAACCCGGAAAACTTTAACGACTATTTTTTTCCTCAAGATTCTATTTCTATTCTTACATTCCCAACATATTCGTATACTAAGAGGGAAAAATCAGAAAACACTATATTTAATTTATGTCCCATTGATATATCCCATTATCATTTTATTTCATTGGCTATTTATGTGGATGATGTTGGGATTTTTATTTTTTAATGCATCCGGCATTACACAATACTGTTCCCCCTCAAAAACATCATACATCTCGCTCACTGATTCTCCAAACAGAAAAGTGCACTTAATATTGAATAAATAGAAGTGTCGTAAATACAAATTAGATGATGTAAGATGCTATGAAAGATGCTATGAAATGGGAATTTGGGTTTACAACACACTCCCATAATTTAATGAATTTAAATACCATGGTATTATATTAAATCAGTCCGTCAATCAAAACAACACTGCAACATTAAATAGAACAATTTTCTATATTTTCAATACCAAATTAATGGTTATTCTTGTTCGAAATATCACGTTACACATGTAAATGAAATCTTGCTCTATATTTACTCCGCCCGTTATATTCTCATATTCGCAAGTTTGGTGGTTATATTCAGACAAAAACCTTATAGAATAAGTATATAGAGCATAAAATTAAAATTTTCTGGAAATACTTAACATGGCCTACAGCTTTGGAAATTATCACATTTAAGCACTTTTCATTTCTAGTTTAAAAGTTTTTATATAATGCCATATCGTAAACTTTCTCTTGGCTTTGGAGATAACTGACGACTTGGTTTGAACGCACTAACCACATATGACCATAATGATTCTATAACTAATCTTAGACACATTACGGGCCTTAATTTCAAATACCTTCATTAACATTTGTTTGTATTTTTTTCTAATTGCTTTTTTCTGATACATTCATATTTGCTATTGTTGTAATTTCATGATTTTGGTTATGGGATTACACACTGTAAAATTCCACATGTATCTTCGTTATAAATAAATCGTTTCTTAAAAGCCCTAAATCAATCTGCATATTCCTAATAATTCTATCAGTACTGTAATGCTATATTTAAGATACGTTTTTTGTGCCTCTCTGTATATTGTATATATTATTTTAAGTAAATTGGTTTTATAATTTTAGCAGATTAATTCGTACACAATTTTACAGTTATGTTTGATTAAAATCAAATATCTATTCTAGCATTCAATTTTCCATTTTTTTTTCCCCTACGTGAATAAATTTTAAAATAATATATATACAAACAAGAAAATTGGATGGAATGTTCATTTTAAAATTTATTATTGACATTTGTATTACAGTCGAACTACGTTAACGTGAATCTCAAGGGGGATAAAAGATTCGTTCATATTATCAGTAGTTCATATTTTCAGTAGTTCATATTATTACTTTCCCAAACATCTAATCTAACATTGCTCGATCGAATAGAAAATGTATTATCAGAAAATGAACTTAAATCCCTGTCAGGCTTTACTTGGGAAAACATTATAGAGATCAAACATATGCTACCTTCAATGAGAAATACAAAACTCGGACTGTGACGCAAGCCTTAATCATTTTTCTTTTAAAATTAAGGACAGGAAATTCAAATAAGACCATTGCTGCTGTTTTTGGTTTGCAATATGAACCATACGTATAAGAATTTTTGACGAGATCATGAAAGGTTTTGAGAGAGGTGTTTTACCAAAATATTTTAGTTATAGTGCTATTACACGTCAAGATCTTATTTCTAACACCTCCAGTACAGGCAATAAGTTATTAAATCTATCTGATAATCAACTTGTTATTATCTGCGATGGTACTTACGTACGACATTAAAAAAGTCAAAATAATTTTTATCAAAGAAAATCTTTCTCTGGTCAGAAAAAATTAATCTTTGCAAAACTTTCACAATCTGCACTACAAATGGTTATATTATAGACTTTGCCGGACCTTTCTACGGCACTCAAAATGATGCTTCAATACTAAAACTTGTTTCACAAGACTCTACTGGTTTACAGACATTACTATCACCAAATGATATTTTTATTGTAGATCGTGGTTTTCGCGATTCAGTTGATTTCCTACAAAGTAAAGACTACACAGTATTTATGCCTGCTTTAAAAGGAAACAGGGCGAAACTAACAACGGAAGAGGCTAATGAATCAAGAAGAGTTACAAAATTGAGATGGGTTGTAGAAGCAGTTCATGGTGCAATAGCTCAAAAATATCGCCTTCCGCACAATTCTTTGGGCAACAAACTTATACCGAAGTTGAAAGTGCTTTGTAAAATTGTTGGACTTCTACAAAACAAATAAGGCCAATGATTAAATTCTGAAGGCTATAACCATGATGAGCTGCTTGAGTACATGAAGAGCAGAATGAGTGTTGTAAATACTCTTAGTGAAGAAGTCATTAAAAAAAAATTGGAATAGTCGAAAGTCGGCTTTTCAGCAACTTAAATAGTCTGAAATCCTATATTTCCCTCAGTTAAATAAAGACCAGCTCACTATGTTTTTCACTGGCTCTTACCAACTCTCACAGGCTGTGTCTTATTTAGCGGATATAATGGACGAAGAATGCAACCTCACAGTACAGTTTGTTAAAACCACACCCAGCATATTAAAACTGGAAGTCAGATCAAGGCATGCGATCCGTAAATCTTATTATGTTTATATTGAATATGTACCAAACGGTACGTCAATCAAAAGCATACGCCGATATTGCTGCAACTGTCCTAATGGTCTAAGAACAGTTGGATGTTGTTCTCACATGGCCGCAGTTGTTTATTACTTGTCTTATGCCCGATATATTTCCCGTATCTTATGTCCAGCACAAGTTTTATCTCATACATTTACATCAGAAGAGATTCACGCAGTTATTAATGAAGACAGCGATGAAGATTAATTATACTTTAATAATATATTTTGTATAACAATAAATATTATTTTCTTTGACTTAATTTTGAAATATTCAGAATATATATATACATATATATATTTTTAACGTGAATAATAACTGTAATTTAGAGCTGTACGTTCTTAATAAACATGTTACTGCTTTTTAATACCGTAATAAAAAGTTCAATCAAAAAGACAAATGTAAAGTCATTAGTACCTAAGACGGTCATAAGAAGTTTTATTTTTTTTTTTTTTTTTAGAAGTGTTGCACCTTTTTTATGTGTATGTACTTTTTGGTAGTATTACTAGGCATAGTAAGCTACATTATATATTTTTTCTGTGATTGTACATCTGCGTGAACTAGGAATAAAATCTTGAATTTTTTTTTTTTTTTTTTTTTTTTTTTTATTAATAGTAAATACGATAGAAAAACTCTACAAAAAATATAGACTAATAATATAGACTAATATTTATAGACTAATATATATAGACTAATAATATAGACTATATAATATAGACTGATATTTTGTCTAACGAACAGTTTTTGTTACATTAGTGTAGCTGTAATAGTTTTCATAAAAATCAATTTTAAAAATTACCCCCTCTAGCGTCTATTTGATCCATTATCTCCAGAACGCAGCGAGATGAGAGGCTGAATTTTTGTCAATGATAGTTTTATATCTCGCAGATGTTACCACAAGAGTCATTTTCAAAATAACTTTCTGGGGCCGCTGACCCTATCTTATCCTGCTAGACCCTTTGTGTTTATTAATATGATAAAACATATGGATCATAAAATGGTTTCTGTTATATTGAGATTTTTTATTTTTCGTCTTATCTATATTGTCCCTTTATATATATATATATATATATATTATAATTGCTCGATACTCAATATGTGCAGAAATAATTGTGAAAAATTTTACTGATTGAATTATGCGTGTATTTATTAAGACAACAGGTAAAGCTGCTATAATGCAATATTTCTTGTGCACGTGAATGTTCTGTATAAAATTACCTTACACAATAAAGTTCTGTTTGCTGCCAGGAATTTTCTGTAATGACAGAAAATACGCGTCATTTGCGAAAAAATGACGTTGTCAGAACTTTTTTTTTTTTTTTTTTTTTTTTTTTTACTGTGCAGTCTATAGAAGCACGTACTGTCTAATATGACCACATGAAAATTACGATTACATCATTTATGCGTATACCGTTTAAAGTATCGCTGCTTTCAATAAACATCTACGATTTTTTATATAGCTGTATCTCAGCATCCATTGGTTAAAAATGAACCATACTACATATTAATTTACTTAATGAGAGAAGTTTTAATTATGTATGTTCACATGTTATTTAGTAGGTAGAGATGTTAAATAGAATACAATAGCTATAGAAGAATGTATAGTAATGGCGACAACATGTTTTTTTATTCTTCCTTTAGATTTTATTAAAAATAACAGAGTAAAAAATAAAAATAAATAAAAATAAAATAAATAAATAAATAAATCTTTCTTTCGTTAAAAGAAAAAAAAACAAAAAAAAAACAATAGTTATAAAAGCATTTTTCGTTACTTTTAATCATATGTCTAGAAGATCGATATAAGAACTAAAATTAAAATTCTGGAAATGTTCTTTAACGGAAAGATGCTGTTGTTTTGTTCAATAATCTTATTAAAATATACTTTAAATTCTTATTTCGTAAGCACTGAAACTTTTGCATTTCACAGAAATTCCCATTAAGAATTGCATTGTATAATCCGCTTACATTTCCATTTTGAATAACGTGCAGCCACAATGTAAGCAGATTTAATTTTCTAGGTATTTCTAATATATTTATTTAATTGCAGTTTTATTATTTAAAAAAAAAAAAAAAAAAAAAAAAAAAAACAAGTCCTTCCGGCTTATTCGGAAGGGTAGGTTGATTTCTTTTTCCGTATCAAGCACGGCTTCAAATTATTAACGAATTAGTAGAAATATTGATGTAGGCTATCTGCATATGGGGTTTTAAGCAAATCGGTTCATAAATATCATAAATAACTTTTTTATGTGACTTTAAAATTTTCAAGTGGCTTGGAAACAAGATGGTGGGCCAAGTTGACAAATGTATCAAATGCATTTGTGAGATAAGACTACTGTACAAATATAGTTGGAATTAATTCAGAATATCAAAAGTCATCGTGTTGAAAAATTGAGTAGCTGCCACTTGGATCAAAATGGCAGAGAAAGTTGCTCAGTGAACTAATTAATCTAAGATATTGTTGCAAATTTGAATTTTTTTTTCTTTTTTGTAGAAATTCTTTCAAAGAGGCTTAGTAAGTTGATTAAACATTACTTTTCTGCATTTCCAGTTTGTTTTAACGTTAAACTAGCGTAATTTTCCCTTAAAAACGCATTAAAAAGCTTCAATATAGCAGGTAATGGATTTGGCGACAAATTTGGCGACTTTTCCACTTGGCGACTTTTTTGGCGACTTTTGGCGAGAAAATCCATAGTTCATTAATAAACTTTATTGAGACACTTATATAATCTATATATACATCAAAAAACAAACAAATTCGGAATACGCTTTTTACAATTTGGATTTGAAATTTTCAAGTGGTCTCCACTTGAAAACAAAATGGTGGAGCAACTTGGTTAAGAAACTCATCCAAGATATCCATAACACAAGTTAAGGCGCTGTCCAAATTAGGTTCGATTTGGAGTATTATTTCGAAAGTTATCGTGATTTAAAATTTTCAAGTGGTAGCCTGATTTCAAGTGGCCCCACTTAAGATATCTGCCAATTTATTAAAAATGGCAGATAAATTTCATTAATAAAGTTCATTTAGACTCTTATGTAGTCTAGATTTACATAAAATTCAAGCAAATCTTGCTTTAAATAAGCTTTTTACAATGTGGGTTAGAAATATTCAAGTGGCTGCCACTTGAAAACAAACAGTCGGAGCAACTTGGTTAACGAACTCATCCAAGATATTTATAAGATAAGTTAAGACACTTTTCAAATTTGGTTCCATTTGGAGCACTATTTCGGAAGTTATTATGGTTTTAAATTTTCAAGTGGTAGCCTGATTTCAAGTGGTCCCGCTTAACTTAAGTTATCCGCCACTTTTTTAAAAATGGGGGATATAGTTCATTAATAAAGTTCTTTGAAACACTTGTATAAACTATGTATGCATCAAATTTCAAACAAATTCGGGATGCGTTTTTTACAATTTGAATTTGTAAATTCCAAGTGGTCTCCACTTGAAAACAAAATGGTGGAGCAACTTGGTTAAGAAACTCATCTAAGATATTCATAACACAAGTTAAGACGCTGTCCAAATTTGGTTCGATTTGGAGTATTATTTCGGAAGTTATCGTGATTTAAAATTTTCAAGTGGTAGCCTGATTTCAAGTGGCCCCACATAACTTAAGATATACGCCACTTTATTAAAAATGGAAGATAAATTTCATTAATAAAGTTCATTTAGACCCTTATGTAGTCTATGTATGCATCAAATTTCAAACAAATTCGCAATACGCTTTTTACAATTTGAATTAGAAAATTTCAAGTGGTCTCCACTTGAAAACAAAATGTCGGAGCAACTTGGTTAATAAACTCATCTAAGATATTATAAAATAAGACACTATCCAAATTTGGTTCGATTAGGAGGATTATTTCGGAAGTTATAGTGATTTTAAATTTTCAAGTGGTAGCCTGATTTCAAGTGGCCCCGCTTAACTTAAGATATCTACGACTTTAATAAAAATGACGGATAAATTTCATTAATAAACTTCATTGAGACCCTTATGTGGTCTATATTTACATCAAATTTCAAACAAATTCGCAATACGCTTTTAACAATTTGAATTAGAAAATTTCAAGTGTTCTCCACTTGAAAACAAAATGTCGGAGCAACTTGGTTAATAAACTCATCTAAGATATTATAAAATAAGACACTATCCAAATTTGGTTCGATTTGGAGTATTACTTCGGAAGTTATAGTGATTTTAAATTTTCAAGTGGTAGCCTGATTTCAAGTGGTCCCGCTTAACTTAAATATCTGCCACTTTATTAAAAATGGCGGATAAACTTCATTAATAAACTTCATTGAGATCCTTATGTGGCCTGTATTTACATCAAAATTCAAGCAAATCTTGCTTTAAATATGCTTTTTACAATGTCGGTTTGAAATTTTCAAGTGGCTGCCACTTGAAAACAAAAAGGCGGAGAAACTTGGTTAACGAACTCATCCAAGATATTTATGAGATTAGTTCACTGTCCAAATTTGGTTCGATTTCGAGTATTATTTCGGGAGTTATCGTGGTGACAAAATTTTCATTATAGATATATATATATATATATATATAGATAGATAGATAAACGAAGTGATTGCAATAGGTCGATTTCTAAAGAAATCAACCTAAAAAAGAAAAAAAGAAATATGTAGAAAAAATTATTTTATTTAAACATTTAAAATTTTGAATATTTTTGTACATTACAAAAAAAAAAAAAAAAAAAAAAAGTCATTCCGGCTTATTCGGAAGGATAGTTTGATTTCTTTTTCCTTATCAAGTAGCCGTCAATTTGTTTTAAAACGGCGGCTACAAATTATTAATGCACTTGGTAGAAATATAGATATAGGCTATGCACATATGGAGTTTCAAGCAAATCGGTTCACAAATACCATTTTATGTGAATTTAAAATTTCCAAGTGGCCGGCGCTTGGAAACAAAATGGTGAGATAAGTTGACAAATATATGAAATGTATTTAAGAGATAAGTCTACTGTACACATATTTTGGATTAATTAAAATTTAAAAAGTCATCGTGTTGAAAAATTAAGTGGCTGCCACTTCGATCAAAATGATAGAGAAAGTTGCTCATTTAAGATATCGTTGCAAATTTGAAAATATATTTTTTTTTTTTTTTTTTTTACAGAAATTCTCTCAAAGAGGCTTAGTAAGTTGAAAAAATGTTAGTTTCCTGCATTTCTAGTTTGTTTTAGCATTAAAATAGTCTAATTTTTCCTGAAAAACGCATTAAAAGATCGAGTAACACAGGTAATTTATTTGTCGCCAAATTTGGCGACTTTTCACTTATGGCGACTTTTTGGCGACTTTTGGCGAGAAAATACTTATTATCGATACACCAAAGATGGACGCAATAACGTGATTGCTTCACGAGTTACGTGAATTTTCTAGATTTTTGTTGTTTGAATGATAAATCCATTTTTCAACTTTGATTTGAATTGATTAAGTATTTCTAAAGTTACCGTGATAACAAATTTTCAAGTGGCCGCCAGCTGGAAACAATACAGTGGAACAAGATGCCCAGCAAACACATCCAAGATATTTGAAGAATAGGCTCACTGTCCAACTGTGGTTTAAATCAGTGCCGTGTTTCAAAAGTTATTATTATGGCTAATTTTCAAGTGGCAGTCTAAGTGGCTGCGGCTTGGAAACACGTTATCCAGTTCTAGTTTAAATTAAATCAGTATTTCAAAAATTATCGTCATAAGAAATTTTCAGGTGGCACCACTTTATCTGAGATATTTGAATGATAAATCCACTGCCCAAATTTGATGCGAAGTGATTCTGCATTACTAAAGTTACCATAATGACAAGATTTCAAGTGGCCACCACTTGGAAATAAAATTGCGGATCAAGTCACCATGTGAACTTATCCTAGATATTTGAACCATAAGTTCACTATGCAACTTTTATTTGAATCTATTTAGTATTTTAAAGGTTATCGTGATGGCATACTTTCAAGTGGCAGTGTGAATTCAAGTGGCTGGAACTTAGAAACAAAATGTCGGGACAAGTTGCCCAATGAAAACATTCAAGATAATTATATGATAATACCATTGTCCAAATTTGGTTCGATTTGGAGCATTATTTCAGAAGTTATAGTGATTTTAAAGTGGGAGCCAGATTTCAAGTGGCCCCGCTTAACTTAAGATATCCGCCACTTTATTAAAAATGGCGGATATAGTTTAATAATAAACTTCAATGAGATCCTTATGTGGTCTGTATTTACATCAAAATTCAAACAATTTCGGAATACGCTTTTTACAATTTAAATTTGAAATTTTCATGTGGTCTCCACTTGAAAACAAAATGGCGGATCAACTTGGTTAACAAACTCATCTAAGATATTTATAAGATAAGTTAAGACACTGTTCAAATTTGGTTCCATTTGGAGTATTATTTCGGAAGTTATCATGGTTTTAAATTTTCAAGTGGTGGCCTGATTTCAAGTGGTCCCGCTTGACTTAAGATATCCACCACTTTATTATAAGTAGCGGATAAAGTTCATTAATAAAGTTATTTGAGACAATTGTATAATCTATGTTTTCATAAAAAAAAAAAAAAAAGAATCGAAATACGCTTTTTGCTATTTGAATTTGAAAGTTTCAAGTGGTCTCCACTTCAAAACAAACTGGCGAAACAACTTGGTTAACAAATTCATCTAAGTTATTTATAAGATAAGTTAAGACACTGTCCAAATTTTTTTCGATTTGGAGTATTATTTCAGAAGTTATTGTGATTTTAAATTTTCAAGTGGTAGCGTGATTGGAAGTGGCCCCGCTTAACTTAAGATATCTACCACTTTATTAAAAATGACGGATAGATTTCATTAATAAACTACATTGAGACCCTTATGTGGTCTATATTTACATCAAATTTCAAACAAATTCGGAAAAAGCTTTTTACAATTTGAATTTGAAATTTTCAAGTGGTCTCCACTTGAAAACAAAATGGCGGAGCAATTGCTTAACAAATTCATCTAAGTTATTTATATGATAAGTTAGGACACTGTCCAAATTTGGTTCGATTTGGAGTATTATTTCAGAAGTTATTGTGATTTAAAATTTTCAAATGGTAGCGTGATTTCAAGTGGCCCCGCTTAAGTAGTCACATGACGAGTCACATGATTAATTCATTTAATATAAGGAAAGTATAAAGCTATTATAATACATAGCACATGATAACAGAGTTTACTAGGAGTTATTGTAAAAATTAATCTTAATGTTAATACGGTCGCCAAATGTAAATACGGTGTTTTGTTTTCAAATATATTCTTTCTTATTTTTTTCTCCTGGGTAGAGCACAGGATACAGGGGAAAGCTAATTTTCCTGCATATAAGAAAAATCCTAATTAAATTATCATCCCAAACACCTAACTATAAACATTAAAAAAATGGTAAAGCAGATTCCTATAATATCAGGTTTCTGTTGCATTCTGCTCTAAGCAAAACAAAGGTTGCCAGCAACTGCTTACATTCTTAAAGAAAGAAAAAGGTCAGGTCAGTTTTTCATCGCAGAAAACCTTTACAGCTGTTTTTTTTAAATCGAAACATGGATTTCCAAAAAGAAAAATAACAAATTTCTGCCAAATTTTCAAAGATAAAGTGCGAGTTATCAATGAATGTTAATTATCCTGATGGTGAGGATAATGTCGTAAGAGAAAATCATTTCAAAAACACCCTAACAATAAACTTTATCAAAATCTTTCGAATACTTTCGAAATAAACGAAGTTTATACGATATTTTATCAGGACAAAACGTGTATCTAAGACGAATGTTAACTGTTTAGAGAAGAAGTGCAAATCATACTGATTTATAAACTCATAAATCCCAATAATATAAATTTCGTGAAACTTTTAATAAGTTTTTAGTAAAACCAAATTTCTATCGGTGGAGTGAGATGTAGATGTAAACGTTACTTTACAGAGGATGAAGTTAAGTCAGATGTTTTTATTATCTAAAAAAAAAAAAAAAAAAAAACAGTATGTGATAGATTTTTATCAAATTCTTTACATCCATATTTGATTAAACCGATTTCTTCTATATTTTGCTACCGAAGAATAAAGGATTAATTTTAGAAAGCAATTTTTTTCTCTGAAAATCACGATAATTCTAATTGGTTTTTACCCCGAAAAACAAGTAACCCCAAACTTTAATCATAATCGTTACATTCATTTCGGAAAATCCCAACTTCTGTCAAATTTTGCCATCGGCGGATACAGGGATAACAGATAGTGTCAAATTTCCAAAAAAATGTGGCATGTTTATTTAATTTGCAACTCAAAAGAAACCAAAGACAAAATTTCATCAATATTATTACATGTATTTTGAATGAACCCGATTTCTGCTATTTGTTCCAAAATATGGATGAACGGTTAGCAAATAACAGGGATTTTCCTCAAAACCAGAATACGTCTAACCGATTTTGCATCATAAAATCGCTTAACCCAAAATAATTTCATCAAAATATTTATGTCTATTTTCGAGCAAACCTAATTTCTACTGTATATTGTTAACAGCGGATGAAGGGTTAACAGCAAACGGGAATTTTCTTGAAGCTAAGGATAAATCCAATCTATTTTTCACACACAAATACACACACACCAAAAAAAAAAATCTTAAACTTAAACTTTCATCAAACCTTTAAATATATTTATGAGTAAACGCAATTTCTTTCCTATATTCGAAACGGCGGATAAAGAGTTAAAAGAGAATGCAAATTTTTCTGAAGATGAAAATAAGTGCAAACGGTGTTTTACACCAAAAACCCCTTGCCATTAAATTTCTATCAAATTCGTTGAATATATTTGTAAATAAATCCAGTTTTGGGTATATGTTGCTAACGGACGATTAAGGGTTAACAGCGAACGTGAATTTTCCTTAAAATGAGATGGATAAATCTATTCGATTTGTCACATGTTGAAAACAGTCGATTAAGGGTTAACAGCAAATGCGAATTTACCTGGAGATTTTTTACAGCAAATAATAATGATAATAATAACACAAAATTTTCACAAAATTATTAAAGCTGTTTCCGAGAAACCCCAAACAAAATGGTATGTATAATATATGTGTACAAATTCACGCGTTTAACTAGTTTAATAAAAGCGAAGGATTTAGTTCTTTAAAGAATGTGTTAAATTCGCTTATCATTTGTTTTTTAAGTAATATGAATTATAAATGAATTTGTAAAACCTTGAAGTTCCGATTCAATTTAGATATTAAAATGACTTTTTAGAAGCATATTCATTTAAGTTAGTGAAAGAATGATTATTTTTCTGTAAGTAAAATTTTTTACAATCTATTCCTTACAGAAATAATTTTTAATTCGTCAATATTGAAATCGAATTAAATATAAATAAAATTTAGAAAAATAAATATTCACAGTATTTATTTACAAAATCATTTGTTGTATGAAAAATATGACAAAAAAGGAGAAAATGCTTAATATAATTTCTGAGTTTTTCCAATCAAATAAATTAATTTTGACAGCATAGGAAATTTAGCGTATTTTATCAGAAGATTAATTTCGTTTATTGCCTTTATGTGAATTTGAAGTTTCATTAGTTTTTATAGACCTCTTTTTTATTATTATTATTATTATTATTATTATTATTTTTTTTGTGTGTGTGTGTGTAAAAGAAAAAAAAATGTAGGATTTACTCTTTTTATTAAGTGATTTGTTATGAGAAATCGTGAAAATTAGTTATCCGTTAGATGGCTTTTATATGCTATGGTCGCTCGTAAAAATAAAATTTATGGGTTCTTATGTAACTGAAACAGAACACATAAACGAAATTGATTGAAGCGGTAAAACAATTTTCTGTGTTAATTGGTGAACACAGACTTTGGGAAACAACTTTATTTATAGAATAGAAAAATTTCACTTTCATTACATTGTTTTTTTCAGTATCGTCATATAGACATTTAGCATATAAAATGTAGGCATATATATGTATAGTTTTAATAAATTAAGGAATGGCCAAATAAAGGCATCTAAAATATAATATGTCAAATAAATATTGCTTTAAAAAAAAAGAAACCGTGAGATGTCTTTAGTTTGTTAATTATTTAAATATATATATAATATTGTGAGTATGTTTTTTATATCTATATACTGTATAAATGTGGCAAAATGAGATGATGCATAAACTATTTTTTCTAACATTACAATACTTTTTTTTTTTAAACTAAATTAAATATTTTATAATCTTCTTAGTTAACGGCCCTCTTCACTCACCGTCGCAGGAAGCCCGTGCCAATGTTATTCTACGGGAAATTGTTCTTTACAAATAACTTATTAACTAATACATATTTTTAAATTCTGTTTACATATTCTGAAAATTCCCAGCTGTTAAATTGAGGACCTTTTTTAAAAAAAATTATTATTTTTTTTTTATTTTTATATATTTTTTTTTTGAAATTGCAAAATGAAAAATGAAAAAAAAAAAATCACATATTGAAAATTCGTATTTTGTAGCTTCAAAATAAAATATGAAAAATTAAAAAAAAAATATTTTTTTTTAAAGTCCGTCAAGTTAACAGATGGGAATTTTCAGAATGTGAAAGCATAATTTTAAAATACGTATTAGTTAATAAGTTATTTCTAACGAAAAATTTCCCATAGAATAACATTAGTTTCGGCTTCCGCCGGCGGTGAGTGAAGTCGGCCCTTAAAAAAAAAATCTCAAGTTTCACGGAGGTAAAACAATCAAAAATAACATTATAGCTACAAATATTTATTGAAATAAAGAAAATAAAATTTTATTCTTGTTTTGGAAAATCAGCAAAATAATGAAAAATAGTGATATAGCAAAATATATGGCGTCACACTTTGAATAACTCATTATGGAAAAAAAATCTCTAATTTGAAGGATGTAAACCAGTTCTAAAAATTATTTTAAAAGAATAGATGTAACTAGGACCATCAAAAATCTAGGACCAATATCTAGGACCAATACTGTGCTAGGACTTCAGCAAAATTTGCCAGATTTTGCTGAACTAGAGAAGAAACATCTAAAAAAACTGAAACAAATATAATAATATATTAAAATACGTAATCGTATTCGAAAATATTGACCGCTACGCGTGTAAAGACCGACTAGAATTATGGAAAAAATGATGCAAAATAATTTTATTTTTCAAATTTAACAAATTCTCTTATTAAATATATTATCTGAACTTCTAGTTGTTCTAAATATGTTAGCGTTTATACGATAGAGTTGCATGCGATTTCTATAGAAATTTATTGCGATTGTATGTTGAATGATTAATTGTATGATTTTGTATTAAAATAGTTTTTAATATGTATAAAACTATATTTAATTTTTTAAATGAAATTTTAAAATGATAATTAACATATTAACAGTTTATACTTGCAACTTAACTTTTATTTAACATTTTAGCATTATAGATTTCGGGAATTTTCGGTTTTTAATACTTCTGCTATACAGTGTAATTTTCAATAACGCGTTTCCATTTGATTCAAAGTAAATAATCGTAATTTTAACAGAATATTGTTGGGATTTTTGATATATTACTGTTTCTGAACAACATATTTATTTATTTATTTATTTAGCTTTAATGTATTTCCGATTTTAAGAAAAAGTGGGTATCTTAATTTAGTGGTCCTTTGACTAAATGAAACCTATATAATTTATTGAACTGCATTTACACCCACAAGTACAAAAAATAGAGGACTAGTAGAAATCAATACCAACAGTTTATATATATATATATATATATATATATATATATATATATATATATATATATATTCATGTAAAAAAAAAAGCAATGAAAATGATTAATCATTTAAAAAGTGAAATATATTATGTTATTTTATTACAAATGTATTTAAGATTACTCCTCATCTGTTAACGATAACTAAAGTTTCAAAATCTGAAATATCTTTAAATTCCATGCAACGTCTTTAACTGTTTTAAATTAACCAATTATTATTTATAATTGTTTGGTGAAAGACGCCTGAAATTCCAGGTTGTGTGGTAAGAGAATATTTAATCTTAAAATGTTTAAAGAAACTGGGAAGCGATCCTAATACAGTTAGTTCCGATGCTGCAGACTATTTTACTGGAAATATTTAGATTCATGAATGTGCACTTAAAATTTAGCTAACTAAAAAATATTTATATGATGAGGAATTACTTTCTCAATGAAAAGCTCTTGACAAAAGTAAAACTAGCTACATACGCAGCAGAAAAAAGAATATTGGAAAATTCCACATCTAATTTAGAATTGTTATGCAAACTAAATATCAATGAAAATATAATTAAAGAACACGTGTACAATAAATCTGTAAATTTTAAAACTTCTCCACACACCGTAATTGCTTGCACTACGCTTTTTGAACAAACATGTATTTTTTTCTTCATGTGCAGAAAAACATCTGGATGTAAAATCAAAACAGTCCTGATAATTTTAGTATGTCATCAAAATGATAAATAAATTTTTATTTTTATTATTGACGTTAAAATATAAATTTCAGAAATAATAATAAATATTTTTGTTAGGTGTGAAAATGTAATGCAAATTATGTACTGAAAAAAAAAAAAAAAAAAAAATCTGAAATAGAAACCTAACTGTCAAAATAAGAAGGTAGGCGATTATCGTTTATACATATTATCAAAAATATATATATATATATATATTTCGTAATAATTCACACATTGGGAGATAAAATATGATTTCACTGTTGTGATTCTCTCGTGGAACGTAAGCTCAATCTCGTTTCGGCCTTTGTATTTCCGTTTCGACATGTCATTATATAATTCGACAATTGTTATATGACTAGGCTTCCATACTAGATGTGAAACACAAACAGATGTATTATATTCATTTCTCGTATCTAAGCTTTTGATTTTTTCTTTAACTGTGCATATTAATATATCATTGAATTTAGGATTTTTCTGCCATATTGTTACCAGATTTAAAGATACTGAAAAAGCTATTTTTCTTCAAAAAACTCATTTCAATTACACACATTATTCCACCGTCTTCCTTGCGACAACGGGAGCATCTACAAAAGTGCTAAATCAAGGTATCAAGTGTTAAAATAGGGGAGATAGCTCTTGTGGTTGACATACAGTAATCGATAAGGGAACGCCGAATGACTTTATGTTTACCAAATCCCAGTCTGTTGCTCAAGGCGTAGAAATCGTGGTTGTCCTATATATATCATAATGTATTTTATTATTTTGTATACACTTTTGTATACCTTCTTTCTTATATAATACTAAAAATTCTGCAAATTTTCGTTATTTCTACTAGAAAATCATATATTTCTTGAACTGACACTCGCTGGGGGCCGCGGTAGCTCAGTCGGTAGTGCGCCGGGCTCGTAATTGGAAGATTGCGGGTTTGGCACTCGAGTCAGCCACAGACCGTTGTTTACACTAATGGGGACTGGTGCACGTAAAATCTGTCGTAGTCGCAATGTCCTTCATTTTTCTATCAAAATTATACCTCTAGTGGTTACCACAGCATGGAAGCCATCCTCTCTGTATAGAATCAAAATTGTGATGGCATGTCTCCGGACCACCTCTAGGGGTGAGTCCCAGACCGTTGCAAATTTCCGATTGCGCAGCACTAATGCGACGTAAAGCCCAATCAATAAACCTGGCATTTACTGACATTTACTGCCATTATTTTACTTATTGAGTAAAATTAATAGAATGTAATTTTTACATGAATATTTATATACATATATAAATATATTTGATAAATTTCGTCTAATAAATACACGCAATATAACGATATAATAAGAAGAAATACTTCATGATGAAAATTTGAAAATTGAATTAACTAGATTAATACGTATGTACTATATATATATATATATATATATATATATATATATATATATATATATATATATATATATATATATATATATATGGGTGTGTGTGTGTGTGTGTTCGTGTGTGCCTCTGTGTCTGTGTACAAAAGAAAATAAAGTTTTATAAGTAAGTTTTGATATTTTATTACTATTATTTTAGTATTATTATAATTTTTAAAGCACACATTTTTTTCAGAGCTAAATGACATTATTTAATATTTAAATATTATATATTACGAATTTTTATATAATTGTTATTTCTACCTAGTGGTTATCTATTTAAATAAAAATAAAATAAAATAAAAGTTTTCTGTAAACGGATAAAGAATCAGAGAAAGTATACTTACTAAATCCTCTTACAACTACTTCCTCGGAGAAAGCAAACACTAATAACTGTACTCCTTCTGAATGATTAAACAATCTTTTTCTAAGCATTGTTTATCCTTTATTACCAATTTGCTATACTTTTTTTTTTATTTACCCTAATAAATGTTCAGGGATTTCAATAATAAGAAAAGTAATGTTTTAGCTAAATAAATAGTTTTGAAATCAGATATGAAATGTATTTAAAAACATTTCTTTGTTTCTAAACAGAGAAAGAAAATATGCAGAAGTATAATTTTATTTCCTTGGGTGAATAATTTTAATGCATGCTGATATTTTTATCTGGTGAGTGTACACAATGTTTTATGTATAGTTGTACTTCATGTTGCATCACAAATATACTAATGCCGAAAAATACCGGTCCTTCTAAAGATTAAAAAAAATATATATCCAAACATTTTTTAGCACAAAGATTTAAGGAGTTATTATTATTTTTACATTTTAATTTGACGGTCAAGGGTGTTTTATACTTGTTTCGAAGACAACTGATCGTATGTGCATGGACGTTACTCAAAACTTGTCTAATATATACATTTACATAGGATTGTTATGAAGATATCGACGTTATTGTGTATAAACCTTAGATTGTAGGGAAGCAAGCAGTTTCAATGACGTTGTTCAGAAAATAATCAAAAAACAGCTGAATATAAGTCTCATTCATGTCATAAAAATAGAATAAACTACCTTAAATAACGCACAGGAAAGAAAACTTGATAATCACGAAGAATGATTATTTGCCTATGTCATACTTTCTTTTAGGCAAGAGGTCAGTACGAACGTCTGAGCATAACACCCTCGGTAGTTAGTCGCATATTTTATGTCCTTTGCGTTAGTTTAGGTACATTTTTCCGACGATTCTGCATCAGAAACATATGGATAATTCTAAAAAAAAGCTCCAAAATCTTGTTCTTAACTAAGAACCTCCATGTTTTAGCAATCCTTAAATGTGGTTATGATATAAACGTAGCTTTCTTAACTTCATTGTGTTCGTAAATGGGATTTTTATAATATTGCAGTTCTAATGCAATAAAGAAATTAAGTACTTTGTAGTATCATTAACGGCATCTTTCCACGGATTTACTAAATGATTTCTGAAATGCTATAAAAGATTGAATATATATATATATATATATATATATATATATATATATATATATATATATATATATATTCTGTAATGACTGCTCAAATCTTATTCAACGCTGCCAAATGAACAGCAGTATGTAAAATATAGCAGTCCATCTGATTGGTTAGATTTTTTAAACTTGTAAAAAGTGGGCATAAATCAATGTGATGTGTTCATAGCCATTCAAACTCTTAGTGTAATAGATCAAATGTAATAAAAGTTTGTTTGTATAGACGCAGAGTATGTGGTTTTCAATTTAATGAAAAAACATAGTTCTAAATGCTACCGAACGTGAAATATGGCGCTGTAAATAATAATAATAATAATAATAATAATAATAATAAAATAAATACATAAATAAAATAATAATAATAATAATAATAATAAATAACATAAAATATAAATAATTATAAAAACAAATAAAATTAAATTAAATAATAAATAATGGAAATAATAATAAGAAATTTGGATGGATGGATGGAAGATTGGGTTTTACGTCACACTAGTGCTGCAATGATGGGCAATTGGCGACGGTCTTGGACACACCCCTAGAGGTAGTCCGGAGACATGCCATCACAATTTTGATCCTCCACGGAAGGGACAAAGAAAAATTTGGGAAGTTCCTATTATTTATAGCTGAATTACATTTCGATGACAATCTCTATTAGTCAACCTTAGTTATGAATAGGGTGAAAATTTCAGTGTGAAAATTCCGATACTCGCAAATTTGCTGAAAATAAATAAATGGAAAAATCAGAGAGAAATAAAGGAAATGTGAAATATTTGTTTTTATCCTGATTTTACCACCACCACCCTTGCTCCCATGGGGGCCGAAATAAAATGCCTCGCACCTTTGCGGGAGTGTACTCAACAACTTCACAAAGTTCCATGACAATCGGATGAATGTTGTAATGCATAAAATGGAGGGAAATAAAAAATAAATTCCCCTCTCCTCCCCCCTTGGGGCGAAATTTGTTTCTAGATACTCATGTTTGTAATATCTTGATGTTGGAAGCTTTTGAATATTTATTTATATTTATTGAGAAATGAAGGAAAATAAGTTTTAATCCCGTCTTTGCCCCACCTGTCCCCGGGGCCGATGTTTAAAATTATTGTATGCCAGAAACCTTCGCAATTTGCTTCTTGTCTTTACTAGTATCTCCAAAAAAAATGTTACTCTTTATGCCCTGTATTAAAGGTATAACCATTATAATGGTATACCACAGATATTTTTGGGTGGATTATAATTTTGTGTCTGTGAATTTGTCCTGCTTTAATTTTGAAGTTTTTGACCAGCATCATTTTTAAATTTTTACTGTATAATACATGTACATATACACATTCATATGTATTTTGTATAACATATTTATTTTGTTATCTAGAAAATTTTAAAATATAATTACATAACTCATTTAAAATTTTTAAATATAATTACATAACCAAAATCACCAGACCAAAATAAGTCCTGATTTCATTTTGTAATTTTTGGCCTGAATTCATTTTCAATTTTAATTATGTATATATATGTATACATTCATATGTATTTCGTAATAACGTACATATTTGGTAATCTAGAAATTTTTTAAAATGGGCATTTAAAGACTAAAATCACTACACTATAATTTCTCTAGTGATTTAGTTATTTATTTATTATTATTATTTTTTAAACAAACATATTAGTTCAAATATTTGTTAGTCGTTTTGTAAAAATAAATAAACAATGATTAAGAATTCTTAATAGTATGGTGCATACGTTTTTGTTAATTAAATAATTAGACAATATAAATATTTTATTAATATTGAAATAAAAATTATTTTTATCAAAACTAAAAGAATATAAATATATAGATATAGATATATAGACATAGATAGATAAATATTTATATATCTTCATTAAATGTGTTTTGTAGATGCTAATATTTTTTGAACATTTTCTAAATTTATCTTCTCATTTTTTTCAAGCGTCTTTTTACAATGCACTAAAGGACATTTTACATCCACTTTAACGTGTTCATTGACCGATGACCAATAATTTTCTCTTATAAAGGTCATTTTTTGCTATTTATAGCCCATCATTATTTTCTTGGTCAAGCCTTTAATATTCATGTAGTATAATGTAAAAACGATTTATTTTATGGTCTTATAAAACAAAAATTCATCACACATAAATGTCTTGAAATTATTCAGATATAATTATTGATTAATTAATCTTATCATGAACCATAATTTATAGACAATGTAATAAAAGTTGGTACTAAAATTTTAATTTCATAGAAAACAAAGTTTTCGATATGAGACATAATTGTATCGAGAATTTTAAATATTAACTGCCAACTTTTTTGTGTTTCATATTTTATTCAATTTTTCTTTCCTCATTGTGCTGTAAATTATTATGCTGTAAAATGTGTAATGTTTTGCATAAATTCTGAATAAATATTGTACAAAAAAATTGTACAAAATCTTTAATTGTACAATTTTTAAGATGCTAGTAAAAAAGTGATTACTGTAAAATTGCATAATATTACGAATCGTGTATTTAGTTTTAATTTACTTCTTTCTGCATAATGATCCAAATAAGATTTAAAACAGAAATCAACTAAAATTGGCAATTTACCTTATTATCTCTACTGGCATGTTGGGCCATAATTAAAAGAAATATATTTTACTAAGCATTTTTTTTTTTCTATAAAATGACTTTTTTACAGACTTGCTTGTAAAATTATCATAGATATTTCAAAAACAATTATTATTTTGTTTTCAATTAAAAAATCATGCAGAAAGAAGACAACAGTCGACTAAATAACGAGCAGGTTTAGTAAAGTAAAATTGCGCAGTGGAATTATTATACTAAAACTTCTTATAAGCAAATGGGAAATCCATAATTTGTTTTAATATATTCTCTCATTATGTCGTTCAGATTTACATTAAATATAAAATAAATTGTCTAATAAAAGATTGCAATATATATATATATATATATATATATATATATATATATATAAGCAATTGTTTATTACAATATTTTGGTTACATATATCAGTAATACTGATAATGAATTTAATATTTAACTTAAAACAAATTCTATTCATATTGCACATTTAGGTTCATATAAATTAATTTAAAAAAAAATCAATTTCTTTATCAACATTGAGTTAAACCAATTAAGGATAACGTAAGATTAAATTTAGAAAACAATAATAATATTTTAATTTATTTTGCAATTTTTCTCCTTTGTAAAAACACGAAATTACTAAAATTTAATAAATAGAGAGTTAAGTTTTTCTGAAATACACAATGTTCGTATTATCATGAAATACAGCTGACTAGCATTACAAGTTTCATTTTGATTTATGCACACGGAATATATTTAAGCGAAACAGAGAACTGGAAATTCCAGATCATGAATCTCAACAAATCACTGGAAACTGTAATAATTCGTAAAGTGTTGAAATCAGACGCATCTATTAATTTTAAAGCAAGCAACGTATATCGGTAGGATGCAAAGGGTGATATTTTAGTGAAATATTTAAAATGTTTATTTATTTTTTAATGTGAACAGTATTTCAAAATCATTCTTAGATTTTTTTTTTTTTTTATGAATTAATAATAAGAAAAAAACCTATGATTTTTTACTTTTTCTAAAATAATAGTATTTAAAACAGAAATTGCATTAAACACTGTAAAATATTTTATAGACAGGTTTTTTACTAAAGTTTATTTACTCAATATGACGAAACTCGTTGTACAGAAAATCATGAGGAAAAGACATTAAATTTCTTCTCAAAACAAATGAAAAACATATAAATAATAATAATAATAATAATAAAATTAATAATTACAATCATAATCAGCAGTTTTTAAACAGAATTAGTTTTAATAGTTTACTTAGAGTACTATACATTTTTTAAAAACTCAAATTTTACAGTCCATATTACTTTTCAAAAATCTGATATATTTCGATATTTATCTCCGTCATATATATACAGGGTGTTCCAAAGGGCCCCTCACCTCCTATCTCGAAAATGAGTCGGAATTATGAAAATTGACGAAACACATTTTTAATGAATTCGTGAAGGACCTCTTTTTGTGTAAAAAGTTTGGAACCGGGGGTGGGGTGGCCGCTATGGAGGACAACATTAAAATTTTAAATAGGAAGATATACCTTATGAAATATCCCTGGAAATGTCTCTTCATAACAATGAATTTGGTATAAATAGTTTCGCCCTATGATGATTATTAAAGGAGGTACTTGAGTTTTTAGACTTTTGAAATGTGGACTGTATACTTATGTATACCCTTTAATAATCATTGCAGTACAAAATTATTTATATCAAATTTATTATCTTTGAGAGACATTTCCAGGGATGCATCATAAGGCATACTTTCCTGTTTGAAATTTTTATGTGGCCCTCCCTAGCGGCACTACTTATACTACTGTCTTGTGATACATTCCTGTAAGTGTCTCTTCAAGTCATTGAATTTGATATAATCGGTTTTGTCCTGGAATGATTATTAAAGGAGATACATAAGTATAAAATTAACATTTCAAAAGTCTACAATGTCATGTATATACCTCAATAATCATCTTAGGGCAAAACTTTTTTTATAACTTTTTAAACTTTTGAAGAGACGTTTAAGGGTTGTATCTCAAGGAATTCCTTCCTATTTGAAATTTTAAAATTGGCCTCCCTAGCGACCCCCCCCCCCCACGTTAGACCCCCCCCCAAACATTCTTCACGAATAGAGTCCCTCTCGAATTCATTAAACACTTGCTTCACCATTTTTCACAATTCCGACTCATTTTCGAGTTAGGATGGGGGGGGGACTTTTGGAACACCCTGTATATATATATATATATATATATATATATATATATATACGTGTGTGTGTGTATTCGCGCACTTTTATGTAGGATTTTTTTTTTCTTTGTTATGTTCTAAATGCCTCATTCAATATAAATGATTTATCTTTAAATCAATTAGTATGTTAAATTTTCTTTTCCATAGCCTTTTTGTAAGAAAATATTTTGAGGCATAAAATATTAATTATATAGGAATAATGCGAATTTGATACACCAGATCTGTCAATTATTGTTAAAATTCCTTACTGTTATTGCGAAAAAGAAATGTCGAAAAAATAGATGGAAGTGAGTACGCAAAATGTAAAGATCGAATTCCATCAAAGGGATTTAGTTGAGAATACCAGGAAGATTAATTAACGTACATCTTGCCGGCCCATTTCTATCTAATTATTTATCCCTCCCTCCAACTCTCCTCTTATTTGTAAAGGAATTCAATAGAGTACATGCTATGACGTCATTTTATTCATGATTTAATCCATAATTTACACTTTATTCTGATGGTAACAGTGATGGCAGGTTTTTCAAGGATATAAAAAACAATATTATTATTAATTATAATAAAACGTTTTTTATTAATAAAACGAATACATAACAAGAAACAGCGAATTTAAATACAAATATACGAAAGCAAGTCAAATGGTTTCTCAATTTTATTTAGAATATCATATCGATACATTTACACAATGAAATATATATGATACTGAGTTTTTTCAACTTTCTAGACACTGTTCGACAATTTCACGTACATTAACAAGATTGAATTATCGAATCTGGAAAAGGCGGCTTAGTCTTCCGTTGTCGACATAAGTCGCAATTAAGCTTTTCATAACTATATAAACAGTAATGAATGGTCTGCAGTTGCGTCTGATGTGAATTTTTCCAATTAAATGTTTGCAATGTAGCCCTTAAGATATGCATATGCAAAGCATAAGGCGTGCATATCACTTTCGTTAAATTAAAAGGGAAAGCTGTCTTTTAAGATATCATTTATATTGGAGTTTACCTGCAGATAGATTTTTTGTTTAATTATGTACTAATTATTTCCAAGTGTTTTAATTGTTAGTTATTTTGTTCAATGTTTTCCAAAGATAAAAGAACTGTTTGCATAAAACTTTGCATAGTTGTAGCTTTCAAAAATTGTATGTCGCTGCCAAATATACTGGTAGTATCGCAGTCACTTCAAAATATTACATATGCTTTAAACTGCAAATTCAGCAGCTATATGGCTGCCTAGAACATATTTCTTTGCACGAGAACCGTCGAACCATACACCTAAACAACCAAGATTTTCTAGAATTTTCCAAGATTAATGCAACTGTATCGGCACTAAGAATAATAGCATGAGATGAAATAACTCTTGTTGTATGAAATATGGGACGAAACATCCTCGTATCTTCTAAATAGTTATAATTGTAATTCATTTACCTCATAAATAAAAGACCCTTGTACTTTGTAATATTTTGCTGGATAATCGAATCCTCCACAATGTTCATCTCGCAGTCATGTTTTATCTCTGCATATTTTAGAGCATTAGTGTAAAGATATCGAACAAGTTGTAATGAATTTTGAATGCTTTGCCAGATTTTTTAATTCAGTCTTGTAACTGTACGTTATATTGTAGAACAATTTAACGTACATGTACGTTACATAACGTACTTACTTTTATTAATAATGCTTTTTTTTTTAACCACACACATGTAATTGGGCAGTTTCTTTTTTCCTTTTTTTTTTTTTTCATGCTATTTTTATGGATTCTTGCAGTTTTAAAAATACATTTTGCATTCTTTTGTGTAAATTTATCAATAATGGTTGTCTAAATAAAAACGAGTAATTGTTTGTCTTATTTTCATATTTTTCTAATTAAATTCACTGTTTTCTATTATATATTCTATTTATTACTAAAAAAAATATTTTTTATTATCTTAGTTTTGTTTTTTATATCATTAAAAAACTCATTAGGCTTTCATCATTAGAATAAACTATAAATTACAGTTAAAATCATCATTAAAATGATTCCATACTAAGTTGCACAAAGGGCTGTGGTAGAGCAGCGAGTTCATGATCAAAAGATTGCGGAGTCAGCCGAAGACCGTCGTGCACGCTAATGGTGACTGATGCACATTAAATCTGTCGTGGGTGCATAGTCCTTCAAGTTCCCATCCAAATTATACCTCTGGGAGTACAGTATCATGCGATCAACTCGGCTCTGATCTGGATCAAAAATCGATCTCTTCATCTTTGCTGATGTTGCTATCGTTAGCCAGTTTATGGAGCTAACAAGGAAATATTCAAAATGTGTCGTCTTAAAAAAAATATTGAAAACAATATACGTGATTCGACTCTTCATAAAACAACAGGAAGTGAAAAAAATATCGGCTGAAATGGATTACAGCCACCACAAATATTATCAAAATTAAGCATTTTTGGCGATTTAGTGCTGTTAGGTGATAAGTTTGCTAGAACCGAGGTTGCCGTGTATCAACAGAACCATGTTTTGCTTCTCCGCCATGTAATGAAAACCAATCGCCTAACAGTGAAATCGCCAAATATGCTTAATTTTGATAACTTTTTGTGGTCACTGTAATTCATTTCAGCAGATAATTTTTTCACTTTCTGGTGTTTTATGAAGAGACGAATCACATATATATTTTTTTGAATATTTTTCGAAGACGAAACATTTTTTTTATGTTTCCTTGTAAGTCATTCTTCCACCATTCTTAGTGCTCCTCTAAAAAATGGAAGACGCGTCCGTTACGCTGTAAATCCAGACAGTTTCACTACCGGAGCTCAGAATTTCCGAGTGGCAAAAATAGCAACATAATATGTACTTCACTGGCTTACTTTACAAATAAGAGGAGGGGGAGTGCAACAAAATTGGACCAAAAAACTAAACAGCAATATCTACATTATTAATTTTCAACTAAAATCCGCTGGTGAAATTCGGTCCTCACTTTTTGCACACTCTTTTTCCTCTCGTTCCTGCGCTAAAATACAGTGACGAACAAAACGGGTAAAGCCTGATAGTAAAGCCTGATAGTATAGCCTGATATATATATATATATATATATATATATATATATATATATATATATATATATATATATATATATATATATATATATATATAACATTATTTGGTATTTATCAGAAGAAGTAACGATTAGGTAAATGCACTAGTGACAATTCACATTCAAGATTCATCTCTATAATTACAAATTCTAATAGATGAGGATCTAAAAGCACTCAGGTTATTCAAACCCTCGTTTCAGTATAATTAACTGTCAAACAGAATATTAGACCCTGATTGTGGAATTTCGGCTTAAAGGAAACGTTATACATTTCTAAAATATAAAGACACAAATTCAATGAAGTTTAAGAATGTTATACAGAGATGTTAGGGGAAAAAAATACAGAAATATGTTAGAATAATTTAGATTTTTACACAGAATTGATTTAGAATTCTTGTAAAAATACTTATTGATTTGCTTTACACAAATTAAAATCTTATTAGGAAAGGAAACTGTCATTTCAAACATAGGGACTATAAAATAAAATAATTTGAAAATGGCAAAACATACTACTTATTCCTAATAAATTAATCTAAACTATATTAAAATAAATAAGTTGAAATTAATCTATATTTTATTTACATCATCGATATATTTTATTTTTATCTTTATTTAACCCATTTGTATGTGACTTTTTTCATCTAAATATTATAGTAAATGGTTCAAAATAAATGCAAAAAACATTTTTTTTATGTATAAAATCCAATAGTCCAAATTTTGGAACCCTAGGCACGAGTAGTTACATGCTTTTCATATTTTTCTGATGAAATCAGTCTCCAATACCAAGGATTTTTTTGAGTAATTTATTATAAAAAATCAAGAAATATCACCTTAATATTGGCATAATATATTTAAATACACTATTTACACTCGATAAAGTGGTTTAATCTTTTTTCTACTATCACCATTAGTTTTCTAAATCACCATTAGTTTAAATAAGCATGTAAAATTAATGTAAATACAATTTTACAAATTTAAATTATCTAATACCTTTTCCGACATGTTTGTACCATTGGTACACTAAAATACCAGCTCCCTAAATCTTCATTAAATGCTATGATGTGGTGATATGTACAATTTGTACTGCATGAATTTAAAAAAGATACTCTTTAGAAACTAAAAAAACAAAATTGTCCTTAAAATACAAAGTGTGTTGCTGCTCTAATTTCAGTACTCGTGCCTACTTTCTTCGCCTGGCGAAGGGTCGTGTTTTATTTTGACCCGAAACAATTGTTAGCGTCTTCTTGCTTTATATGGTATTTATTCAAAGTTTTATACTAATTACTTTTAAACGCCAGTTAGGGTAAAATGGCCTAATTTCGTCCCTTTCCGAAATTAAACTAAATATATCAAGGAAGTGCCAGCGGTAACGTTGTCAACTTCTAACAGAAAAGACTCAGCAAAATATATATGCACGTAATTTTTAAATGCGTACTATTTCTTTTAGTTATTCTTCAATTGATTATTACATTACCTTTTACCTTTATTCATTTTGAAATAAATTCTGATTCATAAGTAAAATCCGTTTAATTGGATTTTTTTATGGGGACGAAATTGGGACCACATTTTTGTTATTATCAAATATATGTAACTTTTGAAACACAGTGTTTGATTTGATAAAAGTTTCTTTTTTTTTTTTTTTTTTTTTTTTTTGTATTCAATTTAGCTATGTTTAGATGTTTGTGTATAGTTAGTGAATGTAACATCCATATCTGTTAGGTTTTCACTCAATACTTATAATGCGAGAGAGTCTAAAGCTTAGAAAAAGTCACCTGTAAGTAGGGAATTCTAGAGAGATAGTCTGAAATTAAATGTGGTGTTGCGTGATATGCAGCGGAGTAATGAGACCGTATTTCTTCGTAGGTGTCCGCCTAGATCTTTTAATTGAATTTGTGGCATTACGTTTGGATAATCTTCATTTAAACCTCTTTTTACAACAATGGTGCACCGCCACTTTAGGATCTTGTGATTCATAATTTCCTTGATGAATTTTTTCGCGAAACCACTAAATTCGACGCCAAATCACAGATATCGATGCTAAGACCAAATTTTGTGTTAATGAAAAACTTGGTGATTTTGTGACCTTTCTCAATTTTAATGAAATTAATTGCTTACTTTTAACTTCTTTAAGATAAGAAAGATTTATTTCTCCCAGAAAATTAACCTTTCTTATTTTATTTTTAATTCATAATTTAATTCTTTATTATTATTATTATTATTATTATTCATTAAAAATGTATCGTTTCTCGCAATTGAATTTCTCGAAAGAGAACAAAATTAGACTAATCTTCACTCGAGTAAATTGTATTGAAATCTAAGAAGTGTATTTGCCAATGAGAGATTTTGTAATAATTTGTTGAATGATATTTATGAATAAGATACTATATTTGATCTCTGGATTCCTATCCTCGTGAATTTTGTGGTTGAAGTATTAATTTTATCTTGTTTTAAGAAATGTTCATGGACTTAAACCGTCCTGTTTATTTACGAATCAGATATCTCAAAGAAAAACGCCAATGCTTTCGTAAAAATGTGCACATTCTGATGGGTTTTTTAGGAAGTCATGTGGTACCTACACCACTTCCCTACCAGAATTTTATATATTTTAAAACTTTTTTTTTTCTTACTAGAATATTTTTACTATATTAAATCCTTGCTAAGTTTCTTAACGATAATTAATATTTTGAAATATTTTTCTGAAATAATACAATAAGGTAAATAAATAAATAATTTAGTATCTGTAAAATAATGAATTCAATATAACCAAGTGGTCTCCTAACATACATGAGTTAAAATATGGGCATTTTTCCGGTTTAAAGGTATTTTTCTCTTATCCTGTATCTGTGTAATGGTATTGCATAAGGTTTATAATAAAAATATAAATAGGTAGATAAAAAGTGAACTTTTTCAAAAGACTTTACATCAAAAGTTTGTATTGTGATTCTCTCAGAAGATTATTCATACTTGAAAACAACATCATTCATACTTGAAAATAATTTTAATAAATAATAATTTTAATTAATAATAATTTTAATGAATTATTTTGTACTGCACGTAAATGTAGAGAAGAATTTAGGAAAAAGGATTTTCATGACGACAACCTGCTATTTATGTATGGTCTACGATGCTACCATATTTTAAAAGAGATTTCGTCTATATACGTAATGTCTTTGAATTCTTTTGTTTGACACTTTACTCGGACCATATATTTAAAATATCAGTAAATCTTTCAGGTACTTTCCCCATAGGATACGTACGAATTTGAATTTTCTGTTAATATATTTTTCTAAATAATAATGCTCATAAGAAATACAAACTCCGGCATACATATGCACTATGTACGCAAAATTCTAGTGGCTTGATTTTTGAATCGTGAGATCTTAAAACATATAATTAAAGGAGAAACAATAAATAAAAAGTAAACTAAATCAACATATTCTTTACAATAAATGAGTAAGAGAACAAGGAAATCAGTTTAAAACTGGACTTTTGATGTACTGCATGCGATGTGGGAGAGTAAAAATGGTTTTTTTACTTATTTTCATTTGGGCTTTTAGTGGCTAGTGAAAAATATCGATTAAAACTAATAATGAGCAAAGACATAAAAATAAGTAATTATCCGGTATTTTATTAAAAATAATTTCTATAATTAATATTATAAATCAATGTAACAAGATTTTTGAAAAGAATAAACTAGAAAAGCCAGTACTTATCGTAATGTGAGAGAACTGAATGTATAATAAACTTGTATTGGAATTCCCGTTAAACGTCTATGAAACAAACTCAATAAAACTTAAAAAGAAAAAAAAAAATGATAATGCACAATATACAATTCAGGATTTTTTTTTTTTTTTTTTTTTTTTTTTTTTTACCAATACAGTTAAGAATAATTATTATTATCATTTGTTTTTAAATAATCATGGTGATTTGATTTTATCTATTTACCTTCTTTTACGGAAAGAGAAGATACATAGTATTCAGGAATTAACAAACTTCATTTGCACAAACTTTCATGTTTAATTATTAGAAGCCTTTTCACCATAAGGAAAGTACTGGCTTATTGAACAGTATTATGTCAGAATAATTATCGTTTAGATCGCTGACCAATGAAATGTCGTGCTCAATATGCATTGTCTAAATCATTTGTTGTATTAGACTGGAGGAATATAGTGCAAGCTACATATGCATTAAATTATATCATAGTGTCGAAAAACATTTTTAGAAGAAACGATAACTTTACCTAGACATAATATCTCAAACACATTATTATGTGAAACGAAATACATTATCTTCGATTTTATTTACTTTCAATGTTATATGATTATTAGCTTAAACTTACTGTTTATGTTTTATTTATATTATATATATATATATATATATATATATATATATATATATATATATATATATATATATTATTGTTATTGAATGAAATATATATATATACACACATACATATATATATATATATATATATATATATATATATATATATATATCAGATTCAGACAAAACAGTATCATCAGTTAAGTCTCTATGAAAAAAATTGCAGCTAGTTAATACATCAGACGATCAATCGGATTTATAAACATTTAATTCTTTACTGAGAAAACTTTGTAAATTAGTAACATGAACGATTATATATATATATATATATATATATATATATATATATATATATAGAGAGAGAGAGAGAGGGGTGATTTTTTAATCTATATTTTTGTGGTTTTACAGTAACTTCTTATTTTATGCATTTCTGATTTATTTTCAATGCATTAAATATTAAAGAGACCATATTTATAGTTAAAATGATTAGTAACTCTTTCCTATTTTTTATTTAGTTATTTATGATTTTTACAGCAATTGTATTAACTAAATTAAAGTTTTGTAAAATAAAATTATATATCCGATTATTTTTTAAATGCTTTGCAAAATAAATAAATAAATGAAAATTAAGTAATTGTTACTAGAATATAACTGACCTTTACGTAACGGAAGATAGGCCAATTACATCCAATCTATACATTTTCATAGTTATTCTAGAAAATATTGCCTTGTGTAATAGCCGATTTTTCGTGACGTAAAGTTCAGTTCGGAGGTGTTGTTATTGGAAGAGCGTAGCAAATGGCGATAATCTCGGATTTGCTCCTATAAATCAGAGATCCAATAGGTTAGAGTGTATAATTTATGATTTATGTTTTTTGAATTAATATATATATATATATATATATATATTCATAATAATTTAAAAAAAAATAAAAAAGTTACAGCCAAAACTTTTACTATAGTAGGTACATGTAAATTATATCACAAACATTACATAATTACTTTCTTAATAAACTATTAATTCTACAAATAATACAAATAAAACAATAATACATATATAATTTAAAAAATTTATCTGCATATTTTTTTTCACCTTAAAGTAGACTATTCAAAACAAATTAATTTATCACGCATAAAATGATCAATGGAATTTATTAATTTAATTGATGGTCACGAAAAACTATTCAGAATCTCTAAAGAGAAATACAGATCATCGTTCAAATTGTCACGAATTTATCTTTACGACAGCATGGCATTCTGATAAGCAATATTAACGATGCAACAGAAAATCTTCTGCAGCATACTAATGTTTACTTCACAAGCTAAAGTTAACTCAATTAACATGATAAATGAGTCATTTCGTGAGATAAAGTTTAAAGGAACTTATGACAAATTTGTAAATATTAACGGAAATTGTACTTTGTGTAGCAATTAGTTAAAATACATTTTCAAATACTTTTAAATTTGGTGATATTTTTTTTTTTTTTAAAGTAGTCATTTATTTCAACTCAGCAGTTAAAAGTTTTTTATTTATTTATGTATTTATTTATTTTATTTTATTTATTTATTTATTTAATTTAATTTTTTAGTACAGTCGGCAGTAAAATTATTTAAGCAGTCATCTACTTTTCCCATAATTTAATTTATTTATTTATTTTAGTTTGGTCACAAATTCTTATTATTAACTTACTTTTTTAAAAAACGTCATAAAGACTAAGATCATGATACGACAAACTTAACAAAAATGTATTAGGTGCACATTTTTTAAATAAGAATCATTGTTTGTGCTTCAATAATTTTACTGGTGTGTCTAAGCCTTTTAATGAGAATAGAGATTTATTCAGCTTGTAAAAATCTATAATTATGTATTTCAATTTATAACCTACGAGTTACACACACGCACTTACTTATTTACATATATTTAACGGGAATTGCGTTTATTTATAAGTAACAAATTTATAAGCTGACTTGCTTTAACGATAACTTTCTAAAAAAGAAATTTTAATATTATACTTATTGTAACTTATAAATTTCTTTCTTTTTGAATAAATAATTATACAGGCTTAAATTATTTTATAATCAACACAAAATAAATATTCTTAATTTATTATTATGTTTAGTTGAGATATATATTAGTTACAGTATGCATTTATTTTAACTTATGTCACTATAAAAATCCTTATTTAAATGTGTGTTTGTAAAGATTAATTTTCCCCTAGTGCATTTGATCTAACTCTTGAGGATAATTAAAGTCAGATTAATGACTTTGGGCTTGACATATGTTTTCTTTTTTGGAGTTGTTTACTAGAATATTATTTTTTTTTTCTTCACATTCATTTTATAACTTTTTCTCGTTGTCTTTAAGACTTTTACCTCTGTTTCTAAAATAAAGTTATGATTTACTTTTTTTTTTCTTTTTTCAAATCTATAAAAAAAAAAAAAAAATCACTGACAAACAATGCTGTTGTTTTATTTTTATATTAATTTATAAATCTAGACAACAATCCTATAAAATAGAAATTTTTCATTCGAATACTGGAATATTAATATGAAAATTAACAAGAAAAAGACGATAAAATTAATTTCGCTAAATTAAAATAAGTTTTCAGATGTGGACACCGCTTTGCTTTCAACACACCTTTGAAAATACACATCTTGTTAGGAAACCTTTGAGGCTTTCGTGTGCTGTAAGTGGTTTGTAATTAAACTAGCAGTTTCCAGTTATAAGCTTCCCCCAAAAAAGCAAATAACACGTTTATTCGAACCGTAGTAGTCGCAATAACCAGATTATTTACACAGCGGAATTTGAATATCACATTTTAAGAAAAATGTATGATCCAGATTAATATAAAACATTTCATTGACAAATGCAAAGTTTGGAGTTCAATGAAATTCACCTGAGTATAGATGGTATATTTTTGTATATTTTATCGAAAGTTAGAAGCGAAAAACGGTACTTTATACCAAATATTTATAATTTCATAATATTTGAGAAGCAGTTTGCTGTTTTTGAACATCCTATATGGTGCTTTTTTCCGCCACATTTGTTTCCTAATATCGTTAACCACAAATGCAGATTTTAGACTCAACGAAAAATTAAGTGACTAAATTTGGAGAAAAGAGTATTTTACAGTAGCCAAAGTTTATAAGCTCTAACTTGAATAACAACTGATTTCTCGATTTTTGTGAACGATCTTTTGGTATCTCGAGAAAAAAAAAAAAAAAAAAAAAAAAAAAAAAAAAAAAAATCTGTCGAAAGTTCTTTAAATCTCTAAAGAAACTGAAAAAAGGAATACCCATTATTGATTATAATCGACTAGAACATGACAGGTTTTTTACATACTGTTTTCTACACGGTGTTACAGATAAACTGAAACCGTATGGCTTATTTTTTCATTTTCACAAAGTGGAGAATTTTTTTTTTTTTTTTAACAATAGCAACTTCGCGTCAACTTAGACAATTTGTCACTCATATTTTTCAAATAAAAATACCCTAAAATTACTGCAGTTTAGAAGACCAAACTTCAGTAGCAGTCTGTTTTCTAAAATTTTCTAGTAGCAATTGATTTCTATCTTAAAATTACCTTGAAAATTCTATGAATGGCTAACAAGATTGATGAATTCAGTTTATGCTCAGTAATTGAGCTCAGCGGTAGTTTCTGAGAATAGATTTTTAAAATTGGTTAAAATTAGAATGTGTTACATTGACCGGAGAAGAAAATTAATTGATTTTTTTTCTCTCAAATTCAAATGATTAAACTGCACTAAACATTTAAAAGACTAATGTAATGGCCTGGGAATCAAGATAATAGGAAAACTACACGAAAGTGTTACATAAACCGATCAAAAGACAGAGAGCATCTTCTAAATGGAATTTTAAACTATATTATTTATTATATTGTATCTTTATTTTTTTCCATTTGTTTAATTTTTGCCCTGATAAAACTTTATATCATAAAAAGCTTCATAAGTCAAACCGCATTGTCACTCGCTTCTTGCTTTTTTTTTTTTTTTTTTTTTTTTTTTTTTATAAGTGAACATATGCCAAATACTTTTTTTTTAATTATTATACTCTTTTTTTTTTATTAATTTCTAAAATTTTTAAAATTGATTTAATAAAAGCATGCGTATAAAATACGAACAAATATTGTGTACATAATTATATTTAAAAAAGAAAAAAAAAAAAGAAAAATTAAAAATCGAAAATTGAAAGAAAAAGAAAGAACAAAAAAGCATGCCGTACACATTGATTATTAATATTTTTCAACTGTGCGCAGTTGTTTTGTCGTATAACTTTCAAAATTCTTTGCTTACGTTATCGCACAACGGGCAGACTGAAAGACTGAAAGACATACAGATAAAATAATTAAATTTATAATCATTCTTAAACATTGTTGGAAAGTGTCAACAATGCTTAACACAAAAGAAAATGCAGTGTTTAAGTTCTAATTGCAGCCCTTGATGTACACTGAGAAAAACATATATATACCGCCTTCCTCTAGAATGAATAAGTGATAAGTGACCATTTTCTAAATCCCTTAACTAGAAATATAAATTTCAGA
This sequence comes from Salticus scenicus, assembly GCA_963930645.1. Classification (NCBI taxonomy): domain Eukaryota; kingdom Metazoa; phylum Arthropoda; class Arachnida; order Araneae; family Salticidae; genus Salticus; species Salticus scenicus. Next base: position 221,407,972 of record OZ005656.1, on the reverse strand, counting down.
GCTATGCGCGTAAGGCACGCCAATAAACTGAATAAATGAAATTATGGAGAATTTCTTGTGTACACATTTCTAGAGGGTGAAAAAATATTCTGAATACTCTAAATATTCTGAATCATTTGTATTGCAGAAAAATTCTCACTTGATTTTCTAGAATTGAGTAATAAACCAAGATTATAGTTGCTGAAACTCGCCTCTTGTAGTCTCATTTACTTGCAGAGATTTTTAAATAACTTTTCCTGCGAGAATATAGTCAAACGCTCTGGAATTCTAACAGGGTCTTCTAGAACTCGCTTTCCAAGGGGACTATAATTTATAAGGATGACATGGAACTATTTTTTCTAGAGCCACAACTTAGATTCTAGATGTCAGTTACAGAATTTTCTCTCAGTGTACCTAAATATTTTATCGTAGCTCTGTAAATCTAAATATTGGCCATATCATATTCTATGCAAAACACTATTTTAGCATATTAAAAATAAATTTTACTTTTTTCGTGATTTTTACAGAAGAAAGTTGTTTAAATGTGATTTATAAAAATGTCTATACTAAAACGCAATGCGTTGGCATGTTTTGGGTGTCCCTTTTCATACACCAGTTTTACAGGACCTAATAATACCATATTAAATAGAGAACATTTCACAGTCAGCTTAAATAGTATACAGGAACAACAGCTTAATAAATTAACTGGTTAATAAAATCAGCCGCTTAATCTGATTAAATTGCCAGGACTGGAATCAAATAAATATAAACTACTTTTAAAAATGCCACTTAATAAAATCAGCATCGCCGGTTAATAAACTCAAAAATAGAACATTTAGCAGTAAAAATATCGTTTAATCATATCATTATCCATTATTATTATTATTATTATTATTATTATTTTTTTTTTTTTTTTTTTTACATTCACATTTTGTTTTTCTTTTTTCGAATGAAAGAAATAAGTTAAAGTACAACATTCCCTCAAGTATCTCTCTTTGTCAAAACTTTTACACTTGGAGTATAGTTACAAATTAAACAAGCCCCATCACTTATCTCAATAAATATTTCAAGGAACGTATTCTTCAGAGCTCGGTAATAAGTTACAAAATTGATTTGATTCCCAAGTGATATATGTATGTATAACCCAATTATTAAAAGACAGTTTCTAGTTCTTATTTTGAAGTAACTATGAAGCAAGATGTTTAAACTGAAATATTTTAAATTTAGAAGAAAAGCGTGAACTTTTGGAAGATGAATGACGATTTTTCTGAAAAAAAGCGCCATGAAACTTTAAATACGTTACATTTACCTATGTTAATGAAACAATAAATTATCTGACAAAAATGTATTAATATTGTTTATTAATTCCATTGCTTGTTATCTTTTGAAAATTCTTTCCAAATTCAGAAAAGTATACATTTTTCTTGAGTGCAGGAACTGTCCCCGTATATAAAAATCAGCCGCATAATAAAATTATTTTGGCTCAGAATGAATGTGATTTTTATAAGCGGCAGGTACTGGTAGACGAACAGATAAACAGATTGTTGGTCGGACAGGCAGTTGCACAAATTAGAATTATATATATACTTAAATTTGTTAGAAAGTGTTAAAAACACTTAATGTGAACGAAAATTGAATTCCAGTAAAAGCCCAGCCCTTAATGTAACTGAATATTTTTGTGTCCCTGTAAATCTGATGTTAGTCAAACTACATTATAAAGAAAGATTTTTGTGCACATATAAATAACATATTTCGATTTCATAAAGATTTGTGAAAAGTAACGTTATTAAAATTTGGTTTTAAGGAATATCTCTCATAGAACGCAATACTTTGAAATAATTTCAGGTGTCGTGTACACAAACCATTGATGGTACCTACTCCAATTTCGATAGAAAGCATCCGATCGTGAATTTGGATAAAATATTTTAATTTCATTAGAAATTGTGCAGAGTAAATGTATTAAGACGTGGTTAATCGAAATAACTCTCATATAACACAATTTTTTTAAATACTTTCGGGTTTCCCTGTACACAAACCAGTAGAGGTATTATTACATTTTCAACAGGGACACCCGATAACGAAATTGAATAACATATATCAGTTTCAAGAAATTTCATTAATATTTACGGGAGTTAAATCACGAACAGACAGACAAACGAAGTCATTAACACTTTCAACCTTGTTGGAAAGTGTTAAAAATTACAAGAGTTAAAAGGTTAAAAATACGTTTTTTCTATAAGTCTAATATATATATATATATATATATATAATAGAAAAGTACGAATAAAAAATATTTAGTTCAATGATATAAAGTTCCAATTTCCGTTATTTTTTTTCCATACATTCTATATAAGTACATTAGTATGAGCTTAAAAAATTCATTTTGTTGAAACAAATAATAAAAAAAAATCTTTTGAAGAATTCTATAACGCTTAAAGTTAAAAAGAAAAAGTATCTTTCTATTACTCTTAAAAGTATTTGAATTTATTCTTTTTCGTGTTCAGATCTTTTATGTATTATATTACAGTGATTTCAAAGACAATCTTTCAATCCCTTCACTAGTAAGTAATCACTTGAAATAAAATACATTAGCGGTTTTTATTTTTAAAATAAGAATATACATGAGAAGTTTAACTTTTTTTTTTTTTTTTTTTTTTTAAATCTGATAAAATTGGAATATAATACACTTTCGAAGATTAATAAAAATAATTCGCTATAGTAATTTTTGACATTTTCAATATTTTTAAAAAGAGAACAGTTCTAAATTTGATATTTTAATTATAAATGGTATAGCACTCTGTATAATGTTTTTTTTTTTCTTTAGATTTCCTTTTGTTTAAATTTAATTAAAGAAAACTATTTACTTTGTAACATCTGGCAGTGGTTTTCTTTAAAGGAATTTCTCTGTAAATTAATTATTCTGTAAGTAAGTTTTGCAGATGTATAAAATAGTTTTGCAGTTTTTGAAGATTTAAAAAGTATTATATTGTTTGTATATATATTACAATCAGAGTACTTTTCTCTGTGTTCTTGTATGCAATGTAATATTTTTCTATTGTCCCATTAGAAAAATATCAATATTAATTCCAACAGTTTCGTTTGTTGCATTCAGAATGAAGACAGTATCTCTTAAGTTTAACTAACACGTATCCAAAACTTTCACAATTGTAAAGTAATATATATTTTTTTAAACCTTGTTTTGTTAATATATTGAACGAGCTATCAGTTGTAGATGAAAGTTATTCTGTTTTTGCTACATTCTCAGCTGAACCAGAAGTAGAATCTTCTTATAGATTACCCATTGCAGAATCATGTCCTGCTGAGGATCTTGTGTTAGTAGAATAAGAATAATAATTTATCTGAGTTTCTTCTTTCAACACTATTTGTCTTGCCGCTTCACATTTCAGGAAGCGTTCTATCAAATCTACCTAAATAAGCGGTACGGTGAGTGTCTCTCTTTCGCTGTAAAAAGTTTTACATGCTCTTGTTTTCATTAACTGAGGCGCATCTGTGTGTGTAGTATCAAATTTGATAACAAGTAAATATCTTTGAATAAAAACTACAAAATGCAAATAACTGGGCAACAATTGTATCGAATCGAAATGAAAAACGACCCCATGTTAGGAGAACAAAGTAGGCATAAGTTCTGAAAAACAAAGGAACAACAAAACATCAGTTGTAGCAAGATTTGTGCATTTTATCGTATTTATTTACACTGAGAAATATATATATATATATATATATATATACCGTCTTCATCTGGAACGAATAGGTGGCCACTAAATGGTCGAAATGATCGATGATTTTTAGTCTATGCATTTCTAGATGGGAAAACAATATTCTGAATATTCTTATTATTCTGAATCCTTTGTATCACTAGAAATTCTCGATTGATTTTCTAGAATTAGGTCATAAACTAAGATTATAAGTGCTAAATTTAGCCTCTTGTATTCGCATTTATTTACAGAGATTTTTAAATAACTTTGTCATCGATAATATAGACAAACGCTCTAGAATTCTAATGGGGGTTGTAGAACTCGCTTCCAATGGAGACTAGAATTTATAAGGATGACATGGAACTATTTTTACTAGAACCACAATCTAGATTCTAGATGTCAGTTACAGAATTGTTTCTCAGTGTAAAGACTTTTGCTTATTACTTTTAAACACCAGTCCTCTAATACATAGATATAATCTGATATGTTATCAGATTAATAGTCTTGAAATTGTTCTCAAAGGAACGTATAAATATCTTAAATTTCCTGGTATATATTTGTAGGTTCTTCTAATGGTGATACAAGTGCAAACGTTTTTTCACACAACTGCACTGTTAAAAATGGTTTCTCAGACAGGAGCAAAATTGTCTCGAAACTGCTCCGAAACAATATATACTTAAATTTAATAACCCATGTACTCATTTTTGAGTATACTGACATGCTCAAAAGCGGGGATATTGGATTTGTTATTGGTTAACCCCATTTTTGAGCATGTCAGTATACTTCTAAATGAGTACGTAGTATTTTTGTATCTAATTATGTATTGTTTCGGAGCAGTTTTGTAACAATTTTGCTCATTTTTCAGAATCCATATTTAACAGTGTGGGAAGGAATTTCGTGGGTGTTCTCAATTTTTTTCAAAAAATAATATATTCACGAATGAAGAGCATTAAATTTCCGCTATGTTCTCTCCTTGAATATTACTAAAAATCAGTGCTGTGGACTTGGCGATTTGATTGAAGTTTGGATCTTAATATTTAATGACTTATGTCCATTACTAAAAATATAACCCTCTTAGATCTCCGTAAATCGAGATTATGATATTTCTTACGAACTATTGCATGTTACGCACGCAAGAAACAACATGAAAAAAAAAAAAAAAAAACACTATTTGGTAGAGGATAATCTGTCTCTTTTATCAAACAACAAACAAATTACGCACTTGGATCGTACATGTGGTGAATCTAGCAACAAGCAAATGGCCCATAAGTGCTTCCTGTTACAAGAAACAGGAGAAAACTTCTTTTAATGTCTTCTACATTTGGAATTTAACACTAATACTAGAAAAAATTACTTTATTTTCTCAAAAAAGAATCTGTAATTACCTCCGTCTTATGAAGTGTTTCTATTCGATTCGACGCAATCCAAATAGCTCGAAACTTAATTTTCCAGTGTTTTTGCATAAGGTGAAAACAAAAATGGAAGGTACACATTAAAAAAAAAATATATATATATATATATTGGATGCCACTCACACGACTTTCTCTTACCCTGAATTTTAATGCTATAAATACAGATTGGAGATTAAGGGGTAGGATAACAAATACTGTTATGCAAACCTATGTTAAAGCAATTCGGAGCAGCTTTATTTGAAAAGTAATTCTGTGTGAAACCCCCGTTTCACTACTTTACCTACATTTATATAGAATTCGAATATGTTATTAAATTCAAAAGTTCACTGAAAATTATTGAGACAACTTTCACAACAACATTCTTTGAAACTTATCTATCTTGATCAATTTTTTCTAGTAATAGACACATGAACTTCAAAATATAACATTTGGATCGTCTGAAATTATTTGTTTTTAATTTATTCTAATAGACACAGGCAAATGTCAAACGTTAAAACTTGACATTGTTATTCAGTAAGCCTTAAAACGTCTAAATATACAAAACACCTAATGATGAATATTTAGCTTAATGGAATACATTATTTATCAAATGGCTATGAGGAATTAATTTCAATTCTTGAGCAGCTTTCCTGAACATGGTAAAATATTGCTGTATAGCACTTCCACTAACAATAAAAAGAATTTTATGGCTTAAATATTGACAGCCAGTATATCTTCTAAATTTTATGTACACATCATGTGGAGGACATAAATATAATCATATATTAAAACACATGGCACAACCTGTAGTACACTTCCATCAATTTTCAAGTATTGTGTATAATCTAGTTCTTTTGTGTAGCCCTGCAAATGAACAGTAAATGATTTATATACCATATTCTACACGAAACATCTTTTTACATATATAATATATATATATATTCGTTTCATTTGGTTTAGTACAGTCTATAGGGGGTTGATTCTACTTAACTGCAATTTTCACCATAGACGTAATGTATTTGAATTATCTTGGGTGTCTCTGTACACGAACTATCTTCTTGATCTGAACGAAAGGTTCAGTGTACCATCCCTATATCATGCACATTTAGAATACCTAACAAGTTTGGAGTTTCTGCTCTCTCTCTCTCTATATATATATGTGCATATATATATATATATATATATTTGAGATATGCTGATAACAGACAAACACACATACAGACACACACAGTCGGAAAATAAATTCAAGTCGGAAAATAACGACACACTAATCTCTCTCGTTCTCTCTCTGTATACATACACATATTTATGGATAAAACGTCACAGTATTCTAGGATGTCTACAATTAAAATGATGTAATGAGAATCGGATGTAATTGACAAGAATCGAAGAATCTTTTAAAAAATATATTGAAACAACCTGAACTTAAAATCAACCTCTAGGTGATAGAATGTCTTCCATTTATGCTTTGATTTCTTCTAGAGTTCGGAGTTATGTGTTTACACTAAATACAAGTAATATATGTAGGAATATACGAAATATATATATATATATATATATATATATATATATTAATTTTTATGAAATCAAAATTATCAAATGTTATAACGGCAACTCAGTGATTTAACTTCATAAGTTTGTATTTTAAAAGTATAATATTATCTAACAGATATCAATTCTTTTTAATATAAACCCACTTTAATATATAAAACACTGAGGGAAAAATATTATACCGTCTTCATCTAGAACGCATAAATAGTCATTTTCCGAAACCCTAAATTAAAAATATAGATTTACGAGCTCTGCGAATCAGTCAAACAAATAAAATGGATAGGCGGAATGATCGAAAATTTCTAGTCTATAAATTTGGGGATGATGAAACAATATTATGATATTTATGAGATCACGATTCCTTTGAATTGCGAGAACCTGTTGCATGATTTTATAGAACTGTGTCATAAACCAAGATTAGAATTACTATAATTTTCCTCTTGAGATCTCATTTATTTAAAGGAATTTTTAATAAGTTTGACCACGATAATAGAGGACAACGATCAAGAATTCTAATAGGGTTTTTTCGAACACGCTAGCGAAGGGAACTAAAAATTTATAAGGGAAGTTAAACTACACTTACTAGAAACATTATTTCGTTTCTGGAATCCAAGAACGAATTTGAAACACCCTTTAAATATGTTTCTAGAATTTTTGGCTTTTCTTTCTTTCTTTATTTTTTTTTTCTAAAGTAAAATTTTGTAATGGGTATATATAAATGTATATATATATATTGACAAAAAGGATATTATTCATTTATTTACTTATTTTTTATTTTATACTGCATAGTTGCTTTCATCACAGAAATTAATTGGCTCCCTTGACATTACTAAAATTCAGAACACTAATTATGTCAAAAAAGACATATGGGAGATGAATTTTTCTTTTTTGATTTTCTTTTTGTTAATTTATTTGGCATTTCCCAGATTAAAGCATTAAATATATATTATATTAAATAAAAGATAAAGCTTAAAAATTCATTTAGTGTTATTTTTTCAAAGAAAAATATAGCAAAATTCTCTCTCTCTCTATATATATATATTTGATGAAGATACATATTTTCTTTGCTAACAAATAAGAAATTTTTTAAGTAGATTCTTCGTTTTTATACAGCTTTTTGCAATGTAATGATGATTTAATTTATAAAGCAATCAGTAAAATATACCATAAATTGAAGTTTATTGTTATTTAGAATTCGCACAGTGGCATACATTAATAAAAAAATGGCATTCATTAATAAAAAAATAAAAATACTTTATGTAAAATATGATTTCTCTTAATGAATCGAAATATCAGAAAGCTTTTAATATACTATAATTAAATATTTAGTTTTAAGTCGGTATATATGCTTTATAATAAAGCACCAAGTCATTTTTCAGATGACACACACACATATATATATATATAGATAGATAGATAGATAGATAGATAGATAGCCTAATCTCTCAATAATTATCAAGATAAAAAAAATACCACATTTATGCAGATAGTTTATTATATATACATTTTTTTAATAGAAACATATCATTATTCCACTTTCCCATTCAAACTCTTAGTTACGTTTGTACAAAAAATTAACAGAACCAATATATGGCATCTTTAAATCTAAAATTATTACATTTTTTCCCAATGACAGTGTACTGTGAATAAAGTTATTTCTAGAATGTATTTTTTTAATAGTACACTGGAAATTCTTCAAAATGAGATTAAGTTCACCCCATTGAATCACTATCCCAATCATATTTTTTTTTTTTTTTTTTGTAACTAATTTGCAATTTTCCAAGACCATTATTACTAAACGTACGAGTATATACACTATCTATTAATAAGTAATAAGACTATCGAATTTAAATGTTTTGTCAAATATCTTAAGAAGTTCTAGATAAATCACCTTAAATCTTCCGGAGTGTAAAAGACACATTATACTTCATATATTTCAGCAACAGTTTTGCCCAGAAGAGGAAAATGAGACCAGTAAAATATTATACAAAAATCAAAATGTTTTGAATTACTATACAAAACGAAAGGCATTAAATGCGTTTTGGCTGTAGAATATAATTAGTAAGATTCTTCTTATTATCTGTACAATTTTTAAGAGGCTACAACATATTTTCATGTTTGTAAAAAGTATTTAAAAAAAAAAAAATCACTAATTATAACACATAGAGTAATACACCCAATGCAAAACCATTTTTAGGAAACTTGTCATACTATATTATACACAAAATACCGCAATTAGAATGAAAAAAAAACTTACACATCTTACAAAATATGAGCCTTTTTACTAAATAACTTTTAACTGCGCAGGCTCAAGTTTTATAAAATTTCATTTACCTAATTTACTAGCCTTAAGTGTTAAGCCACTTATGTGAAAACTCCAAGCAAACGTTGTGTAAATTCAAACACTTATGAGTTATATAATAAAAAGAATTTCCGTTTTACTCAAAAAAAGAGAAATATGATAATATTTTTATAATATTTCGCAAGTTTTATAATAATTCGCTACAGAACAATTCCTGAATTGCGTTTTTATTTCACGGAATGTTTATTTACGAACTGGTATTATGTCGGATGCATTATTTTGTTCAGCATAGTTTCTCGCGTTGCTTTATTCATTTCATTTTTCTGAAAGATATTTTTAATACTCCTATATATGAATCTACTTCGTTTTTGTAGAATGTCTTTATAGAATGTTATCGAATAAATTAAAAATAGAAGAAATCAATTATTTAAAAAATATGATTATTTAATTTTTCATTAGAAAATACATTAAAGGTCTGCACTGTTATAAACTATTGAAAACATTTATATTTCAAAGAAAATTTAAAGCAACGACATAAGTGCTCGTCAGTCTTAAAGCCCTTTTTTAATTTTTTTTTATTATTATTATTTTTTCGCGTGGTATTCGCATGGTATTCATGTGTTATTATTATACTGCCGTCTACTTTATACGCTGATTCTTATGGTTGTCAATGACACTTTCGATCTTTCAATACACTAAGACAATTTTATAAAACGAAATATAAATTGAACATATAGAAATGCACCAGTGTTCGCTATTCGAAAAACAAATTTTACCAGTAGTCGTCCGTTGCTTGCATCAGTAATCGCCATGTAAATAAAACTTTAAAAATGTTAAATAATCAGATTTTAAATGCGATTTCACAATATTTTAATAAACAAAATGTCTTTGGCACATAATTAATATCTAAATTTAACCTTAAGCTTTAAAACACAGGACATTTACCTGTCCTTTAATTGAAAACCACTTTTTTAAGTAGAAAAAATCAGTAATATTTTTTTTTTTCTTCTTTATTTCTTTAATTTTCTTTCTTTTCTTTTTTTTTCCTCTTTATTTTTCTGATACGCTCTCCAGGGATTTGATGTTATTACACTCGGTAAAATTTCTTAGCTCTTTCTTTTTTTCGAAAGTGTAGATCCAGGGACAGAATAAGGTATTTTTGAAGTGTACTCTAAACTAAGGATAGGATGCAAATTTAGAGGATATTAAGGGAGAGGCTCGGGAACTGGAAGAACTGATTTTGATGTTGTCAAGACATTCTGAGTTAAGTATTTGAAACTGTTGCCTTCGGAAATGAGTCCCTAGTGTTCTGAATTTTCAATGTATCTTGTAACGCCTCCTTTTCATTCATTCTTTTTTTTTTTTTTTTTTTTTTTTGTGAATTCAGTAGTATTTGTAAAGGATTCTCATATCTTCCAAAAATTGCAGCTGTAAAATCTATATAATTTTTTCACCACTTATTGTGACAATGGGGGAAAATGACGAAAATAATTTCAGTCCTGATTCTTGTTTAGTTACAGAAGCGGCGTTTTGTATTTTCTTCGATATTTCAAAAACAGATGCATCTTCGATATTACCTTTTCAAAAATTAGACGGTTTGAGCAAGTGTAGTTTTTCTTGCGCAATCACGTCTTCCAAAACTTCTAAGGAAACAGTTGCTTTTTTGCATTCTATTACTGTCCTTTCTCCACGGTAAATATTTTCTGTAAAAACATATTTTTGAATATTTCGATTAATATAATAATATATATGGTAGACAAGCAAAATACAACCTCTTGAGACTATTTTTTTTTCATATGGGCGGTCATAAAAAAATACTTCTTTTTCCGCCTGAAGTCTTTCTTGTCATCTTACCCCCCCCCCCCCCCCTCCTTATCTTCTGGGATTCAGAAGCTGCTCTGTTTTTATGAACACTTCAAATTATACTCTTTTTTCGTGTTAAACAGTAGCAATTAAGCTACTACTACTTAATATAACACGCACACACCCTTCAAAAAATAATAAATAAATAAATAAATAAATAAATTTAGACAATACACTACATATTCAACGTTTTTACAAACAAAATATTAATTTATGCATTTTTTTTGTTTTTTTTTTTTTTTTTTTTTGCTTATTTTAGACAAATAATATAATTTATAAATAGAGAGCATGCATCAGAAATATGTTTATGCATACTTTTTTCTGCATAAATACTTTTTCACCTATATTTAACATAACCAGAATTTTTTGTATTACTTAGAACCTGCTTAAAGATATACTGAAAATGAAGTTAAGCCTTTGTATTTTATTACTTTACAAATACAAATGAATAAAAATTTAATTAGTCGCAATCAAAAACTAACATTTCTATATGTAAAATGCATAATAAAGTACTTAAATTATGTTTACAGTATGCAGTAACTAATTAATGTGAATAAACTTCAAAATATCATTTAAATGCTTCTTGGAAATAACTGGCCATCTCAAAAATTTAAAGTACCATAACCAGATGTGCAGACTTATTATTATTATTATTATTATTAAATTAGCAAAAATTATAAATAGACTCACAATAACTAAATATGATTATGTGACTTAGTTTATTTTTTTTTTTTCAGTAAAATACAGAAAAAACTTGTAGGTGGCGTGTTTTGATAATGTTAATATACAACAATGTTAGTATATTTACAAAATTTATTAACGCTTTAATTAGCAAAGCATCATCAGGAAAACAGTTTTTTACAATCTTGTTCTTAAAGTACAGCTTAATAAAAATCACGAATTCTTACAGTTACAGATAAAGTTAAACTTGACGATACGCCCCTAACCACCGGCCAACCCGAAGGTTTATAGCCGACCGAAGTCCGAAGTTTGGCGGGAGAGAAGTACCTTCCACTATCAGCAAAACCACACTCAGAGGAACTGACCCAGAAAAACCAAACGGCATTTATTTAAACCAGGAAGAAATTTTACACTTGAAGAAATATATAAAATAAACAAAAAGAATAGCAACTTATGCAATACGTTGCCAAAAGATGCAATAACACTTGAAAATATAATACACTTGAAGACACAATACATTGCCAATGAAAATAAGTACAAACAGAGAAAAATTCTCATAAGTAAAGTTCAGTATCGTAAATCAACCAGTTCAGTAAATTAGTGTTCATGAAAGTAATGTTCATTAATAATATAAATGTTCATGAAAATTTTGTTCATTAGATGAAACACAGTTCAACAAGCCCATTTATTCAATCCCAGGTACAGATGAACACAAAAGAAATAGTCATGTATGTCAAAGAGTGAATTCTAAGAAAGAGTCATAATTTGATGAACGTCCAACATACACTATTTTCGTCACATTGTTCAAAAAGTATATTCTATAAAGTCAGAGTATTTCTTGATTAGTTCATTATAGATGTTACAAGCTCTTTTAATTAGATGTGTAGTATTATCTATACGCAATATATAATGATTCATAGACTCCTTCGTGAACCTCTTAACATAATTCTTGCTAAAAGAACATTTATTTTGAAGAAAGTGCATGGAATCCCCAAGTTCGCCACAAGGGCAATTAGGATTGTTTGACCTATTCATTCTTGAGAGAAAAGCAGGAAAACTTCCATGTCGAGTAACAAAATAAATCAAAACCTGATTTTTGATTGCCAAATTAGTGAAACATCCTGAAAAATTTCATATGTAATTCGACCCTTGTCCGACAAATTCCAATAGTTTTGCCAATTTTTCAAGGCATCAGACATCAAAATTTTATCTAGATAAGAGACAGGGTAAGGAAGAGGATAATTAATACCAGAGTAGATTGCACATTTAGCAAGAGAATCCACTATCTCATTTCCAATGATACCAGAGTGGCCTCCAACCCAAGCGATATTGAAGATACCATCAAAAGAGTTTATCCTGACCAACAATTGTTTCACCAAAATACAGTTTGCTATCAAATTATCCAGTGCTTTGATAGCTGAAGAGCTATCAGTTATAATTAAAATATTTTGTAATTTATTAGAAGTAGCCCACTCCACAGCCTTCATAATACCGAGGACTTCTGCCTGGAACACTGAGTTTTCAGCTTTTAACTTATAAGTCTCGTTGTGAATTAAAGAATCTTCAAAGAAAGCAATAAAGGCACAGCCAGTTCCATTATCGTTTTTACTACCATCAGTATAAAATGTATACATGTAATCAGTGAAATTATCCGAGTCAATGAAGTTAATGTTCTTATACTCCTTGGCAGGATTGTTATCTCGTTTATATATATATATATTTTTGTTCAAATTCATTTTTACTAAAAAAATTATATTCATAAAACCATGATTTGTTTTCCTGCATAATAGCAAATTTATTGACATTTTTCTCAGCCTCTTTGTGAATTGGCAAATTACCCGTGATTCGGCAAATAGCGTCAGTCGAAACGCTTCTATAAAAATGATAGATAAATCTAATATACTGACGTTGACACGATGAAATTTTACGTTTTCCATGAACATTGATACAAGGGTACCATACTTCACATGCATACAAGATGATAGGCTTAATTACAACTGCATACCAGAACTTCTTAAGTTCAGGCTTTACTCCCCATTTAACAGCACTAATTATCCTTAAGTTAATATTTAAATCTGTAATTCTATTTATGACTTGGTCAAGATGAAATAGAAAGCTAATCCTTGAATCCAGATGAATACCAAGAAATTTATACGTGCCAACCACCTTGATGTTATTATTGTTAATTTTAAAAATAGGTGGTCTTTTCAATTCCACTCAAAACTGCATAGTCATTGTTTTACTGCCAGAAATAGCCAAATTATTTTGATCACAAAACTTACAAAAAGTGTCAATGTTATTATTGGTAATTAGCTCCAGCTGAGTCCTAGAGGCACCAGAAGAAATCAACACAAAATCGTCGGCGTAAGCCAACAGGGTAAAATCAGAATTTTCGAAAAGTGAAAAAACACCGTTGATCAAAACCAGCCAAAGAATAGGCCCTAAACAAGAGCCCTGAGGGCAACCTTTACCCACTTGAAAATACTCTCGTATAGTATTAGTTGTGACAAATCTATTGGTCTGATAACTTTTAATTATATTAACAAGGTTGTCTGGAACCTTTAATTCTATAAGTGCATTGATAATCGCAGACCAAGAGGCATTGTCGAATGCACCAGTGATGTCAAAGAAAACTGTGGAAGTATATTTATAGTTCTCTTTTCTAATTTTTACTTCATTAATTAATCTTTTAAGACACTTGGTAGTGCTATGATTCTTCCGGAAACCATACTGGTTTCTACTCAGAAGATTATTACTTTCAAGATAATAGGTAAGCCTGTTAACTATTATTTTTTCAAAGATTTTACTTGCCGTATTTAGCTGGCAAACCGGTCTATAGGACGCAGGGCTTGTAGGAGTCTTACCCAATTTACTAAAGAAGATAACAATACTCCTTTTCCAACATTTAGGAAAATAGCAAGATGTAATTAGTTTATTGCATAGGTTAACCAAAAATGTAGGGATAGTTTTATGAAAACATTTCCAGGTTCTTAAGTCTGTTCTGTCCGGTTCAGGTGCCTTGTTACTATTAAAAGAGTTAATGGAGTATTCCAGTTCTTTGATACGAACAGGGGAAGCACTGAGTGAAAGGCAGGTCTCAGTTATTGGCTCATCAATTATGTAAAAATGATGATCTAACAAATTTTTATCAATATCAATAACACTAGAGTCTGACGGCATGCCGTCCAAGTTACTAAGGGTGTGAAAATTACTTTTTGACTTTAAAACAGAGAAGACTTTGCCAAAGGTCTTGTTAGTATTTGAGCAATAATTTTTCCAGGAATTTACTTTTGCTGATTTAATTTGTTTTTTATAGATAGCTCTTGCCTGTTTAGGTTAGATTTTGGTATCTATATCTCCAGTTCTTCTAAATCTCCTATATAGTGCTTTAATTTGGTTTCTCTTGGACCTTAATTCAGGATTCCACCAAGAAATGGAAACAGGCCTGTTTTTAGATTTTATTTTATAGATTTGCAAAGAGATATTTTCTATTGTACTATTTAGTTGATCGAAAAATAAATCAAAATCCTGTACAGTTAAACAATGAATCAGATTTTCTTCCAGAGGCTTAAGTTTTGTCAAAATCAGATGTTTAAATTTTCCAGGCTTAAAGTATTTGGTAGCAAACCTATTATAAGACAGATGAGGAAAAGAGGAATTAAGATCATATAAAAAATAACGATGATCCGAACAAGATTCTTCTACTGAAACAGACCAGTTTTTAATGCTATCGTAAAGGAACGGGCTTGAAATAGTAAGATCGGGATAACCAAAGTTTTCTGGAGTCCAATACGTTGGGGGCTGGAGAGGATCATTCAAAATACAGTAATCTTTAGAGTTGCAGAAATCCAAAATACAATAACCTCTATCATCATTTATTTTGTATACCCAAAGATTATTTTTGGCATTAAAGTCTCCTGCTAAAAGGAGTTAATTAAGGTTTCTAATTTCGTCTGGAATCTCTTCCAGGTTGTCTTCCAGGTCAGTAGAAGGAGAAATATACAGAGAGGAGATTGTAATAATTCCAAAATCTGTTAATATATTTACGAACACTGCATGCTGCAAAACCAAGATTCTGTTGTTCTGAATATTATTATTTATAATTATGACACCGGAACTCTTATCAACTGATAAGTGAACGTGCCAAGAAACTATCGATACTAATAAGTTTACCATTAAAAATATACGGATCTTGCACTAGAGCTATGTCGATTTTATTACTTATTATGAAATTATATAGATTATCACTTGCAGCTTTACAGAAATTCAAGTTAATTTGGACAATTTTAATTTTACCATTAACATTTGAGCCCATTGAGGTCAGCGTTATAATCTTTGTGGCGGTTTGAATGAATGAATGAATTATAAGTGAGTGGTTTACAAGAAACCAAGCACTGCGACCAGAGGTCTATTGTATTAACCCACAAAACCTAATCTTTAAAAAGACCTGTGGCAGAAAGAAAACCCAGCAGACATCTAACCGGAATATCCTGAAGCTCCCAAGGCTCAATTATATTGTGGCGGTTTACTGGTCAGAAGTTTTGCCTTATACTTCATAAGAGTAGGACAACTTCTATCATCTGAAGAATGATCATCAACATTACAGTTCAAACATCTTTTTAGGTCCACACTACATTGTTTTCCATCATGGTTATCTCCGCATTTTGAACATCTTACACAATTGGTACATTTAAATTGGGTGTGACCCAAAAGTTGACATTTGAAGCACCTTAGAATATTAACATATTCTTTGATGTAGACTCTTTGAAAATTTATTAAGTTTTTTCCCCTCATTAATAGCTTTTGCTTTTGCCACGTCTATTATCCAATGATTTCCATTCTTTCCCTTAACATATATCATAAAATAACTTTTAAAGCACTAGTAAAACAATATCACAGACTTGTGTTGAGCAATATATTAAATTACACTTTTCTATACTTGAGGCACTATATATGATATTCTACTCGCACATTTAATTAGAAAACAATCATATCCAGTAGCTGCACTTGAGCTAATTAGTTATTCACAGAAAACTTTAAGATAATTCACAAAACACATAGTGGAAAACACAAAATTTGAAGCTTGACACTTTGCAGAAATTGCTAAGTCTTCAAAACACCAAAATTTCACTAAATTAGCTATAATTTATTCAAAATATAATAACCATTAACGCATAAATACTCCCGAACAACTTTTAGCTGATTTTTAAAACATATAAAATACTAGAAAACACTTTTATAACACGGAAACTAAAAGTAAACAAAAATATTTTCGCGAGCAAAAAATCTTCCATGCGACACTCACGGAACCGGCACTTCGATAGTTACACTTGACGTAGGAAGAAAAAAAAACTGAAAATGGCATTTACAAAAAAAAAAAAAAAAAAAAAAACTTTTTTTATGAATGCCGTTTTTAATTTTTTTTCCACTATATTATGCTGAACTGCATCTATATTTTGTCAAAATTTATAAAAGTTATAAAAGTTAATAAGGTAAAATGATTATTGTTTATCCTAAATTTCTAAAACTTAATAAAGTAAAATAAACATTATTTTAACTAAAATATTATATACTTAAAAAAAAAAAAAAAAAACTCAAGGAAAACGTCCTGCATTATTATAATTAATATTTACCATTTTCATTTTTTTTTCTTTTAAACGAAATACTGCTGTATTTTCTTATCATTTTACGGAATATGATAATTAATTAAACTTTAAATAATGATCGAGAATTACATACATTAAATTTTCCTCATTCACGTAATAAACGTTGTTTTCGATTTGTATCATTAAAAAACAAATAAATACATTGGTAGGGAAATTTTATTTAGCTTTCTCTCATTTTATGTACACTTCTTAGAAAGTTACTAGACTATTTCAATAGAGTGAATCTCTTTTTTGAAGAATTTTCAAAGAGGTTTTATATATTCCCAAATGGATAGCTAAATCTTTGGCACATATTTCCTTTCTGTCAGATGACTACATAAAAACCCTTGAGCTACCATTTTCACGCCGATGTTATTAATGGGAACATTTTTTTTAGAAGATTTTACTTATTTTGCATTATATTTAAAGATTTAGGTAAAATTGTGTTTTTTTTTTTTTCCAGAAAATAAAGGATTATTCTTTTTCATTCTTTCATATTGATTTAAAATGCATTTATTTTATTTTTGTAATTATTTTGTTTTGTAATATCATACTTAATATTTACCATTTAATTTTTTTAAAACGAAATACTACATCATTTTTATCATTTATTGAAACACGATAATTTATTAAATTTTAAATAATGATCGAGAATTATATACAATAAGTTTTCCTCGTCCATATAATGAATGTTATTTTAGATTTGTATTATCAAAAAACGAATATTTACATTGATAGGGAAATTCTATTTGTGTTTTCACACGTTTTATATACACTTTTTGGAATCTTAGCACCCTCTGGACCCTACCTTCCTGGACTAGCCCAGGTTTAACGGGTTTGATACCGTCCGAAGGGGTGAAAAACGCCAGATCATCGAATGGCGACCAACAACTCTTAGAGCTTCTTGATCATCACCCAGAAATGAACTGTGTTCAGAGGAACTAAGTTAGGAAGACTTCCAAGAATGCGGTACAGGGGCGCACAGAGTGCGTGCCAGGGTGTTGTGATTTGTTAAATAGGTACAGAACTAGCTTAGAATATAGAGAGAAAAAAAATGACAACTGGGAAAGGGGAAATGGGCAGGAGAGCCGAAAATGGTGGATGTACAAGGGAGATTACTAGCCTAAAGGATAGAGGAACAAACGTAATAATAAAAATAATAATAAATGGGGAAACGGAATTGCGAAGACACTCATGCTTGAATAATGATAAATGACAAAAGAATCTGAGAAATAACGGACTGGGGAAAATAAATACTTGAATGGGGAATACTGTAATTGACACTGAGGAAGAAGGGAGGAAAAAAAAATAGTGATGTGTTTAACATAATTTAAGTACTGAAATAGGCATTATGTACGCTTCTTAGAACGTTACCAGATTATTCCAATAGAATGGAACTTTTTTTTTTTTTTTTTGAAGAAATATCAAAGAGATTTTATATATTTCTAAATGGATAGCTAAATCTTTGGCACATATCGCTTTTCTGTCGAAGGTGTGCATAAAAGGCCTTGAGCTATTATTTTAATGTCGATGTCATTTACAGGAACACTGCTAGAAGATTTTACTTATCTTGGATTTAAGTTAAATAACCTTTTCTTCGGAGCAAAAGGCAGAGTTCTTTCATTAATTTTCATTTATTTCACTTCATTTTACTATATTTTATATCGCTATTTTTATAATGATATTGCACTTTTTCAATATTGAATAATTATGTTTCATTTGTGATTCATAAAACACATAAAACAGTTTAAATGCAATGTTTCTTATAAATTTACATTTTATCAAATACAGATATCAGGACTTTTCCTTGAACTGAGCAAATGTTAGCATTATTCCAGAGAACTGATATTTTGATAATTAGTGTTTTGTGTCAAATAGAAAAAAATAGGGGTATGCGTATCGGAGTTTTTTTTTTTTTTTTCTTTTTTTAAGAAGAAAAAAAATTCAACTCACTGAAGGCACACCCTAATCTATATATATTTTTGCTTTTATTTTTGAGATGTCGGGGGATGGGGGATTTTGGCGTAAAGCACAGGTTCCCACAGAAACTTTTCATGTTCTATTTCTTACATGGAGAGGTTTCCCTAAAAAAGACACCCCATTTCTTTTATGATTGCTTTTCGTTTGTTATCGATTTATCAATTTATACGTATGTATATGTATATAGTACTTAATTTCGCTATAAGATGTTGCTTTCCTGAAACTTCATAAAATCTCATTAAATTATTTAACATAACCTTATAGAACCTTTTTTAGAATATCATAAGTTATAAAAAGTAAAAAAATTCTTCTTTATTTTTAAATACAGTGAAAACAATTGAACAAAGAAAGAGGATAGACGTACAAAATGCATGACTATTTCAAGTGTAATTTCGTAGGAAAGTTTCACTGTTTTTATGAATTAAGATTATTTTGTTAAATTTCATTTAAAATGTATTTAATGTTTTCTTAAAAAATTATACATATATATATATATATATACATTTAATATATTGTATTTTGCTATGATTGAAAATATTCTCAGCTATGATGAAACGGAATTTTGAAATAAAATATATAACCACTCGCACATAATAAAGAAAGAAAGAAAGAAAGAAAAGAAAAGAAAAGAAATAAATAAAAAGAAATGAATAAAAGACTAATTTTGAAATATTTATTTCAAAAGAGTGTTTTTATTTGCCCTGTGAAGCATGAATTTTTCTCCAAGATAGTACTTGTGGTTCGACTTTTCTTGAAAAGAAATTACTTCGTTTCTAAACTTTATAACTGTTTTTTTTTTTTTTTTTTTTTCCGCTGAAATCTCTTATTTTATCTATGCATGAAAATCCTTTAATCTCAGCATAAAATTTTCAAGATTAAGTATATATATATATATATATATATTACATCAAATATTTGAGAATTTAAAATTTAAAATTAAACAAAAAATACGATTTCTTATCGGCAAACATTTTAAAAATATACATTTATGTATTACACATTGCAAGAAACTGCTATAGAAAGAGATAAACTTACTAGAATGCGATTATTAAATAACTTCTACGGCAAAAAATAAATGAACCAAATAAAACCACTTTTCATCTAGAGAGGGTGGAATACATAGAGAGACAATTCTCGCACAGACACAATTACTCAGGAATTTTGGCACTATACCCAATCACAATCTATTGCATTTGTACAATCGAGGTAGATTATTCAATTTTCATAGTGCATATGTCATATTGTAGCTGCTCAAAAATATATAAGTCAATATTTTAAGTAAATGCCGTTAATACGGCCAATTATCCAAAGCTGTACGTGAATTTTGATTCGGATATTAATTAATCTTTTTAAAATTCATTTTCGACTATTTATTTAGAAGAGTGATTTATTTTTATTACTTCATATAAATAAATGTGCCTAAAATATCGCAAAAGCGCCTTCCTCGACTAAACTCCTTTTTTATTTTTCACATAAATTCCGTTTGTTCTTAAAATACCGAATAAATGTCCCTTTCGATCAGAAATAGACTCTATTCAAATAGGTGACAGTTTTTATGAATATTTATTTTTAAAATTCGCCTTTGTAAATATAAAATATTGATCTGTATTACATTAAATAAGACACGAATTATTTTAAAATGGAAACAAAATGCTTCCTAAAACAACGACAAATATAAATAATTTAAAACTAATTATTTTTTTTTAACATGTGTAATAGGGAATATATATATATATATGTATATATACACAAAACATTTTACTGATTTAGAATATATATCACAGGAAACTGTATTGCTAAAATCTTGATATAATTATACATCGTATATCATTAAATAAGTATTTTTCTCGATATTTATAAACAATAATCTTATCAAAATAGCCTTGGAAAAAAAAAAATTAGAATTCCTTACTAATTGTTCAATTTTACAATTCCTCGTCACTTTTACATAATTAAGAGTCTTTTAGTATAATATTCTATAATGAGTGGTGACACTGAAAAAGGAAATTTGTTATTTAATATGTCAGAAAATTTATTATGAGCTAAAGAATAAGCGAAAATTTCATTGATTAATTCGACAGAAAATTACTTTTGAAAATATTAAGAATGATGATGGAACTTTTGAACGATAAATTGTTTAACAGTTAAGTTGAATAAATAATTAACAATAAAAACTATAATTTAATTCTTGGTATAAAGCTTCCGTCTCTTAAAGAAAATTTTAACAAAACATTTGATTATGTAAAGTATTTAAAAAAAAATCGGTATTCTTATGTTGATTTTAAATAATTGTATTTGTAATATGTTCAGTTAACATTATGTGCAAACCGAAACCACGACTGCAACATTACTGTTTACATGAGAGCAGATAAAGCTATTGTTGTGGGTAAGTTTTATTTTGCCGAAACAGATTTTATTTAATATAAATTTCAAAATTATCAAAAATACTTATTTTTATGAATATTGTTTTAACATTCATATATTCACATTATGGCTTAGTTTATGATTTCTATAATATTTGGTGATATTTCCTTTTTGTTTATCATCTCCATAAAACATGTACACTCAAATACAAAACATACTGTCTTCATCTAGAACGATTAAGTAGTACTTTTTTATTCACTAAACTCAAAATATAGATTTCTGTGTAAGTTAAACAAATAAACTAAATAGACGAAATGGTCGTGAAGTTATAGTCTATAATTTTCTTGATGATAAAATGATACATTATATTCTAATGCTTTGTATTTATAGAAATTTTCTTTCTAATTTCCGAAATTGAAACATAAACTAGAATGATAGTCTTAAAATATCGCATCTTGTATTTCCATTTATGTTCGAAGATATTTAAATATGCTTCACCCAGATAATTTAGGAAAACGCTCTAGAATTTTAACAGAGGTGTCTAGAACTCACTAGTAAAAGGAACTAGAATACATAAGGATGACTTTGATCTATTTTTGCGAGAGCCACGATTTGTTTTCTAGAAATTTTCTTTCTAATTTCTTGAATTGATACATAAACTAGAATGATAGTCTTAAAATATCGCATCTTGTATTTCCGTTTATTTTCGAAGATATTTAAATATGCTTGGCTCAGATAATTTAGGAAAAACGTTCTAGAATTTTAACAGAGGTGTCTAGAACTCACTAGTAAAGAGAACTAGAATTCATAAGGATGACATTGAACTATTTTTGCCAGAGCCACGATTAGTTTTCTAGATGTCAATTGCCGAATTTTGTTTCAGGGTAATCCTCGAAGTTTATTCCAAAATATTTATTTCTTTATTTAAACTTTTCTACATCTTTTATCACAGTTAAAATATTTTAAGTTTTTCCCTTGCATGTTTAGATTTTACATTATTGATTTCATTTTGATAAATTATCTAGAAGCATATTGATATGTTTAGCCTTTTGATCTTTCTTTAGTGCACATATAAAATATATCGCATATGCTTGAAAAATTTTTGAAGGAACAAAATTGCGTCTTATTTAAATATTAAGGAAAAAAATTATTAAAAAACCAAAAAGTTTCTAATAAATTATTACTATTTAAATTCACAATATTCTTCGCATTCACATGCATTTGTTTATGATTTATTTTATTATTGCGTTTTTAGAAGGGAAAAAAATATATATCACATAATTTGATTATCGTAAAATTATTCATTATAATTAAATGTGACTGATATAATTCGATGATTGCTATATATATATATATATATATATATATATATGTATATATATGTATTAATGGCCATTTATTACCATGTTTTTATTAACTTCGATTCTTGTGTGTTTGTGGGTTTGTGTGTTTGTCAGGGACAAATCTTGCAATCCATTTTTAACTAACTTCCCGACTAGCTAGATATTTGAAATTTTCAGGACAGCTCACAACACGGTGACAATACATTTTTCTAATAATTTTAGTCAACTATTTCAAGTCCCGCTGCCTTCGGCAGCGCTTATATGATTCGACAGAAAATTTATTTAACTAACTTCCCGACTAGCTAGACATTTGAAACTTTCAGAATAGTTCAGAACAGGGTGAAAATGCATTTTCTTAAAACCTTTTGCCAACTGTTTCGGGTTCCCGCTGCCTTCGGCAGCGTTATCAGTACGAAGTTTGCAATCGATTTTTCACTAACTTTCCGACTAGCTAGACATTTGAAATTTTCAGGACAGCTCACAACACGGTGACAACACATTTTTCTAATAATTTTAGTCAACTATTTCAAGTCCCGCTGCCTTCGGCAGCGCTTATATGATTCGACAGAAAATTTATTTAACCAACTTCCCGACTAGCTAGACATTTGAAACTTTCAGAATAGTTCAGAACACGGTGAAAATGCATTTTCTTAAAACCTTTAGCCAACTGTTTCGGGTTCCTGCTGCCTTCGGCAGCGTTTTCAGTACAAAGCTTGCAATCGATTTTTCACTAACTTTCCGACTAGCTAGACATTTGAAACTTTTAGGACAGCTCACAACACGGTGACAATACATTTTTCTAATAATTTTAGTCAACTATTTCAGGTCCCGCTGCCTTCGGCAGCGCTTATGTAATTCGACAGAACATTTATTTAACTAACTTCCCGACTAGCTAGACATTTAAAATTTTCAGAATAGTTCAGAACACGGTGAAAATGCATTTTTTAAATACCTATAGCCAACTGTTTCGAGTTCCTGCTGCCTTCGGCAGCGTTATCAGTATAAAGTTTGCAATCGATCTTTCACTAAATTTCCGACTAGCTAGACATTTGAAACTTTTAGGACAGCTCACAACACGATGACAATACATTTTTCTAATAATTTAATCAACTATTTCAGGTCCCGCTGCCTTCAGCAGCGCTTATATAATTCAACAGAACATTTATTTAACTAACTTCCCGACTAGCTAGACATTTAAAATTTTCAGAATAGTTCAGAACACGGTGAAAATGCTTTTTTTTTAGTACCTTTAGCCGACTGTTTCGGGTTCCTGCTGCCTTCGGCAGCGTTACCAGTACAAAGCTTGCAATCGATTTTTCACTAACTTCCCGACTAGCTAGATATTTGAAACTTTCAGGATAGCTCAGAACACGGTGGCAATATATTTTTTTTAATACTTTTAGTCAACTGTTTCAGATCGCTACTGCCTTCGGCAGCGTTCGTATGATTCAACAGAAAATTCATTTAACTAACTTCCCGAGTAGCTAGACATTTGAAACTTTCGGAACAGTTCAGAATACGGTGAAAATGCTTTTTAAAAATATTTTTATCCAATTGCTTCGGGACCCTGCTGCCTTCGGCAGCGTTTCCAGTACAAAGCTTGCAATCAACTTTTAACTAACTTCCCGGCTAGATAGCCATTTGAAACTTTTATAATAGCTCAAAAGACGATAGCAAGGAATTTTTTTAATACTTTTATCCAATTGCTGGGGTTCCGGCTGCCTTCAGTAGCGTTTATATGATTCAACAGAAAATTAAAAAACATGGTTTATAAAATTTTTTTTATCTTATAATTATTTTCTTCAATGTTTTATCTTTTCATTCTTTTCACTATGTATCAAAATAATAACTAAAAGAAATATATATATTTAATATGAATTATTTTCAGTTTTATATTCCAACAATTTTTTTAAATATATGTATTGAATTACGCATAATAATAATAATAAATAAATAAACAAAAATAAAATAAATTACATGTTCATAAATAACATGACTATTAGAAATTCTAATTTAATCTTTTAAAAAATCTAAAATTACGTAATGAAACATGAATTTTAATCTCAAATGAAAATATTATGTCCAAATTTACTCATAAGATAAAAAAAAAAATATTTTGTATTTAAATTTGCTTTTCTGCACACAATTCTTCAATTTTTTGAATAAATTCCCTCGTGTAACGAGATCACATACTCTTAAAATTTTCCTGTAAGATAAAAATTTTAAATTAAAATATTTGGTATGTCATCTTAAATATGATATGTTTATATTCCTTAAATAAAAAATAAAATAAGTAGAAATGTTCTAACGTGTCATTTCTGTATAAAATGTTTTAAGGAGCATAATAAAAATGTATCATTTATAATTAGTTAAAAAGATAGTGAATAAAAATATTTAAAAGTAAACTGCTACAAGTGTTGCCAGATGGTCGGCAGTCAATTTTCCTAAACAAGTTTTTAAATTTCCCCAAATCAGGGAGTTTTTTCCCCCAAAAAATCCCCAACAATTTCCACTGAAAAAATAAATTAAAAGAAAAATAAAATTAAATAAAATTATTCACAGATTTAAGCCTAAACATAATATATATATATAAATACATACTAGTTATAGAAAAAATTTAAAGTACTTTAGTGCTGACAATGCACGAAAAGTTTTTTTGTTTTTTCCTCAAAATATCCCGGGTATGTCCTGGGAAGAATGTATACCTTCAAAATATTTATTTTAGCATGTTTATTAATACATGTTTATTATTGAAATGTTTATTAATAGTTTATTTTATTTTATTAAGCTTTAGAATTTTTTAATAAGACAAAATTTATTTCATTTTATTAAGTTTTAGAATTTTTGGTTACAGTAATATCCATTTACCTCATCAAGTTTTAGAAAATTTATAAGTTTATAGAAAACATTCCAAAATTATTGATGAAGTTAAGCTTGATATAGAGGGAGGAAAATATTGTAAATGGCATTCACACACACACACACACACACACACACACACACACAAAAAAAAAAAAAATGCCGTTTTTAACCTCTTTTCCCTCTATATCAAGATTAACTTCATCAATAATTGGAATATTTTCTATAAACTTATAAATTTTCTAAAACTGAATAAGGTAAATGGATATTACTTTAACCAAATATTCTGAAATTTAATAAAATGAAGTAAATTTTGTTTTAATGAAAAATTCTAAAACTTAATAAAATAAAATAAACTAAAAATTTATATACTTAAAATTTAAGGGGATTTTTTTTTTTCCGAAAAAATATGTGTTGCAGTATTCTAATTAATATTTACCATTTTTATTCATTTTTAAATGAAATAATGTTTTATTTTTATCATTTTTCGGAATATGATAATTTATAAAATTTAAAATATGGTCGAGAATTATATAAGCATTTTTTTTTCCATTCACGTAATAAACGTTATTTTCAATTTGGATTATCAAAAAAATATATATAACATTGACAGGGAAATTTTATTTAGTTTTCTCAAGTTTTATGTACTCTTCTTTTAAAGTTACTAGACTATTTCAACAGAATGTAACTCATTTTTTTTTTTTGAAGAATTTTTCCAAGCGATTTTATATATTCCCAAGTCGATAGCTAAATCTTTCGCACATATTGCCTGTCTGTCAGACGACTGCATTAAAGCCCTTGAGCTACAATTTTCTAGTTTACGTGATTAACAGTATAATTTCTTTACAGAAGATTTCAATTATTTTGCATTAAATTTAAAGATTTAAAGTAAAATTGTGATTTTTATTTCGGAAAATAAAGAATTATTCTTTTTCATTGTTTTATATTTATTTGAAATGCATTTATTTGATTTTACATTATTACTTTTTAAATACTGCATTTTTCCCTATTGAATAGTTGTTTTTCATTTTTATTTTCTTAAAAACTTAGTAGGGTATAATTATTTAACATTCTGACAGTTTTTTAAATGTTTTTTCGAGGATTAAAGAGTGTAAGATGTAAAGAGCTAATTCAAGGCGTGTAAAAACTTTCGAAAACATGTTACGAGTTAAGATATTTTAAAATTTTCAAAAGTTTTACTTTCATGAAAGTTTTTAGTATATAGAAATTTTATTTACGTATATCTTAATCCATTGTAAATGAATATAATATGCCGAGGTCAAATTTGCCTTAAACCATGGGACAAGTGGAACCACGAAACACAGAATTTTCATAATTCTGTTTCTTTAAGTTGCGCATAATTTAATGATAATAAGGAAAAATTTTGAAAGACAATAAATTGTAATTTATGCCTAAAAAGTGTAAGTATATTAGCAGATGAAGTCAAAATCAAACTATACCAAAATATTCTTTCACTTACCCCCCACTTCACTCTATTTTTCTCTGTATGTAATTTATAATATTATGGAATGAATACATATTATAGTTAGTTTTTAACCTCAAAATTAATTAAATATTTCCTAAAAATAACTGAATTTCACTAATTTATTAAATGGATACATTAATCTGGATTCATGAATTTACATTTATTAGTCAAAATTTACTTTAAAAATACTAAAGCTTGATCAATAAAAACCAGTATTATTTTATCTAAAAATCCTAAAACTTAATAAAGTGAAATGAATAATATTTTAATTAAAAACTCAGAAACAAATAAAATAAAATGAATATTATTTTAACCGATATTTCTAAAACTTAATAAAATTAAATGGATATTATTTTTACTAAAAATGTACACTCTTAAAATATATATATATTGAAACACTAAGTGTTTTAATATCATATAACAGCATTTATTTTTTTTTTCTTATTTATGTTTAATGAAATAGAATATACTGATTCTTTTGATATCATTTTACGAAATATGATATTATATTAAACTTTAAATATTGATCGAGTATTACATACGTAAAATTTTACCCATTCATGTAGTAAATAGTGTTTTCGATTTGCATTATTAGAATACAAATACGTACATTGACAGAATAATTTTATTTATTTTTCTCCCGTTTTATGCACTTTTCTTAGAAACTTACTAGACGATTTAAATAGAATGAAACTCTTTTTGAAGATTTTTCAAAAAAAGATTTTATATATTCCCAAATGGATAACTAAATCTATGGCACATATTGCTTTTCTGTCAGGCGAGTAGAAAAAGGCCTTTGAGCTACCAATTTCATGTCTTACCCCACTTTACTCAATTTTTATCTGCTTGTAATTTACAATATTATGGAATACATTTATATTATAGTTACATTTTAACTTCATACTAAATTAAATATTTTCTAAAATTAATGGAATTTTTCTAAACTATTAAATGAAAACATCAGTCTAGATTCGAGAAAATTCATTTTTAGTTACACTTTAATTTAAAAATTCTAAAGCTTAATAAAGTAAAACGAATATTGTTTAAACTGAAAATTCTAATACTTAATAATGTGAAATGAATATTATTTTAACTAAAAACTAATAAATTTCTAAAATGAATATTGTTTTAACTAAAATTTGTAAAACTTACTTAATAAGATTGAAGGAATATTGTTTTAACTAATATTTGTAAAACTTATTTAATAAGATTAAATGAATATTGTTTTAACAATTTTTTAAACATAATAAATTAAACTGAATACTGTTTAAACTAACAAATCATATACTTTTCTTTACTTTTTCTTTTTCTATTTTTTCTTTTCTTTTTAATCTATTTTTTTTTTTTTTTTTTTTTTTTGAAAAAATAAATCTTGTAATATCATATTTAATATTTACCCTTTTTCCTATATCTTTCAACGAAATACTACTTTACTTTTATCATTTAACGAAACACGATAATTTTATAAATTTAATTAATAATCGAGAAATATAAACATTAATTTTTCCTTATTCAAGTAATGAATGGTGTTTCCGATTTGGATTATCACAAAAGAAATATTTACATTGATAGGAAAATTTTATTTCAGGTTTTCTCACATTTTATGTTTTCTTCTTAGAAAGTTAATAGACTTTCAATGGAATGAAACTGTTTTTGAAGAATTTTCAAAGAGATTTTATGTATTCCCAAATGAAAAGCTCAATCTTTGGCACATATTGGTTTTGTTCTATCAGGCAAGTACATAAAAGCTTATGTGCTCCATTTTCGTGTCAATGTAATTAATCGAAACAATTTTTTTAAGAAAATTTTACTTATTTTGCATTAAATTTAAAGATTTAGGTTGAACTTTTTTTCAGAGCAAAAAGAAGTATTTTTTCACTAATTTAAATTTCTTTGACTTGAATTTACTATATTTTATATCGCTACTTAAAAAAATAGATATATAATAAAATAATAATAATAATAATAATATTGCACATTCTCCGTTTTGAACAGTTATGTATCATTTATAGTTTATAAAACACGTAATACAGTTTAAATGCAGTGTTGCCTATAAATTTACATTTTCTGAATCATAGTATATTTTTAAATGAAATCCAGTGATAAAGTAATGTCACAGCAAAGGAAAAAAAAAAAAAAAAAAAAAAGTCCTTTTGGATTTTTCGGAAGGGTAGGTTGATTTCTTTTTCCTCATCAAGTAGCCGTTATTTTGTTTAAAAATGGCGGCTACAAATTATTAATGTACGTGGTAGAAATATCGGTGTAAGCTATGCACATATGAAGTTTAAAGCAAATCGGTTCAAAACTACATTTTTATGTGAATTCAAAATTTTCGAGTGGCCGGCTCTTAAAAACAAAATTATGTGCCAGGTTGACAAATATATCAAATGCATTTGTGAGATAAGAATGCTGTACAAATTTAGTTCGAATTAATTCAGAATCTCAAAAGTCATCTTGTTGAAATATTAAGTGGTTGCCACTTCGATGAAAATGGCAGAGAAAGTTGCTCAGTGAACTAATCTAAGAAATTGCTTCAAATTTGTATATGTATTTTTTTTTGTATTTTTTAGAATTTATGAAACACTTCTCTCTATATATGATATTTATTAATTACAAATTTACGTACTCAAATAAATTCAAATTTAGTTACATTTATTAATTTTAATATTAAATTTTAACTTTAAGATGTATTTGTTAAAAATTAGAAAGAACTAATTACAATAAAATTTAAACTAAAAATTATTTTACTTAATCGTTCTGTAGAAGAATTCATTTCCCTTACTAAATGTAAATTTAACTGTCTCATGGCTGTTGTGCAGGGTTTTCCCTTTTTCGGCATGCTTTTCAAAAGTAAAGAAAGTTAAAATTTAATTTTATTAAATTTAATTAGGGTTGATTTATTATGAAGGAATTGGTGTTTTATGTTTAATAAATTTACTTCTCTCATGGGTTTTTCCACTTCATAAGTCTATTAAGAAAAAAAATGGCGTTTAAAGCTTAATATATTTGTTTCTTTCTTGATTTTTCCACTACATAAGTTTGTTTCTAACTTGTTTTTTTCCACATATTGTTTGAAATTATTTTCAAGTATTTTAGGTGACCTCAGGCATTGCATGCTCTAAATTTTTAGCAGTTTGCATACAGAAAGATCACTTAATTTGCATACAACATTCATTTAATGCCCTTGAAAAAGTGGTGAATTTGTATGCTTCAATATCGAGTTGCTTATTTTTTATCTTTTCGTCAACTTCATTCCTTTTTTATAGTTCTACATGTGATACTTGCTTTCATATAATGCAATGTTTGAAAGTGTTTTCAATATATACGATGTCTGTCCAAAAAATACGCGAACTAGTGCCATCTGTCGGCCATGACGCAGACTATAACCTCGCTCACTTGCGGTGCTAGTTGTCTGAGACCCAAAAAACCAACAGTGCATGGCGGATCGTCGGTCTGTGCGTATTGTGCCAATTGTGTTAGTTTCTGTTGTCCTTGTTTTTAATGTGTGTCGAAAATGGAAATTGACTAAAATAATAAATTATTTTTCTTACAGTTCTCAATCGTTTGAGAATTCACGTGCGTCGTGTGCGACAAAATTTGACTCAAGGCGATGGATGGATCCTTCACCATGACAATGCACCTGCACATTCAGCATTGGTTGTTCACCAAATCAATCGTCATCCTTGATCATCCTTCTTATTCGCCAGTTCTCCAGTTAAAAATAAAATATTGGTATCTCACACAACAAACTCGTTTAACTTAACCCTGCCTTCATAAAAAATTAGAGTTTGCTACTAGCACTTACATCGCTATTTTAAAATATACAAAATGTTTGTTTACACGGAAACGAATTATACGAGTTTGAAAATAAAATGTAGAATTAAAAATTTATGAGAAAACAAATGCATCTGACATATCGTCAGGAAAATTTGCATTCATTGTCAGCCTTTATTTCGATCGTAGCAAAATCTGACAGGAAGTTGATTGAGTTGTAAATGGATCCAACGAATTTAACAGATAATTTGTGTTCATTTGATTTATCTTCATTTTCAGAAAACTTAGAATTTAATGTTAATCCTCTCTCCATCTACTGTAATATAAGCAGAAATTCGGTTTTCTCGAAAATGAATTGAAAGATTTTTATCAAAATTTAGGGTTGCTTTTTTTAGTGCCAAACAGATTTGATTTATCATCCTATTCTGCAAAATTAACGATATCTGCTGCACTGCAAAAAATAAACCTGTAAAAGTACGTTAAAAATCTGGCAGCTGCGGTGCCAGTATTTCTCCGTCAAATATACAGTTTAAAACTGCAAATTCATATCACTGACATATATTTTACACAGAAATCCTGTAAATCAAACAGGGTTTTTGTTAAAAGTACAGTTTTGTTCTATATATTTGACACAGAAATACTGGCACTCCAGCTGCCAGATTTTTCCTGTATTTTTAACAGTATCTGCTAAGTGTATCGCGCAGAAAAATAAGGCAGAATGTGCATTTTGTTCGAAATTGTGGCAGGTGGTTAATTCGGAAGGAGAACTATCAAATTAATATATATATATAATTGAAGTATTTTTGAGATGGCTGATTTATATCTAACTTACCTTCAGCAAAATCGACGTTCATTGCTAACCCAAGATGTCTAAATGTGATCCACTTCAGAAAGTTTGTTTTCTCGGAAATTGATCTAACTATTTTGATGAAAAACATAAAGGTTAAGTATTTTTTGGGATTACAATCCTACCTCCTATCTCTCAAAAATTAGAGTAAACAACCAGTTCTCATTCCGATCTTGGCAATTGTGGCAGAGGCTTGGTTTTATTCGAAACAACTTCGATGATTTCGATAAAATTTAAAGTTAGACCATTTTTGTGTTTACATTTTAATCTAAATTGCCCTTACATTCAGAAAAATTAGCGCCAGTAACCCACGATAAACCTCCAATCGAATATTTGAAAAAAAAAAAAAAAATATATATATATATATATATATAGTATATATAGAATTAGTGTGATTCTGAGATAACAGTTCGGTGAAAAACACTCCATATTTAGGTTAATTAGCATTCACTGGTAACCAGCAGTCCACAAGGGGAAAATATAGCGGAAACTAGGTTTACATGGAAATTGTTTGAACGATTTTATATCGGTTACAATATTTTGGAAAAAAAAATAACCTAAACAGAAAAATTAGCGGTCGTTGATCACATGTGCTTTGTTAGGACCGAAATACAATCGACACCTGTTTTTCTGGGAAAATGTTCAAAGGATTTTGATGAGAATTTATAATTAGGACTTCCGCTTGATAATTCATTTGGTTTTTTGCTTCCTTCCAAGTAAATAACCTTTTACAGATCGATCGTGCTTGCCCGGGTCAAGCAAGTAAGCAAGAAATTTATGTTGAGACTTTTTTTTTTCAGCTGTAGTGTCCTGAAGTTATTTTAAAGAATCGAAGTAATTAATTAGCTCTAATAACAAGAAAAGAAGAAAAAGCTATTTCAGTTTTACATATCTCTTAATGACCTATATTAAGTAATTAGAAAAGTTTTAACACAATTTATATACATATTTCCTCATAATTTTGCGCATAAAGGACTAAACGAAAAATAAATAAATAAATAATTAAAAATTTGTAGTACTCGCATAAAAATGTATTGATATTCAAAAGGTTGAAAATATCAATCCTGACAAAACCGGTATAGAAATTTTTTGAAATTATTTCTTTTAGAATATTTTTCGTGACTAAATTATCATACAGGAAATAACATGCACATTATGCTTCCCTTTTACTAAGATCATAAAATATTTTCTGTTATGTTGTATGAAATATAAAAATATAAAAAAAATGCGATAATAAAAAATAATGATGAGCTATAAATATCTAACAATAACCTTCATAAGTGCAAGAATTAGTCATAGCTTTGTGAACACGATTTAGGCGGTATGAAAAGTGAAGGGAATTTTTTTGATAGATATTTTTTTCGTTAATGCTAGCTAAGAGGGACAAAAATGCAAGATTAAAAGAGCAAAGAAGGACACTCTAGGGAAATATATTTTACTGTAACACTTTCATACATTTTTTTTTTTTTTTTTTTTTTTTTTTTTTTAAATAGCTATCCTACAATTTAATATACTTAGTAAACTTTTATTAAATTTCAGAGATAAATGAATACATTGCAAAATATTTAAATTTTGTAAAGGTTTTTTTTTTTCTTTCTTTAACCTTTATGGTAATAGATTCATTTAAATATAAACTTTATGAAAAAAATCAGTTTATGAACAGTATACTTAAAATATAATAAAGTATAAAGAACGTTAATGAGTGTCTAACATGATACATTTTTAGAAACAATGCATTATCTTCTTCTTCTTCTTTTTTTTTTTTTAAATATATATATATATATATATATATATATATATATATATATTTAATATTTTATGATTCTGTAGTAAATCTTTATATAGTCTACGCACAACATATAAATTAATCTTTACTGTGATGGGTGAAAATCATATTTATTCTTCTTGTAATAACTTATTTTATCTGACATAAAATTACACATTGATACATCGCGCGTATGAATATATTTTTTTAATATTTTTACGTATAATAATACAGGGTGTTTATAAAGTCCCGGACCCATTTTGATGTTTAATAACTCATAAAATAATGAAAATATAAACAAACTTATGGCATTTATTGATGGAATATCTTATATATTTCCTTTTCAGGTTTGAATATCTTTACTTTTGTAAATATCGTCTGCACGTGTAGTTAATTTCAGATAATTTCATTTTCCAGTCTAAATATCTGTACTTTTCTAAATATCGTCTGCTTACTAATTGCATTTTTTTCTCTTTTGTTTTTGGCAACTATTGCAATGTTATGTTTACTTTTGATGTGTTTGTTCTGTGTAGTACATTTGTATGTGATGTTTTATTCGAGCGGATATTAAGGAGAATGCATACACCACAAGAGAAAGCACAGATTTAATGGTGGTACATAGAAACGAAATCGATAGTGCAAGCACAGAGAGATTGCAGAAGAATTTACCAAAAAGATCCTCTATCCAAAAGCAGCATCTTGCGGTGGAAAAATTTGCAACAAGATGGTGCACCCCCTCATTGGGGAACCATCGTTCGTAGTTCTTTGAATGACCATTTTCCAGGAAGATGGATTGGGCGAGGAGGTCCAATTCCTTGGCCACCCAGATCACCTGATATAACGCCGCTGGACTTTTTCCTTTGGGGATTTGTAAAGGACAATGTTTACAGGAGGAGAGTGTCGAAGATTGATGACCTAAAAGTCAGAATTACAACTACAATAGCCTCTGTGGATGCCGACATGCGTGCCGCTACCTGGCATGAAATTGACTATCGACTTGATATTCACTGTGCGACGAAGAGGGCACACGTGGAAGGTCATTGACAAAGGTCATGAAACTTTTTGAGTCTATCTAACCATTTATGTTATTAATTTTAATCTATTTTATTATTTTATGAGTTATTAAACATCAAAATGGGTCCGGGACTTTATAAACACCCTGTACTTTCTTTTCTACATTTACAAATATAAACTGTAAATTAGGGTTCTATCAGATATTTACTTACCGATGAATAAGATTAAATTAGATTCTTCCATTAGATTAAACATATAAAATGCCATTGCCCTTTTCATTAAATATTATATATGCTTGAAAATGAAATTTCGAACATTTATTGTCTACTGTTGTGTAAATAAGTATTCCTTTATAAACCTGTGTTGGGTTTGAGATTTTCTTTAATTTGAGAATTAGAAAAACATATTCTATGGGAAAATATCAAATAAATATGCCTAGTTTTAATTGTTGAAATAATTATTTTTAAAACAAAATTTCTTTACAAATCGCTTTTCTTTCTTTTTCTTTTTCTTTTTCTTTTCTTTTTTTTTTTTTTTTTTTTTTTATAAATCTATATACATAAATGGCTAAGAGATTTTTGAATCGGTTTGTCTGTGTGTTGACGCAAGTTGCCACCAGATTTTCATACTTTAGTTAATTTACAAAAATCTAATTGTCCGATCGATAAGTTATTTAATCCGACGGATTCAGAAAAAAATGCCCCTTTCATTTTGTACCTTATTTGTAACGAAATTTTGATTATATATTTTTTAAATTACTTAAAATGGGAAAATAATAGCCTGGTTAAAGCTTTAAAAATGGACATTTAAATTTTTAATTGTTGCCTATTGAATTTGCTCCTGCACATGAAAAAATGAAAAATGAAAATGGAGTAAAAATGACATGAAGATCCTGGAGCTTCTCAACGAGGAATTTACTAACACATTCCAGAGACAACGGGAAAGGGACGTATCGACGCAAAAAAAAAAAAAAAAAAAAAAAAAAAAAAAAATCAAATGGTACAAGAAGAAAATCGCAGACAGTATAACCTTCGAAGACGACCAGCTGCTAAATTCCAACTCAATGATTTAATCGCAGTTAAACGCACCCAGTTCGGGCCAGTCCTAAAACTAAAACAAAAATTTGTAGGTCCATATAAAATTATCAAAACTTAAACCAAACGACACATATAACGTCGCCATATACGACTTCGTAGATGGCCCATTCAAGACCAGCACATGCGCTGAATTCCTGGAGCGACACCTTTCAGACACTTACTTGACATATTTCTCCAAAACTATCTATCTATTTATTTATTTTTTGAGAACTGTTACTTGGACATTTTTGTGTGCAAAATGACTTTTTTTTTTTTTTTTTCATATCTTGAACCTTCTAAGATAATAGGACTCAAATCTTCATGAATTTTTTCTTTATGGTCATCAGCAATAACTCATACATATATATTTGGTGAAAATTATCTACCTATTTTTTCTACTTTTTGCTAGTATGTTATTAACATCTTATCTTTTTTTATTTTAGTATTTTGATGATTCAGGTTTTGCCTGTGATAATTGCACAATTTTCCATTTGGTAATGTACACATTTTTTTTTTTTTTTTTTTGGTTCATGCAGCTGTATCTATACTTCCATTATGTAGTATTTCATATTGTTTATTTATTTTTATTTTATTTATTTATTTATTATTTTTTTTTTCTTGTTCTGTTTGATAACCTTCAGGAGAGGTCGCCTGGTTAGTCATGATGGCCGATATAGGAAATTGTATTTCTCAGTTATTAGCTTTCCTTCTGTTGTGTGACGTGATTGCTACGCAGTTATGACGAGATAACTTAGTCACTGCATGCGCACGCACCTGATGCGCACCTGTTTTAGTAAGTTAGACGTATAGCAGTTCTGGGGAAAAGACGTCCCTGCTTATGTAAACTAATGTTTCGTTTTTAATGTTTAATAGTCATGTATTGTTCCTTTTGTTTTGTTAATAAATGTTATAATGTCCTAGTGGCCTATGGTCTTTGCCATACATACATACATATATATATATATATATATATATATATATATATATATATATATATACATATATATTATATAAACTAGCACGGAAATGCTGCTTATCATATTTAGATTCAATAAGAGAAAACACTAATTTAAATTACTTACAACCACATGAGTAAAAAAGACCATTAAACATATTGACAGAGAAAATTGACGAAGGATCTCATTAAATGTATTTAAAGTGATTTAGGAATTAAGAATTCAGTTAAAAATAAAAAAAAAGAAAGACCACAGGAATAATATTTTGATAAAAAAATGCTTAAAAATAGAAGTGTTATGTCATCAGGGAGCATGCACTTCCTTAAAGCAGAGAAAGCTACAAGATTTCGTAAATCAATATAGCTAACAATAGCAAAAATATTGTTCATGCTCCATTCTTGCAACAAAACCATTTTGAATGAGAAATGAAATAAAATATTAAATCAAACCATCAGGAAAACCAGAGAGAAAAATGGAAAAAAAAAAAAAATCAGAGTAACAATATATCCAGCTATCCCACAAACGGAGAGTGACATGTTGTCATCATAACAATGAAATTAAAAATAAATTCCTTGCAATCATCGATTAATCGATAAAGAATTAACAACTGTGAATTTTCCATAACGATAAAAATCACTTTGTAATTGTATTTTAAATTAGTTAAATTTTAACTTTTTCTTAAAACAAATAACTTAAACACCTTCATGGAAAGGAATTTAATGTTAGCATACTTTAATACATCAGTGTGCTAGCGCCATCTATTGTGAAGTAAAAGTCAACAGTAAAAGTAAACAGTAAAAGTCAGTTAAAATGTTTTAGGATTAAACAATCAATTATTATTAAGTGCATTGTTTAATAGAAGATGTTTTAACTTAATGATTTAAGTGAATATACATACATGTTTCTTTCTTCTTTTTTTATGTTCAAGAAATTTAAATAATTTATTAAAATTTTCAAAATTTGAATTAAATTATAAGAGAAAGTAACAGTAAAATAAAATATTTAGATTAAATAAATAAAAGAGGAAAAAAAATCCCGTCGGTAGCATTGAACCCGGGCCCTTCGCGTGGCAACAATTTACTCTGCCGACCACGCCATACCGGAAAGAAATGTCATTTTTTTACTATAACTTCCAACCTAGATTTTTTTAAACAAGATTTTATTTTCAATATTTTATTTTATATGTATTATTTTTAATGGCATTTGCTTGGGGATTTTTTAGAGTCAATCTATACATCTCCTTATATTATTAAAATCTGTACGCGTGTGTGTTTTTGTCTGTGTGTGTGTGTGTGTCTGTGAGAAACGGCTTGAAACGGAAAAGGCTCCGCCGATAACGTTCGCACGGACATCGAACAGGTACCGTCGGACAGAGAATTTATCGCAGATGTACGATATGTAATTTGCTAAACGATGCGACCCTAATTAGCGGAGATATTAATTAAAATGTCGACCATTGTCTAACGAAAAATGACCCAGAATTCATGATTAAATGCTTAAAAAGCGACATTTTTACGGAAAAGGTGGAAAATAAATTAGAAATATCAGTCGTATTGTTACAAACAAGATACCATTGGAAAGGGCTTTTTTTTTCTTAAACCGATGGTTTAAACGGCTTATCGATCGGACAATTAGATTTTTAAAAATTAACTAAACTATAAAAAAATATTGGCAACAAATCACAAGAATCTTAGCTTTGCAGACTTTTCGTCTACAGCAGTCTTCAACGGAAACACATCTGGTATTTCATGAAGTCACCTGTTACGTACTGCGATTAAAAATTGCAATTTTCTATTTTCTTCAATTTTTCAAATTTTACACATTTTATTTAGTTTATAATATTTACACCACAAAACAAACTTGCATTTCAAATTTCATCGATTTTGGTCAATAAACAAAAGATTTACATTTTAATTGCAAATTAAATTTTATCTTTACACGCCGGACATTTTTGCAATATTCTAATACGCGTATTTCAATTTCTAATTACGATTAATTTATTTTTTATACATCATACGAAAGATATTTTAAAGTTCTTTTGCATAATTCAAAGTTTTCAACAGATTTACACGTTTTGAGGTCTCCTGAATCAGTGTTCTTTTATGGCGCTGTAATATTTTCAAATTTCAATATTTCAATTTCTAATTATGATTAAATTATTTTTAGTACATCATTCGAAAGATATTTTAAAGTTCTTTTAAATTATCGAAAATTTTCACCAGAATTACGCGTTTTGAGGTGTCCTGAATCAGTTTTCTTTTATGGCGTTGTAATATTTTTAAATTTCAATATTACAATTTCTAATTATGATTAAATTATTTTTAATACTTAATTCGAAAGATATTTTAAAGTTCTTTTATATTATCGAAAGTTTTCACCAGATTTACACGTTTTGAGGTGACCCGAATGAGTTTTCTTTTGTATCTCAGATACTAATTATAATAATTTCATAAGTAATACATCATTAGAAAGCTTTTTTGATTTGGAATCGAACAGTAGAATACAGAAATTTCTACCGCAAGATAGCGCAGTAATTTTTTCAAATTTCAATTTCTAATTATAATTAAATTATTTTTAATGCATCACTCGAAAGATATTTTAAAGTTCTTTTAAATTATCGAAAGTTTTCACGAGATTTACACGTTTTGAGGTCTCCTGAATCAGTTTTTTCTTATGGTGCTGTATTATTTTCAAATTTCAATATTTCAATTTCTAATTATGATTAAATTTTTTTTAATGTATCATTCGAAAGATATTTTAAAGTTCATTTATATTATCGAAAGTTTTCACCAGATTTACACGTTTTGAGGTGTCCTGAATTAGTTTTCTTTGTATCTCAGCTACTAATTAAAATAATTTCATAAGTAATACATCATTAGAAAGCGTTTTTGAATTGGAATGGAACAGTGGAATACAGAAATTTCTACCGAGAGATGGCGCTGTAATATTTTCAAATTTCAATATTTCAATTTCTAATTATGATTAAATTATTTTTAATACATCATTCGAAAGATATTTTAAAGTTCTTTTAAGTTATCGAAAGTTTTCACCAGATTTACACGTTTTGAGGTGTCCTGAATTAGTTTTCTTTTGTATCTCAGCTACTAATTAAAATAATTTCATAAGTAAGACATCATTAGAAAGCTTTTTTGAATTGGAATCAAACAGTGGAATACAGATATTTGTACCGCCAGATGGCGCTGTAATATTTTCAAATTTCAATATTTCAATTTCTAATCATGATTAAATTATTTTTAATACATCATTCGAAAGATATTTTAAAGTTCTTTTAAATTATCGAAAGTTTTCACCAGATTCACACGTTTTGATGTGTCCTGATTACGTTTTCTTTTGCATCTCAGGCAAATGAGTTAGATCGTTCAAAATTTGTATACGTAGGTTAATTAAGAGGGCGTAAAAGGGTGGAGAAGAAATAGGTGTGCACCGCGCGCGTATCCCTTAACTTGTGCGCGCGCAGCGCGCACGAGACTGCGCTGCCGAAGGCAGTGGGGACCCGGTGCGAGTTTTTTCCCGATCAGAAATGATTTTTTTTTGGGGGGCACGAAGGCTCAGGGAAGGAATACGCGCGCGCAGCGCGTGTATCCCTGAAGTTGTGCGCGCGCAGCGCGCACGGGACTGCGCTGCCGAAGGCAGTGGGGACCCGGTGCGAGTTTTTACCCGATCAGAAATGATTTTTTTTAGGGGGCACGAAGGGTCAGGGAAGGAATACGCGCGCGCAGCGC
The DNA here is from genome assembly GCA_963930645.1 of Salticus scenicus. Taxonomy (NCBI): domain Eukaryota; kingdom Metazoa; phylum Arthropoda; class Arachnida; order Araneae; family Salticidae; genus Salticus; species Salticus scenicus. Next base: position 221,367,637 of record OZ005656.1, on the reverse strand, counting down.
GTGGGGACCCGGCCCGACTTTTTACCAAATCAGAAATGATTTTTTTTTTTTTTTTTTTTCTTTTCTTAACACTAAAAGTTTGTGTTAGTGATTCATTATTTTTAGTGATTCATTTGAAAATACTGACCTCCTAGCGGGCGAAGCCAGCTAGTTTGGTTAATAAATTATGTTAAATAAATTTTGCTAAGTGTTGCGCATGTTGCATGCGCAGTTAAAATTTATTTAGTAAAAATACTCACATTTCTTGAGATAATCGATATTTTTATATTCTGAAGTTATGTCTAATATACCATGTAAAGTTTTGTAAAAAGTGTCATATTTATGGTTTTAAAACCCTGCATATTATCTATATAAAGTATAAAAGATTGCCTATGTTATTAAAGAAACATTTATATCTCCGTTAATATAAGTTTAACTCTCCCAAAAATTTAATTTTTATTGGAGTATATGTAGTATAACATGTTTTTTTTTTTTTTTTTTTTTTCACACCTAAAGTTTCAAAAGGTTCTACGAAACGTTTTTTAGATATTCTACAGATAACTCTAGTTACGAAAGTGTGTCTATACTTATGTCAAGTACTGCATATATGTGTGAGTGTGTGATCATGTATACACAGGAGGTTTCAATATTAAGTTTTAAAATTTAAGTGAAAGATATTGTACATACACTGAGAAACAATTCTGTAACTGGCATCTAGAATCTAAACTGTAGCTCTAGAAAAAAGTAGTTCCATTTCATCCTTATAAATTCTATTTACCTTTGAAAGCGGGTTCTAGAAACCCCTTTTAGAATTCTAGAGAGTTTGTGTATATTATCGAGGTCAAACCTATTTGAAAATATCTCCAAATAAATGTGAACACAAGAGGCGGGTTTCAACAACTATAATCTTGGATTACGACCCAATTCTAGATAAATAAAGCGAAGATTTCTTGCCATACAAAAGATTCCGAATACTGTTTCATCATCTAGAAATGTGTAGACTAGAAATTCTCGATCATTTCGTCTATTCAGTTTATTGGCGTGACTTATGCACATAGCTCGGAAATCTATATTTCTTGTTAAGAGATTTAGAAAATGACCACTTGTTCATTCTCGATGAAGGCGGTTTATATATGTGTGTGTGAGTGTGTGTGTTTTCTCAGTGTACCTTTTATTCGGAAACATGTAGAATTATACTTTAGAAAACGCTTTATTGACATTGTGGCATACACAAAAACATAATACAGTAACTAACACAGAAAAATAAGAATAAATGAAATTAAACTTGGTAATTTAATATTTGTTTTAAAAATAAATACACGTGTACAAAAGTACACTTATCAAAGGTGGTGTTTGAAGTTTCGTGCATCGACTTGAGTGCATACCTCAAATTTACGGCGTTTGTTATTCTGATTATTCTGGAATAGTCCAGACCTTTATCTCGAATTTCCTCAACAGCTATTTCAATTTTTGCAAACAGAATATTCGAAATTTCATGCACCAAAGATGCCAGAAACCTAAACATGTATCGGAGTTGGCAATAATTGTATTTCTTCTATTATCTTCCTCCTTATTATTATTGTTGTTATTATTAAATAATAATCTTCAATAATTAGTTTTCACAATAAATTAAGATGAAAATTACCATACGAGGGTTCTGCTGGGAAAATTAAGGGGGGGGGGGTGCTGTTTTGTAGCAGTTATATGTTTGCGTGTGTCTATGTAACTTAATTAACTTTTAAACTTTTATCTCTTCGAATTTAATAAATTTCGCAAGGGGAAATTGAATAAGAGCAAATTCATTTGAAAAAGCGCCAAAATGGTTCTGATTAGGAATCGACATTTACGTCTTTAAATAAACCGATAAACCGATAAACCTTTTTTTCGAAAAAAAGAAACTTGTTAGTATTATATAGTGAATTTAATGATGGAATTTTACATCTATTCCGCCTATTATAATACATTCACTGAGTCAAATTAATTTATTTATTTCACTGCAATTCTGTGCCATTAAAATATTACGAATTTTTATCCTAATATTATATCTCCAGGAGAACTAAATTTATGCTTTTTTTTTTTTTTTTTTTTTTTTTTTTACAAAAAAAAAAAAAAAAAAAAAAAAAAAAAATCAGCATTAGTTGAGAAATAGCCAAATATTTTTGTTTTTCCAAATCCGGTTTAATTTATATTATTATTTAATATATATAACAGAATACTGTAAATTATTTCAAAGGTTACAGTGCATGAATTTTGCGTAACAGACAAAGTTGAAATACATTTAAATTATATTAAGGATATTTAAAACCTTAGAAAGAAAGTTTTTTAAACCTATTTCTTTTTTTCTTAAATAAAAGAAGGTAAAAAATAAAATTTTACAATAGATATTGCCAAAAACACAGTTCTAAAATTATTATCATTTATTTTTGTTTTATTTATTTTTATTTTATTATTTTTATTTTATTTATTTTTATTTATTTTTATTTTATTTTTTTTAATGGTCATATATTTTGGTGTGTACCATAAACTTGTACAATAATTTTAAATTCATTTGAAACCTTAAGTTTTTGCTATAGGAAATAAAATGTTGAATGAGAATTTATTTGAATATATTTTTCAGTGCTATTCCTATTGGTATGCATGGATAGTCAGTGAATTCGCGAATTGCTCTAGATTCTGGAAACTTTTGAATAATGCAATTCTCGTTTCAATTTTAAGATGATAAAATCATTGCTCCAAAAAGCAAAATCCGAAAGATTGATTGGTTAGAAATTTCATTCCTTCGTAATTCTGTCTTTAAAATTTTATTTTTTGAAAACGCTTCAAAGGTTTCCAAATAAAAAGTTAGAATAGTTATAATGTATCATAGATATTGACTTAATATTAATAAAATAATTTCGCTTTATGGATTTATAAATTGTGTTTTTAAATGATGAATAATATGCAAACTTACGTTTTACACTACATGAAAAATATTAAGATCGTTGATACTTTTTTTTTTTTTTTTTTTTTTTTTTTCGAATTGGAGAATTGAAACACTTGTAATAGAAAATTTTAGGGAAAGTCATTAAGTAGGTCATAAAAGATAATAAGAAAATAATTTGCCATGATAATCACTTCAAAATAATTTTTATTTTTCCACATAATCTCCAGCAACGTTGATGCACCCATCCCATCGTTTATCAGAGCTCTAATCCCAGCTGCATAAAATTCTTTGGGTTGCTGTCTCATACACAGTAGGACTTCATGTTGAACCTCGTCGTCATCTGCAAATTGTTTGCCCCCAAGATGTTTCAGTATACCAAACTGATGAAAATCGATTGGTACTAAGTCTGGGCTATAAGGCAGATGCTGTAGCCTCCATAAACAGGTAACATTTCTATATGAATATATTTTTATCCAAGTCCTTTTGACCACAAAAATGAGACCACAGCACACTGCTCTTCTATCGTGCAATCATTCAGCACCATCGCCATTTTTGAATGTGCATTACGCATGCGAGTGAGTGCTACCTACTCAATATGAATTGAATATCATAAATCTGTATGGTGCTGCCATCTGTCACCATTCTTAGGATATACCTGTTACTCCTTTAAATCATGTCATATGCATTTGTGACTTTTTTAAAGACTTACCCTCGTATATATGATAAAAAAAATAGCTCGTACTCATAACATTTTTTTTTCTTTAATTTATCATCTGTGCAAAAACATTTTTAAAAGGACAATATTAATAACATTGTTTTATATTAAAAAAATTATTTATACTAAATAATCAGCAAATGGTATTTTCCAAATAGTGATTTCATAAAAAAATTAATGAGTACAAACAACAAACAACAAATTAAAATATTTAAAAATATATGTCTAAAATAAAAGTTAAATTTATGTTGAAAATTTTTCGAAATTTTTAAATGAATGCTGGGTAATTTTCTCGGACAATGGGAATGAGTGTTGATTTGGAGAACAATTTAATAATACAGACTTCGTTTAAATAAATTTGGTGTGATCTGCCAGTAATTGGCCATTTAATCACAAATATCTAAAAGGAGAATAGATGAGGGAAATGTCAGAATATGATTTGAATAATACATATCTAACACCTAAGAAAATGTTCTTTTACAATTGCCAATAGCAACTTATGTGATTCTATATTAACATGAGACAATTACATAATTGTCTACAAAACATAAGTTAGTAGGTTTTAGCATTTGCCAAATATTAGACGATTTTTAATTCATTCTCAAAACATTAAGTGGACTTTGATTCTAAAAGTTTATATATTTAGGTATATAAGTAAATTATAATTATTGAGATATATAAGTAAATTGAGGTAATAAGTAAATAAATAAATAAATTCTTTCAATAAACTCACTTTTTTTAACTGGGATAAAGGAATGATTAAACACTAAATAATTTTAGCACTAATAAATTACTAAAGTGGTCAAATGCTGAATTCCTATTTTATTTCAACTTCGTAAGTAATTGGTCACTATGGATTATTGCTATATGTGTCAGATTTTAAATTTCCCATTTACATTTCGCAGAGAATTTGTCATCTTGCGAAGTTTTTTTTTTTTTTTTTTTTTTTTATTTCCACCTTTATAGTGTGTTTGTATTCGATAGTTTAATTGTTTAAGGAATGTGTTGCCGCTTCTGAAAAATTATAGTCGACGGAGGTGTTAGGTTACTGCAAAGAAGAATGGATGAATTGGTGGATTTAAATACGTAGTAGTGTTAAAAAATGAGCATTTGCCAATGGTCTTGGAGTGATTCTGCGCTCAAAGCTGGTAGATGGAAGCGCCAGGTTCGATCCTAGGTCACTCTCACCCACCAAGCCGTTCGCGGTTTTCCGTTTTTTTTTTTTTTTTTTTTTTTTTTTTCCGAAACTCGCTTAAATACATGCTACGATTCCTTAGAAAACCCCCCACGGAAAATATTCTACCTACAGGCCTAGGATTCTAGCGTAGCCAATCGGCCTAAGACTTACAACCAACCGTTGCTGGAAAGGTATCGATTAGTAAGTCGATTGGAGCTATTTATTAGTCTATATTAATATATCTTGCATATTCACTATGAAAAGTAATTGCAATATATTTGCAAATATGATCTAGATTATCGTGTTAGAATTGAAATTAATCAATTTCAAAGTGACGTATATAATACTTAGGTTTATAGGAAAAAAGTATTTGATCCTTTATGAATATGATATTATTCTACGAATTCTTTGATATTCTATATCTTTAGAATAATAAAATATTTTAGAATTTTGTTACGGATTATGTAGAATCAAGAATAACGATTTAAGTATCATATTGTATCAGATCATCAAAAAGTTGTTTAACGAAATAAATAACACAATTTACGTCTATAAAATCACATTTCTTCACAGACATATATATATATATATATACAATATTCGAAATCTTGCATCTCATGTTGACAGTACAGCTAGTTTCCTGATGAGAACTGTACTGGGTTTCAACATTTTTAACTCTATTTTTCCTTCATGCATTCTTTTTTATTTCAATAGTATTTTGGTTTATTTCTTGCAATTCTTATCTTGTGTTGCTGAATTTACTCGATAAATGGATTAAAAAAAACTATCTCATTGTTTTAGGCATTAGTGATATCTACGTCATTTCTCTTCTGTGTAAGTATTTTAACATGATTTTACTAATCGGTGAATTTTACTTAAATGGTATTTGTGACAATAACTTTATAAGTAATCCTTCTAAATATTAATATCATTGTTGGTATTTTCATCTTTCTCTTATTTGCTGAGTATTGTAAAGGAATTAAATTATTTATTATATATATATATATATATATATTGAAAAACATAATATATATTTAATATATATATATATATATATATATATATATATATATATATAATATAGTTAATATATATATATATATATATAGTATATAATATATAATATATATATATAATATATATATAATATATATATATTTTATATATATATATATATATATATATATATATATATATATATATATATATATATATATATATATATATATATATATATATATATATATATATATATTATATATTATATAATATATAATATATATATATAATATATAATATATATATATATATATATATAGAGTTAATATATATATATATATATATATATATATATATATATATATATATATATATATATATATATATAAATATAAATATATATATATATATATAGAGAGAGAGAGAGATAGATAGACAGATAGACAGATAGATATAGATATAGATATAGATATATATAGATAGATAGATATTTACGTAATTATAGGATTTGTTTATTATTCTTGATAAAGTCAAAATAGAAATTTTATAAAATTGAGTTAATAATTTTTCCCGTGTGTGTTACATTTATATTTATTTATATATTTGCATAAACTTACGTAATCATGATGATCAGTTTTGTGTTTTGATGTTTTGTTCAGTAATAAACACCGTAAAAAAATGAATTAAAAATGAAAGAAAGAAACGAAAAGAAGTAATGCTTTATAATGTACAAGTGGTTGTTGGGTATGATTTTTATTGTCTAATCTACAGATCTAAATCTTGGTGTAATACAGCACAAGAAGAAACTTTCTAAGGCGTTATAGGCCATACTAATAAGTTTTGTTGAAAAAAAAAGTTGGAAAAGGAGAGAAAAATATTCAAAATATTAGGCAACCAAGCTCGATCTCTTTTTGAACCGGCAAGTTCTGCCTACTAGCTTCGTAGGCTTGCAAGACTCCAGCAAATATACGAATAATTATGTATATATATTTATTAAAAGTTTAAACTTCATTTAAATAAGTAAACATAATATTTATTTATATGATTCAACATTGAATATCTATATATAATTTAATGAAATAATAAAATACGAAAAGTCAAGATAGTTCTAAAAATATATCAAAAAAGTAATCTCAGTGTCCTTGTTATAAAACTACATCGACTCACCCAGTACAATGAGATCCAAATGTGCATAAATTACAATAAATTGTATAAATATACAATAATTTTCTTAATTTTAAATGTATTACGCTACTTAAATAAAATATCATTATTAATTTCACCTTAATAAAAATATTTGTGGCAACTGATATAATACATTTATTTTAATTTATAAAGTAAGCTTTGTAACAGAAAGAGAGAGTGAACCAAGCACTTATTTAATTTATTTACCAGACATTTATTCATATTTGAGAAAAAAAAAAAGTTACTAATATTCAAGTATAATGCATTTGAGAAATTTGCAAGATTTTAATGCATTCATATAAAATATATTAGATACAAATTGGTTCCACGACGCTAAGAAATGGTGTAATCAATTTTAGGTTTAAATGCTTGATTTTGTTTTTTACTATTATTGCATGTAAAAAGAATAAACAATTTTTCATGTTCCCGCATAACTTTGAAAATAGTAAATATATATATATATATTTTTTTTTATAAAGATTTAGAAGTGTGAAATATTGTAAATATATAAATATATAAAATATTTTTTATTAAAACTTAAACTAACTGTAATTTTAAGTAAACTTTTGCATTACACACTTTTTTTTTCTTTAAGCGATAAGTAAAATATGTACCGGTTTGTAAGTCAAAAATTGACTTACGAAGATTTATGTGGTGTAATTCATTTTCTGTGCAACCGTATATATTAATAATAATATTACTAACTGAACAAACAGATAAATAAAATAATCTCTACTATTAGTGCTATAAGTATATATTCATGTTTTTTAAAGTTCATATTATCCTTCAATAAAGCAAATTACATTTTAATAAGCAGGCAAAATGTAGTACGGTAAAGGGAATAAAGATGGATTTAATATATTGAAGCTACAAAAAGCTATACTCAGTTTTATCTTTTTTATTTATATTTTTTAACTCAATGATCGCCATAACTATACATTATATATATTTAACATTAAGCACGCTTTAATGAATTGGATATAAAATTTAATGTAATAAAACTCAACATTATAAACCGCACACAATTATCACTCCAAGCATCATTTCGACATTGAATTAATGCTAACTAAACATATTTATTTTACATATGACCTCATTCATCTAAAACATGCTTGATAAAATTTATTCAACGTATGTTGAATAACCGTAATTTATTAACTTTACTCCACATATTAATGAATACATATTAAGTACTAATATTTTGGTAAGTTGTTAAGTGGTTCATTAATTTGAATGCAAATTATATTTAAGAGTCACTTTGATATTTGATATTTAAAATTAATATCAGTAATTAGATATAAAGAAGATATTTAATTAGCAAAATTTGTTTAAAGTACATTTTTATATGCTTTTTAAAATGTTGGTAATATTAAAATGTAATTATTATCATATTTTGCTAACTCTTTTTCAATTTACAAAAATGATAGTATCTTGAAATTTTTAAACCTAGTTTTTCAAAATTTGTCAAAATTCCCTTTCATCATATTTTCTTACTACTGGAACTCTATTTTTTTTTTTTTTTTTTTTTTTTTTTTTTTTGTGAATACTTATTTTACAGCATTTCATAATATTTTATAAATAAGCAGAAAATCACATGAAAAAAATGTATATAATCTTAACAATGATAAATAATAATAATAATAATTATTATTATTATTATAAAGAAAAAATGTAAATATATGTAAATATTTTTTATTTATCATTATTCAAAAGATTTCCGTGATATCATTTTTATTGTTCTGCATCTTTGTTGAATTATGAACAAAGTGACACGGGAAGAAGATTTTCGTTACCCCACCTCCGCATTTTTTTTATTACGTCACTTGAAGTATTCTTATCTAATTTGGCTCGTTTTGCTCTCTCCAGGTTATGCTATCACACTAAGCTGCCAGGTTAAAAATATGAACATTACACATAATTAATTACTTCAGACGGACGATTCAAAATCCACTTAGTTGTTGGAGTAGTGTGGTATGGGTTTTTCACGTCGTATTGTAGCTATACATTCTTAGTTTTAGGATGTACCAGGATGTACTAGCGCCAGACTTCTGCAACGGCTACTATATCCGAGACAGATGACGTTCAAAGTGACGTAATTCGAGTACTAGAGTAATTAGACAATAAAGGCTGGACTTCCAAAAAAAAAAAATACTTAAGAAAATAAACTTTTTTTTTTTTTTTTTTTTCTTTTTTTTTTTAAGTTTTAAGATCTTAATGCATAAGTTTATTAAACAAAAAAAAAAAAAATACATAGTAAAATAATAATAATAATAATAATAAT